>JANAVB010015199.1:6416324-7016324 GCA_029216955.1 Iris pallida
CTGAGTTATGCATCAGTTTCGTAGTGGTAATCGAACTAGAGTATTACTCCAGCCTGCAGTAGGATATAGGACATAAGTTTTTAAGGTACTCAATCACATCAGAAAAAACTCTTATCTAAATTCTTGTCATCTAAATCTTGCTGTTAAATGCTTCCTTTGAAATAAATTATCCTCCTTTGATTATATCGCTTCTTTCTCAGTATTGATTTTCTTATTTTATCTGTCTCCAGGATGGTGCAGACACGATCTCATCGTTCTGGCCCAGGGGATACCACCGAGAGGTCTGCCACTTCTCGTCCGATTCAGCAGGACCCTGGGACCGCAGCTCCCCTTATTTTTTTCGTATGTCGGAGCATCTGTCGCATTTGGGGGTGCACCTCCAACTGTTCAGAGGCCTGCCCCAGTCATCTCAGATGTGTTCCAATAGTAGCCACCTTCAGGATCGGTGGATGCAGCTCAGCTTTTTGCCTTCTTCCAGCAGATGATGGAGGCCCAGTAGTGCCAGTCTGCTGATTTCAGGCAGGGCATAGACAATGTCCACTAGCTAGCTATGACTACAGTGGAGAGGGTGACTGTCCAGCCACAGGAAGGGCAGATACAGCAATACCAGGCGAGGACCCTGAACATCCAGGACTTCAAAAGATGCGGCCGCGAGACTTCCGAGGTTCTGAGGGTATCCTATATGCCGACTACTGGATCGAGCATAGAGGAGATCTTTCGCCCGACACTAATACCAGCTGGGATCCAGATAGAGGCGGCAGGCAGCCAGATGCAGGACCTTGCCCGCATATGGTACCAGGCTGACCCCAGAGTGGGTATAGAGGGGAAGACATAGAAATCTTTCAAGAAGCTCTTCAAGGAGAAGTTTTTCTCGGATACAGCACTCGGCGCCTTGGAGACGCAGTTTGAAAGGTTGGTTCAGGGGAACCAGACAGTGGAGGAGTACGTCGGTGAGTTCTGCCGCCTGGGCAAATTTTTTGAGGGCCTTAGCGAGACGACGAAGGCTAGGAGGTTCGGGATGGGTTTGGTCAAGGAAGTCAAGTCTTTGACCAATAACAACAGAGGCGCTTCCTTTGAGGAGATTCTGACAAGAGCCATGGCAGCGGAGGACGACCTTGAGCTAAAGCTGAAGAGAGGTCGATGTGCATGGAGCCAGTAGTAGTGGAGGTCCGGCCAAGGGGCCTCACTTTTAGCAGCAGCACCAGTAGAGGCCATTCCAGCAGCAGTTTTAGGGATAGGGTCGTGCACCTTTTCAACAGGTGCAGCAGCAGCAGGTACCCAAACACCAGTAGGCTACCAGTTGTACCTTCTGTAAGAAGCCAGGGCATGGGTGGAACGACTACATAAAAAAGCTAGACAAGTGCCTACTCTGTGGTTCAACGGAGCATCAGCTGAGGGAGTATACTATATTTTCGGGACGTACAGTTCAGGAAGCATGAGCTAAGGCTTCGACAGGGAAGCAGAAGGGACCACCGTTGCAGACACAGCAGCAGAGGTTCATCCAGCACCAGCAGCAGGCCAAGGGAGGCCAGTAGGGGAGCTTTTGCCATGGTAGCTGAGTATGCAAAGGCCATAGGAGATCTGATCGCACATTATGTTCTTTTCGACTCCATTCCTACATTTGTATTATTCAATTCTGGTGCTTCCCATAGCTTTGTGTCTGTATCTTTTGCTATTAGACACCATCTTATTTCTGAATCGTTGCCTAGGACTTGCAAGATAACGACTAGGGGTGCCATCATCCTCGTTAGTGATATCTGTAAGGATCGGATAGTTATTTTAGGAGGTCGAGAACTGGATGTGAGTCAGCTCGTAATGCCATTACCGGACTACGATATTATACTTGGAATAGATTGGTTGAGCAGGCACCATGCCAGTATAGATTGTCGTGGCAGTAAAGTTCATTTTAGAGTGTCGGGAGAGCCAGAGTTCGAGTTTGCCAAACGGAAGGCGGAGCAGAGCAGCAGAGTCTTCTACGGAGTTTCAGTAGAGGAGCAGACGGTGCCACATCCATTGATAGTGGAGTTCATGGATGTCTTTTCGGAGGACTTTCCAAGACTACCATCGGACAGAGACGTTGAGTTCTCTATAGACTTGGTGCCGGGCGCAGAGCCGATATCTCAGCACGTCTATAGGGTGAACAATAGTGAGCTGGCAGAGTTAAAGAAACAGGTCAACAAGTTATACGACAAAGGCTTCATCCGATCGAGTTATTCACCATAGGGTGCACCGGTACTTTTTGTGCCGAAAAAAGATGGATCGGTACGGATGTATATCGACTACAGGGCACTCAACAACCTTACGATCAAGAATAAGTACCTGTTGCCGAGGATCGATGATCTTTTCGATCAGTTGAGTGGAGCGAGGGTATTTTCTAAAATTAATCTGAGGTCAGGCTACCATCATGTGAAGGTAAAGAGGGAGGATATCCCAAAGATAGCATTCAGGATACGATATAGCCAGTTTCAGTTTATGGTGATATCGTTTGGGTTAACTAACGTCCTGACGGTATTTATGAACCTGATGAATAAGGTGTTCCACCAGTACTTAGACAAGTTCGTGGTGTTGTTCATCGTCGATATCTTTGTGTACTCGAAGACCCCAGAGGAGCATGAGGAGCACTTGAGAGTGGTTCTGGAGACTCTCAGGAAGGAGGAGCTTTACGGCAAGCTCTCGAAGTGTGAGTTCTTCCTGGATCGAGTTGATTTCATGGGTCATATTATGACCGGGGATAGGATCTCAGTTGACCCGAGGAAGATCACGGCATTTGAGGCTTGGACAGCATCGAGTTTAGTTGCCGAGATCATGAGCTTTCTGGGATTTTAGACTACTGCAGGAGGTTCATTCAGGATTTCTCCCGGGTTGCAGAGCCATTGACTAGGCTGACCCAGAAGGACGCAGAGTTTATTTGGTCAGAGGAGTGTCAGACCGCTTTCGATGAGTTAAAGAAGCAGTTGACGATAGCTCCAATTCTGACATTGCCATCAGGATCAGGCGGATTCATTATCTACATTGATGCCTCATGGAAGGGTTTGGGTTGTGTCTTGCAGCAGCATAGGAAGGCACTTGCCTATGCTTCCAGGCCGTTATATTTGCATAAGAAGAACTACCCTACCTACGACTTGGATTTAGCGGCAGTTATCTTTGCTCTGAAGTTGTGGAAACACTATTTATACAGAGAGCGAGTAGAGATCGTTACAGACCACAAGAGCTTGAAGTATGTGTTTATCCAGAAGGAGCTTAATATGAGGCAGCAAAGATGGAGTTGATAAAGGACTTCGACATTTTTTGCAGTATCATCCAAGGAAGGCCAACGTGGTTGTCGATGACTTGAGTAGGTATGTGATAGCCATGTGTTTGACGGTAGATCGTCACTTGTTAGCAGATCTAGAGAGCCTGGAGATCGAGGTGATAGTGCCGAAAGTTGAGATACAGATATGGGGTCTGCAGATTCAGTCAGACTTGACAGAGAGGATCAAGTCGACTCAGTTCGACGATGTTGCTCTGCAGTATATCCGAGAGCATATTTGAGTAGGACTTGTTAAAGAGTTCGTCATAGCAGAGGATGTCGTATTGAAGCATGGTTCCAGATCGTGTGTGCCCAGTGGAGACCTTCGGGAGCAGGTTATGCAGAAGGTCCACCGTTCTCAGTATTCTATGCATCCAGGTGCCAACAAGATGTATAGGGATCTGAAGAAGCATGTATGGTGGTATGGGATGAAGCGGAGCATGCTTCGTAGCCAGATGTTTAGTCTGTCAGCAAGTAAAGACAGAGAGGCAGAGGCCATGAGGACTGTTATAGCCATTGCCCATTTTGGAGTGGAAGTGGGAGCATATCACGATGGACTTTATTTTAGGATTGCCACGTATACGAGGAGAGAAGACGCGATTTGGGTCATCGTAGACAGGTTGACCAAATTAGCCCACTTATTGCCATTCAAAATTGGTTTGTCTACGAAGAAGCTAGCAGAGATGTACGTGCGTTAGATTGTCAGACTTCATAGAGTTTCGGTGAGCATTATCTCGGATAGGGATAGTCTCTTTACTTTCTATTTCTGGCGGAGTCTGCATACTAGTTTTGGCACTCAGCTCAAGTTTAGTATTGCATACCACCCTCAAACGGACGGACAGAGGACTATTCAGACTCTCGAGGACATGCTACGGACTTGTGTCATGGACTTTGGAGCTTCCTGGGAGGATCATTTGCACTTGGTGGAGTTTGTATACAATAACAGCTTCCAGGCCAGCATTGAGATGTCACCATCCGAGACGTTGTAACGGCGTAGATGTCGTACTCCCTTGTCTTGGGATGATGTTGGAGAGCGAGCTTTATTGGGACTTGAGATGGTTGTGGATGCAACCGAGAAGGTAAAGTTCATCAGGAATCGACTTCGCGTGGCAGAGTACAGACATCGGCATTGGGCCGATAGCCACTGCAGACCTTTAGAGTTTGAAGTACAACTTAGAGATTGGATTAGGATTAGGATTGATTTAAATTTTGTGATTTTGATAATCATGTTTGATTGTTATAGTTAATTTGAGACCTTATTTGTTATAGGTTGGAGATCTGGTATTCTTGAGGATATCTCCGATACGTGGTACTATATGCTTTGGTGGAGGTGGGAAGCTTAGCCCGCGCTTTATCGGACCTTTCGTTATCAGCGGAAGAGTTGGTGATGTGGATTACAGGCTAGACTTGCCACCTGTATTAGAGGGTCTACAACGTATTTCACGTATCGCAGTTGAGACCCCAGCCATGTACTCGATCATTCCGAGATCGAGGTGCGCCCTACTCTTAGTCATCCAAAGCAGCCTGTAGAGATTCTGGATAGACGAGAGAAGGTACTGAGAAACTAGACAATACCCTTGGTTCGCGTCGCATGGAGGCATCATTCTCCAGGAGAGTCTACCTGGGAGAAGGAGAGATGCGCGAGCAATACCCTTATCTTTTTGGACCTTGAGGTATGATTTTCTATCATTCTCATCAGTTTAGTTGTCTTTAATTTCGAGGATAAAATTATCTCAAGGAGGGTAGATTTGTCACTACCATTTTTTAATACTAGGAGTATTTTGGTCATTTATGATTTTTTGGAATTAAATTAAATTTTTGATAATTAATAATGTGCTAATTAAAATGTTAAGCCTTGACCTAGAATTGTCCTAATCTAGATATTAGTCATTAGCCTAGATATCTCATTAGAAGTTTCTAACTAGATGACAAGGTTAGTAATATCTAGATATTTTGGTTAAGAAAGATATTTAGCCTGAAACCTATTTTCACTTGGGCCTTTAGCTAGAAGGCTTATTATTCACTTGAGAGAGAAGCCCATAGCCAACCTAATGAACTAAACCCTAACCCTAGCTAATGTGGCCGGCCAAGCATCCCCCCCTATATAAGCCACACATTAATGCATCTTGCCTCTTTTCATTGCCTCCTTAAACCCTAATTTGTATTCTTCCCCAAATCCACCCCCTTTTTCCAAATTAACTCCAAATTGAGCCTAATCTTTTGCAACACACTCCCCTACTGTAGAAGAGGTCTATAGACGCTAGCTAGCAAGGATTGAAGGCTCTTGGACCATAGCAAATTGGTAGATCTTATTTATAGTGCTTTTGTATTGAGATTCTAACTCTCAATAGGTAATGGCTCTAAACTCATTTGTTCTTCTAATTTCTCTACACAGATGCATGCATCTAGGTACCATACACCTGTAGACCAAGTTTGGTAGGATTTTATGTCCATTTGATACGCGTATAGGAGGCGTATCGGAGTGTAGTGTTAAGTATTTGATGAAATGCCTCAATGGAATGTTTATTCATGATTTTCAAAACTAATTTCACATTTTGGTTGTTGTTGATGTGTGGATTGGATTTCTTGAACACTGAGTTGGATTTGACACGATTTTCGTGTCCAAATCGGACACGGGGATGCCCACTGCTCACTTGGACACATCTGTTAGCCCAATGATTACATCGTATTTTTGAATATGGCCAATCAGTTAAGTTTAACATAATAATGTCACTAATATTCATATACTCATTATCATGTTGCTACTTAAACTTAGCATTGTCCTAATTTTCCTATATATATTGCTATGTTTGTATCATACTGCAACATATTTTGCTGGCCTAACATGTATTTGTAGACATGCAGAAAACATGATCAAACATGATCAAACATGATCAAACCATGACGTAGGCAATGAAAAATTAATGATGGACCAAAGATGGCTTCATACAAAGAGATTTCTCTGAACCGCCTAGCGACCTATCTGGGCCTCGCATCGGAGGTTCCGCTGCCCGGTCAGCGGACAGGGGTCGAGGGGGCAGCACCCCCGAAAGGTATTCAGATTTCCAGATCTACTTATCTTTGGACGACTAGTGTCAAGAAAAAGACATCTTCAGATCTACTCAAATATCAGAAGAAAGGCGTAATCAAAGGGCTCTTGATTTTTCTTTTGTTCCAAGTCTATAATCTTTATTTTATTGAGTCTAGGAGAATGTGTACGTTGAGTCGCACTGAGTCATCTCAACCCCTAGACATATCTCTCCAAGCTCTACCATACAAACAGACCAATTCCTGAACCAAACCCAAGCTCCACCAAGCCAAACAAAGTCCAAAGGCCCAAAAGCCATTCTGCCACCTAGGAGGCAGAGTTCGGGCCGAACTCTGCCCCACACAGAGTTCGGGCCGAACTCTGTCCCCTGATTTCCAGGAACTGATTTTTAGGGCATGCTTGGTACAAACTGTCCAACGTTCAAAAATTTAAATTCTTGGGACAGAATTCGGGCCGAACTCTGCCTCCCCAGAGTAGTATAAATAATGCTTGATTTCTCTCATTTCATATCATCTTTCTATCTCTCACCTTCAAATATTCAAGCCTTCTATGCTCCACTACTCTAAGCCTTATTCTTCCATATCTCCTAAGCCGCAACTCTCCTTAGCCCAAGGTGCTCAGTGCGATATCAGCTAGAAGTTGTGTACAAGAGTGAAAGAAAAGTTACTTGGACAATTTCAAGTTTTGCCACCTGCAAATCTGTAAGAAGTTGGCGTGCTCTTCTGAGTAAATGTGGTTGTACACTATTTCACAAATTTTAGATTTTAATCCTGATCTAGAGTTCTCTGGCCTGGACTAGTCCTCCACGAGGAAAACCAGGTTAAAACTGTTGTGTTTGCGTATGCTCTTCAAATCTTTATTTACTTTCGTATTTCTCTCTGATTTATTTACTATCTTGATAGTTGTTTTGTGGAGGTGATATAGAGTTAATTTTTATTTGGTGATTATCGACACAAACTCTATTCACCCCCTAGAATTGCCTACACGTTATTTAACATCTCCTGCTACCCGATACCCATTTCTCACTACACAGACCACTTGGACACGTGAGACTTGACACGAAGGTAGGGGCCATGACTATCAGGCACCTCCCCAAGTTTCAGATTGATTCGTGCCGTATCGGACACGTAATCGTGTCTGCAAAGGTTTTAGCCTGACTATACACACGCACATAGTTGGCTCTGATACGGCTTTGGTGTCGAGCTACGACACGTCTTGGACACTTTGCAGGGTGTTGGACTCCTAGCCCTACCCCTCACCTAGCTCTGGACATGAGTACGAGACATGTGGTGCTGTGTGTCGTGTCCCAGATGGGTCGACACATCAGCACGAGGCTGTGCTCACTGCAGTTCTGATACTCGATCTAACACTTGTCTTAGACACAGTATTGACACGATTTGGATATTATATGGACACACCCTATTGCTGATACATGTGTGGACACATCCCTTTTTATATTTGCCCAGTTTACACCTTGTTGTTTGGGTAATTCAATGAGAGGGTTATGTACAGTGGGTGTACACATACATAGCTGATACTGAGGTTGGGGTTTTCAAACTTTTAGTAGAGTTTGGTTTATTTCTAGTTTCTATGAAATTATTGAGCTGGGAATTTGTCTAGTAGATTTGTGATTGCTAGTTAATAGGTTAGATGTTTAATTTCTTTATGTATCCTATAAGTTATATAGTTTTCTATATATTTCCTCTATATACTTATAGTTAGTATATATGTTCCTATAGCCTCTTATATATAGTTCTGATTTGGATGTTCCAGTTTTGTTTCTTTTGTATATATATATTATTATATATATATATATATATATATATATATATATATATATATATATATATATTTTATTTATATATATATAATTTTATTTTATATATATATAATTTTATTTTATTTTATAATATTATATATATATATATTATATATATATATATATAGATATATAAATTTTATTTTATTTTATATTATATTATATATATAATATATAATATATATATATATATAATATTATATATATATATATATATATAAAATAAATAAAATTATATTATATATATATATAATATATATATATATATATATATATATATATATATATATATATATATATATATATATATATAAATATATATATGTCTATTGTGACAATTACACATGGACACTTGATTTTGTTATCGTCCATGTACTGAGTTTTGCTCATGGCATACTTAAGAAATACTTCCACACCCTGCCTGAAAATCGTCACTCACACCCAATTCTGCTCTCGTGTTGTCGTTTGTACATCCATGTACGATCAACAAAGTAACGATTCATGCTCGATTTGATGTGAATATCTGTATCGTAAGACAAACTAAACATAAGAATTAATAGCCCGATACCGATACTCATATCGTAAGAAAAACTAAACTTGTGGATAACACGCTAGGCCTACGACGGCTACTTAGTATCACAATCTAACATAATTAGTATATAATCATGTACTGGTGGATCCGCTAGCTAGTAAGCCGGATGTACTTAATATCAGAGAGTATCAGATTAGTATCAGTATATAGGTTAGGTAGACCGTATCAAACGCATATCGGAATAGTAGGCCGAATAGGAGGCCGAGATAGTCGAATGAAGAAGGGAAGAAAGGAGGAGCAGATGGTATACTAGACTAGTTCTGGGTCAAATTAGGAGTCCAAGTCAACTCTGTCAAAACTAACCTTAATTAGGCTAAACTTCTACCTTAGCTAATCAAATATATATACTAGACTTCACGACGTGTGTCTGTGTATATATATATATATATATATATATATATATATATATTATTATTAATAAATTACTTAAAATTATGCTATATATATATATATATATATATATATATATATATATATATATATATATATATCAAGGTTCAAAGTATCGGTATCGGAATCGGTATCGGACTATTCCTATGAGTATTGGTATCGGCGATATCGGTAGTATCGGCGGTTTGGATCGGAGTACGGATTTTTTGGTATCGGGAACAAATAATTATTAATAAATTATTACATTTAAAAACATATATTTATACATTTAGGCATAATTTTAAGTATTTTCAGTATTATTTCTTAGTAGTTTTGAAATTAAATGAAATAGTAGTCACCCTTACCGATTGGTTTACAAACAATAGATGTGATTTTCTTCAATTGATGTGATTTTCTTCTTTTACATGCTTCTACAACCTTGTTATGCTTTAAACCCTTGTTGATTTGTCTTTTTTGTTTAATTTTCTTTGTCGAATTGACCGGAACAAAGACCCCCAATGTCGATATCGGTCAATACTTGGTATCGGTCGGTATCGGATCGGAACATGCCAAACCGTATCGGTATCGGCCGTATCGGATCGGTATCGGCCGATACTTTAAACCATGATATATATGTCTGAGTGTGTGTGTATCCGTGTGTCTGTGTCCGGTGTGTCCGTGTGTGTGTGTGTGTGTGTCCGTATGTGTGTGTGTCTGTGTGTGTGTGTCCGTGTGTGTGTGTGTCTGTGGTGTGTCCGTGTGTGTGTGTGTCCGTGTGTGTGTTGTGTCTATGGGAGAGGAGGAGGAGGACTCCTGCGGGGGACTCCAGAGTCCCTCCTACGCCCCCCCTGCCCCGACCCCCCCCAACCCCTGCCCGACCCCTCTCCCACCCCCCTGCCCCCCCTGCCCCGACCCCCCCCAACCCCTGCCCGACATCCCCAACCCCTGCCCGACCCCCTCTCCCACCTCCCTGCCCAGACCACCCCCCCACCCCTGCCCGACCCCCTCCCCGACCCCCCTGCCCCCTCTCCCACCCCACCCTTGCCCCGACCACCCCACCCCCTACCCGAACCCCCCTGCCCAGACCACCCCCCCACCCCTGCTCGACCCCCTCCCCGACCCCCCTGCCCCCGACCACCCCACTCCACCCTTGCCCCACCACCCACCCGTACCCGAAACCCCCCTGCCCCACACCCTCTCCGACCACTACGACAGCCCCCCAACCCCCCAAATCGTAAAAGAGAGAGAGAGAGGGAGATAGAGAGAGGGGAAGAGAGAGCATACCTTAGAGAGAGAGAGGGAGATCGTCGGTCGGAGAGAACGAGATCGTCGGAGAGAGGGAGAGGGAAAGAGAGAGTGTTTTGGGGGGAATGAAAATTTCTCCCCGTCGGTTCAATTTAAGTTAGGGTACAGAAATTAGCGACGGAGTAGCGACGGATTATTCCGTCGCTAAGTAGTCAGTAAATCTCGCGCCAGAGTAGCGACGGATTATTCCGTCGCTAAGGTCGTCAGTCAAATTTCGCGCCAATATTTTAGGCTTTTGCCGCCAAAATATGCGACGTTCTAGCGACGGATATAAAACCGTCGCTACTTGGCCGACGACCTATCGACGGCGTAGCGACGGATATGGACATAAAAAAATAAAAAAATTGTCCACTATTTTTCGTCGGTATTTCGTCACAAATCCGTCGGTGATCCGACGGTAATAGCGACGAAAAATTTCCGTCGCTAAATGGCCGTCGCTAAAATGCTGTAATTTGGTAGTGAAAGAAGAGTATACAAGGGTTATACAAGCTATAGAAAAGAGGATTCACAAAGTAAGACCTTAATAATTCCTGTTAAAGGTCCGCAACAATCTCTCAAACTCTCTGAAGAAGGTTCTTTCATCATTCCGGTGAGTGGACGGATTTCTCGATTACCTCAGTCGTTTGCTCAAGACACAATGATTATTCCTGTCAGTGGGCGTACTGTAATTCCTGCATCTCCACATATGAAACAGGATACTCTGCTAATTCCAGTTGGAGGGCGAATTATTCTTCCATCTCAAACTTCAAGGGAGCTCACCCTTCTAGCCATTTGTTATCGATCTTAATCGAAACAACGCTTCTTCTCGTTCTCTTTTCCCCCCTTTAGTCATTGACTTGGCTAAAATCTCTAAGGCTCAGCCTTCTCCCAATGTAAATACTGCTGCTTTTACATTTAATGAAAAGTCTCCATCTTTGCAGTATGCTGATGTGTGTAATTATGTTCATAGTTATTTACATTTGTTAGATGACTTGAACGCAATAACCATAGGGGTTACAGACTGTTCATACAGATGTATCCCTAAAACCTGTATAATCTTCATACTTTCTAGTTTCCAGCAGAAAGCCAGGAGACATTCCAATATTCTTCTATAAAGGGCCCCAAAGTCCTTCTGATTTAGAAGATGAAGACAAAAATGATGATACTGGAAGATTACAACTACGTCGTTATAGTCAGCAATCTAAAGACATCATCAAAAATGGGCTATGACTTCAGGACTGGCCTCAATAGTGGAAAGGGAAGAAAAATGCCTGTTCGTATTCCTCCTCTGAAATATGGAAGGACGAAATACGGATTGGGCTATATAGCTCCTACTCCTTTTATCAATATTATCCATGAAGATTCCGAGTCTGACGAAGATAAGAGATCTGATTCTTCTAGTACCACTTCTTGGAATTCCGATACGAGTATCGGTGACTTCTACTGCAACCTTCTGTCTTCCAACATGGTTTCCATTGACCATTCTGAAGAAAGTGATGAAGACGAAGAAGAGTTTGAAATCTCACCTGAATCGAAACAATGGGCCCAAAGATTAGATAATCAATGGGAGTTCCGTTTCGAGCAAAAAGAACCTCCGACTGAAGACAAGCTTGTTCAAATAGATGTTGGTGAAGAGGGATCTCCCAAACCAATATTCATCAGTGAAAGTCTTTCTGAAACTGATAAGCAAGACATGATCAAACTCATTCGTGACTACATCGATGTCTTCGCTTGGAGTTATGAAGATATGCCAGGACTTGATCCACAAATTGTAACTCACAAGCTCAATATCTTGTCGAATGCTAAACCGGTCAAACAACAACAGCGACGATTTCGTCCAGATATTATGGATGCAATTGAAGCTGAAGTCAATAAACTCATAACCTCCGGGTTTATTAGAGACGAACAACATCCCGATTGGGTGGCTAACATAGTTCTGTCCTTAAAAAGACTGGCAAGATCAGAGTATGCATAGACTTCCGCGATCTCAATACGGCATGCCCTAAAGACGAATTCCCTCTACCAATCACTGATGTCATGATTGATAATACATGTGGATTTGAACGGATGTCATTCATGGATGGTATTCTGGATACAATCAGATTAAAATGTTTCCAGATGACGAGAAGCACACTTCTTTCAGAACGCCGATCGGTACATACTGTTATACAGTTATGCCATTCGGTCTCAAGAATGCAGGAGCAACTTATCAACGAGCTATGAGCACTATATTCCGTGAACATTTGCAAAAAACAGTCGAATGCTATGTTGATGATATTACAGTCAAAAGTCGACAAAAGGATCATATCCAAGATTTGAAGACTATTTTGATCTAATGCGTAAGTATCAATTAATGATGAACCCTACTAAGTCCTTCTTAGGCGTCTCTAGTGGTAAATTTCTCGGCTTCGTCATTACCTCTAAGGTATACACGTGGATCCCGAGAAGATCAAAGCCATCCAAGAGATGCGTCCTCCACGCACCTTAAAAGAGCTACGAGGATTTCAAGGAAGGATCGCTTATATCAGGAGATTCATCTCTAATTTATCAGGACGCTGCAGACCATTCAACAAACTTATGAAGAAGGTGTTTCTTTTGTCTGGAATGATGAATGTCAGAAAGCATTCGATGATATAAAACAATATCTGATGAGCCCTCCAGTATTGGTACCTCCCGTTTCAGAATTCTATTTCTCCTATATACTCGAGCAATGAGTCATTCATTGGGTGCATTACTCGCTCAAAAGAATCAAAATAGTCATGAACAAGCCACTCTATCTCAGTCGTACTATAATCGAAGCTGAACCTCGATATTCACCGGTCGAAAAAGAATGTCTAGCCTTGATGTTCGCTGTTCAAAAGACATGACATTATATCATTGGCCAGACTATTCATGTCATCTCCAGGATCAATCCTATACGGATCATGATGAAGAAACCCAATGTTTTGAATTCTCGATTAGCTAACTGGGGAATCCTACTTGCTCAGTATGACATGCATTATATTCCTCAAAAGTCAGTCAAAGGACAAGCTTTAGCTGATTTTCCTGGCTGCTCATTCAATTCCAGAATATTCAAACTCTATAACGAAATTCCAGATGAAGTCCTAGATTCAAACCAAATTGCTGAAGAAGATCCTACTTGGCGTCTATTCTTTGATGGAGCTTCAAGAATAGGTCCTAATGGTGATATTGCCGCTGGAGTTGGAATCGTTCTTGTATCGCCAGAAGGTCTTGCTATCCAAAGAGCTTATTCTCTCGATCAGCCGTGTTTAAACAATGTAGCTGAGTACAATACATTACTCATTGGTCTTCAACTCGCTAAACATCTAAATATTCAACATTTGGAGGCGTACGGAGACTCTAAACTCATTGTCAATCAGATAAGGGATACTTATGAAGTCTGCCATCAAGATCTGGTTCCTTATCATAGATCAACTATATTATGGCTTCTTCGTTTGAAGAATTCTTCATTGAACATGTTAGACGAGCATGTAACACAGAAGCTGATGCTCTAGCTAATCTTGCAGCGGTGTTGGCTATCCCAATTAGACGACAATAAATGATTATTGTTCGCAATCGAGAATTATTTCATCTTGAAAATAACCTGACCCTAGGACTTCCAGTTGACATTGAAGAATCAACATCTCATGACGTCAACACAACAAGAGGATTTGGATTTAGTCGTAAATCTTTATCATCTTCATCTGATTCCAGCATGGAATTCATCTTCAGTTATTCGGCCGAGAATCAAAATACGGATACGGATTGGAGACTTCCTTTCTTAGATTTTGTATTGTATGATATTCTTCCGGATGATCCGAGTGAAGCAGCATCTATCAGACGACGATCATTCCGATTCTATTATTCATCATACAAAGACCTTATATCGTCGAGCCTATGATGGTTTACTTCTCCGATGTGTTGCCGGTGACGAGGCTCAACAAATTATTCGTGAAGCACATGATGGAATTTGTGGAGCACATCAGCCTGGACCAAAACTTCAAGACCGTATTCGACGTATGGGTTATTATTGGCCTACTATGGTATCAGACGCCATCGAATATGCAAAGAAGTGTAAAGCTTGTCAAATCCATGCGGATTTTATTCATCAACCTTCGAATTTCTATATCCGACGGCAGCATCATGGCCCTTCGAAGCTTGGGCATGGACATTATTGGTCCGATCAATCCGCCGTCATCCAAGGGTCATCGGTTTATTCTTGCAATAACCGATTACTTCTCCAAATGGGCCGAAGCCATTCCTTTGTCTGAAGTTAAGACTCCAATATCATTTGCTTTATTAAGCATCACGTCATCTACAGATTTGGTGTTCCTCGACACATTATTCATGATAACGGACCACAGTTCGTCAGTCAGAAGTTTACTCGATTCTGTGACGATCACCGGATCAACAATGTGGCTTCTACCGCATATAATCGGCAGCTAACGGATTAGCAAAGCTTTCAACAAGACCATCATCAAACTCCTAAAGAAGTTTGTCTCTACTAACAAACGTAATTGGAGTGAGAAGCTCGGTGAATGTTTGTGGGCTTATCGCACTACAGTTCGTAATGCTACTAAATGTACACCCTTCTCTCTGGTGTATGGTTGCGAAGCTGTTCTTCTATTAGAGATTCAAATTCCTTCTTTAAGGATAGCAATCGCTAATGAACTCACTGCAGAAAATAATGATCGTCTTCGACTTCAAGAATTAGAAGCTCTGGATGAAAAGCGATTATCTGCTCAACAGAATATTGAATTCTATCAAGCTAGAATTTCAAGAGCTTTTAATAAGAAAGTCAGAATTCGGGCGTATCAAAAAGGAGAACTTGTTCTAACAGTCAGACGTCCTATGACTATGACTCATATGAGCAAGGGCAAATTTGACGCAAAGTGGGAAGGACCCTATATTGTGAGCAAAGTTTTCTCAAATGAGCTTATCAACTCTCAGAATTGGATGGTCGAAAAGTTTTGATGCCTATTAATGGCAAATTCCTTAAAAAGTACTATGTAAAATGAAATGCTTAATCATCAGACAGTTTCATGTTTAGAAATAATTTTTTTATTTTATTTTTATCATGAATGATGATACATGATATTAAAGAAGATCACTATCATCCTTTTTACATTTGGATGTGGGCCACTGCCGTCCTTCTCGAAGACGTGATCAGCAAAAGAGTCGAGAACCTCCTTGCTAGAACCCACAGGAACTTGCAAACGGCCATCCTCATGGCTTCTTCTTCTTCAGTCTTTCCTGGTTCGAGCAGGAAATCCAGAATGTCCCTTGGTGGCTTGGGTGCAGACGAACCTTCGCCTGCTTCCGTCTTCTTCGATTGAACTGGATCAGCAGGGTGTTCTTCAGTGCCTTTCTGAACTTTTGAAGCAATTCTAGTTTTCTTGGATGCTTCTTCAGACGACATTTTTATGTTTGAAAGAAGAAGTGTTCGTTCTTGTCAGATTTCTGCTATATTTATAGGCAGAAGTTCTACAAATAATGAAACGTCACGTTCATCCGACGGTTCATCCATCCATTAATTGCGTTCATCCGACGATTCACACATTCATTAATACTTGACGGTTCATCCGTTCATTTATTCGTCCGTTCATGATCTTCTATCAATTTATTAAGTAGGGATTCGTTATTGATCATGTTTTCATAACCTCTGAATCAATTCCGAATCTACTTGCTCATTTGTCATTTTTGACCTCTGCATAGAAATCAATCTATTTTCTTTTGAGTTCCTACATATTATCACGTCCATAATACCTCTGATAATATCATATACTCTAAAACAGAAAAGAAGATTTCATTATCTATCATATCCATAATTCATCCACAAATACAAATTATTGAGCATAGAAGAATTATCATTTCATTCTCATTTCACCATAAAAAGTCTATTACATTTTCTTAGACTTTCTTACAAATCATAATAGAAATCTATTACAATCTTGGATTTTTATTCTACACCACAACAATAACCTAAAGAGATCTATCTTCTTCTTTGGATCTTCTCCGTCGGACCTTCCCGTCAGGTTCGTTGTTGGTGGCAGTTCCTGACTGTCTGGGTCCCAGTTACAACCAGATCAGCAGGAATCAAACTCTGGTCTTCTCTCTCACGAGAGGAGAACCACAAGTATGGCAGCCCGAAGTCGTGGTGCTGCCAATACAACTGGTGGATTGGGGTAACCTCTCAAGGAAGACAGGAATGTACCCAAACCTTGGGATACAATTCCTAGTTCTCCCGTGAAAGGAACTCTACTACCCTATTTCTCGGGGTAGAGTTGACTCCACCATCCAACTCTCGTGTATAAAGGCTCTTCCTACCATCTGAGGAAGACCCTTCTATCCCACGAAGAGTTCTGAGTTGTCTGATTTATGCGTCAAAAGCGTATGAGCTCCCTGATGTAGATGTCAGCAGGATATTCTCCACAGCATCCACATCCCCAATGCCAGTTCTGAAGAAAATTTTCAGCCAAGTTTCTGCAGAAAGTATCAACAGAAATCATTCATGTGCATTTATCAAACAGAAACAGGCGTATTGTTCAAATCAGAAACAAGAAACAGAAAGCCTATCTTCAACAGCAAAAATAATACACGTATTACACTGACTTACCTTCAAGTTTGGTGCTAAGGATTGGCAAACTCATGTTTGATACAGTGCGCAGAAGTCGAACATTAGAAAACATTGCTTTCCTGTTTGAGAGTGAAATCTCCCAAAAATTTCATTCTCAGAGAAGAAGAAGAGGAATGGGAGATGAGTATCTGTGAAACTCTTCTATCTATTTAAAGGGCAAAGTACAAGTCTATTCTTGGAAAAGATCCGCATAAATAGCGCTCATAAACCGTAGAATGAGTGTTACGTGTGCTTTGGAAGACAGAGCAACATTGGAAATAGTCAAAGGGTGATAATTAATATTCTTCATTAATGCACGCAGATTAAACACAGAAGTTGTACTTCATTCTTCAAGACAGGCACTGATGGCCTTACAAAAGATAAAAAAAAAGAGTGCAACAAAAGCACAAAGACACGCTCTATTTTCCAGAGCGACTGAGCTTAATGCCTAGTTCTTCTATGCTTTTGACCCCCATGCGGTGTAACAGAGCCTTCAACATTTCACGCTGCTCTATGAGGCTGCGCCCATCAGAAGAAACGAGCCATCTAAGCCAAAATAGCTCAAAAATTCTTGGCTAGTTGCAAGGGATCATCTTTGAGTTCGAAGACAAGGGGCTCTGGCTCTTCACCCCCAAAAGTGGGGTCACCATGGGAATAAAAGCCCAACTTGCGTGCTTCTTCCTCAGCTTTCTCTTTTGGTGTCATGTTGACGTAAGATGAAGATTAAATGAATCCTCTCTCTGTTTATAACAGAGCTCGCCGGCGGTTCATATTCCACCATAAACTGGATGTAATCAGTCTCAGAAAATGAAGAGTCATCATGACATTTAATAAGTTCATTTGAATATTCTCAAAGAACTTCGAAGTCTTTCCGACTTTCGAAAAATTTGAAGTCATCTCAGCGTGACTGATTTCATTTTATCATCTTATTTTCAAAGTATTTCAAAAAATTTGAAGTCTTTTCAATTTTTTGAAAACTTTGAAGGGGGCCTTGTAGGCCTTTAAAAATGACAGTCACGCTGAGTTGATCAGGACAGAGTCAAAAGTCACGCTCAGTTGATCAGGACAATATTTACAAATTACGCTGGGGAGACAGCTCATCATTTGTCAGAGAGTAATTATGACTGACAGTACACAGTCGAAGAATGTCTCTTCGTATGCCACGTATGCACAGAATTCGAAAGATCACAGCCGTCTATTGCGTGATTTTCGAAATCTTCTTCAACAAGACTCAACCTTCGTCAAGTTGGCGTACCAAAAGAGCTTCTTGTCATTTAATGTGACTGACAAAAGCAATCACTGCCAGAGATTTTGTGTCAGTCGAGGCACGCTGAATCAGACAGCTGGCAGTTCTATCCCAAGTCTGCGTGTATTTGAGTTTTTACTCAAATCTGCGTGGATTCTGAAGTTTTCTTCATCAAGTCTGCGTGGATTCTGAAGCTTCTTGCCCCAAGTTTGCGTAGATTTTGAAGCTTCTTGCCCCAAGTTTGCGTGGATTTTGAAGTTTTCTACCCCGAGTCTGCGTGGACTTCGTCTTCAACAAGTCTGCGTGGATTTCATCAAATTGGAGTACGTGGCAGCCATGCCACTGATCTCTCGCCTGCGTGTCTTATAACTTGCACACGACTCATGCATGATTGCCATGTGTCCAACAGTTACAGGCCACGTCCAGTAACTGCTCACAACCTTGCGTATGTTAAATCCTGCATGATTTTCAACTAAGCACAGGCTGTGAAGACAGTTATCTTTTCAGTTATTATTTTTGACTCTATAAATAGAGTTCTTTTTCTCATTTATTGGACAGATACATAGTTATCTACTGTCAAAATTTTGAGAGTTTTTTTTCTTCGCATAGTCCAAGGGATAAAGTGATCGTCTTCTAGATCAGATTCCTACAGTTGTAATTTTCCCAGATACACAATAAATAAAGGAATTTATTTATGGAAAACAATCGTGTTCCTACAGCAGATACCATTAGGCATAATATGAACATAAACTTAGTGCTCGTGCACATCTTCGTCCCATTTTTCTTAGCCTATACTGGTTAGAACTTACGTAAACCATATAATTCACGCAACATTCCAATCATAAACTTAGACAATGCATAAGGGTCGCAGGCCCCGCGCCTGCACCCAACTCTCATCTCAGCCCACCGGCCCTATCTATATGAAGGTCACGGTATTTCGCACGTAATGGACTTGGCATCTCTTATGTGTAAGCCTACGATCACTTCGATACGGGTTGCTAGCCCAGTATCAGAAGGATCCCAAACTTACGGATATCATAGCTTATCACAGTACTGGACGATCGTAATTCGTCCGAATGATGTGCACCATAAATACCACACATAATTCCCTCCTAGGCCGAACGGTCCCGGTGCCCCAGCGTAACCGTCCGAGGGAAGCCGCACCCGTGCACGGGCAATCCGAGTCCATTGACCATACAATACGTACCATAGCATACAAATCATATCGTTCCAACCAATCCTCCGTTACATAAACATAGTCTCGCACCATAAACATATTCGCGTCTCATAAACATAATCCACCATCCATATGGGGAGCTCCGTCGGCGTTATGCCCCAACACATCCATATTGATGCACGATGCCCAACGGCTTAGTCATCTCATACTCATATTCAATACGTACCATTCGTAAGTCATTCTCAAAGCCTAGTTCCGTAGTTACTTAGCTTCCGTGTACGAGGGCACGCTCAGCGCCGTAATCCATGTTCTACGCCTAGTGTTCAATGTTCTCGAAGTCGTGCACATGATGCACATCTCAATATCGTCTTTCAATGTTCTACCATTATTGCCGTACCGTGACCCGTACACTTGATGCACGTCGCTTCGATTGTTCAATGTTCAATATTCTACCTTAGTGTTCAACGCATATTAAGACACTTACTCGTCGAGCCACGCTCTCTAACTCGATAACAACTTACGCATGCATGGACATATTTTATTAGACGTGAAGGAATAGGGAGAGAGTCAAGAACCCGCCCACCTTAAGCCGATACGCCTTGCCATTTTGTCGATTGAAGCGGCTCGCTTCTATAACTTGGTCGTATAGCTAACTCTCGGACTTAGCCATTCTTTGAACTACTCGGTTGATTTGGCCTATCGCGCCCATGCCACAATCCGTTGAAAGTCCACGATTTGGTTCCGTGGACACTTCACTGCATAAGGTAAAATGTCGACCTCTTATCGTCCAGCGTAAAAGCATAGACTGCGCACCAGATCAACTAGAATCAGCACTTACTCAACAAGACTTATCCTTTGCATCGATTCGATCCATAGATTCTAATCGACTCAAAGCTTACCTTTGGTCAATGTAACTCTTGCATCGATTTGCATCGATACCTCATCGGGTCAACACACACTTCGAGTCAACGACTCATCGTAATGCACCGTGCGGAGCGAGGCATTACAATATGTCCCGTGTCTGACTCGCGGTCGGGTAACGGCTTAGCTAACTATTTTTATGACCATGCTTGTGGCTTGGATATGACTGTGGGTCCGTGATGTGCCCTGCATGGCGATTCTTGTTGCTTATGTTGGCTTAGAACCCAGCACGTATCGTAGTGCTGCTGGAGGCTGGGACATAGTGTTCTCGGCTATGGTCTGGTTTCTAGTATGCATTGTAGTGCTGCTGGAACCCGGGACTTAGTATTCTCGGTTTGCGATTATGTTACGGGTTGCAGCGAGTGGATTTAGTCTCAATTTGCTTGGAGCTCCCGTCCATAATACAAAGGAGACTTTGTCGAATTTTCCAGAATTCCCGATCGGGAATTTGGTTCAAAGATTTGGGCATAACCGTTCCTTTGGTTTGTCGAACCAGACGCATGCACGTTTATCGTAGTATAGATTACTTGATTCCAGTACCAGCTTGGTAGACTCATGTCTATATTAGTCGCGAGCTACTTGACCTCTTGTCCATCGTATAGCGTGAAGAGCGCGGTTCCACTCGGGGGACGGTCTGCAACCCTGGTCCTTGTTTGGTTTAAGGGTTGTAGATCTGCTCCAAAGTGATTTATGCAATCCTTGCCATTTTTTGAGTTATTAATTAATATATTCTTGTCCCTTGACCATTTATTCTAGGAGTTATCCTAGTCTAGCTAGATAGGGCTGACAGTTGTCCTATGTATCGAGATTTGTGACTTTTGGATATATATGAGGATTGAGTATTATATGGAGTATGATTCCCGAGATATTAATTAGATAGACTCACGTGGATTCTTGGATAGTGTTGTTATTTCCTTTTAGATGATGTTTATTAAGATCAGATATGACTATGTGGATTCCTGGATTTTGATGATTGTGCGAGTGTTTCGCGGAACGAGAAGAATATCAAGGGTATCATTATGTAATTTTTACTCGACTTCCCAAGCGCCCAAAATCTGGTACAATTGCTATATCTTGGTAGTTGAGAGGCTTATTTTTGATAGCTTGTGATCATTGATTCAGAGGATTCTTGTGAGCCAGAGGGCCTAGCATTGATTATAGTGATTAGCTTAGTATCTGGTGATTATCTTTCCTGACATGATATTTATTCTATCGTAGATGGGAGACTCCTGGTAGATTGATCCGGTGGATAGATCGACTTGATGATTAGAGCTGTAGGCTCCCATGTGTACTTGAGATGCTATTCAAGTAGAGATCCCGATCATGTACTTGATCTGATATCTATGACACGATGTGGAAAGATGACTTCATATATGATTGATTGATTGATTATCCTTATTCCTGACATGACCTCATGTATCCGTGCTATGATTCCAGCTTACCCTTTATGGTACTGGCCTTGTCTACTGGCACTTTGAGGTGCTACCTGTCTACTAGCACTTTGAGGTGCTATCTCCTTGATTATATTGCACTGCGGTGCAATCTTGATACTCTAGTTATATGATACGATTACCTGCACGGGTACCTTGGTAGTTGGCCTGTAGTCTTAGCGTGGTCAGGATTGCTTGCTTGCTTATTACATAACACTAAGAATGAATCACAACTGGGAGTATAGGTTTCGAGGTTGATTCTTACCTAGCATTTCCGTACTGAGGTACGATATCTAGGAGAATGATCATGTGACCACGACATGTGATTCTGAATAAATTTATAGATAATCTGGACAACTTAAACTAGTAGAAGCATTGGGAGGGAATGAAATCTCGAGGTCGTGCAGTACTAGTCCAATATATTTTGGCTAGCCGCCACGGATATTAGTACCGTTCGCATTAGAGGATGGCAGTATCCGGCTACTCTATGTACTATGTACTACATGTTTGTCTTTCTCGTACGGTGGCCTTGCGAGGGACCGATGCTTATTTAGTCTTGTTATATTTGGCCTCGCTAGCCAGGCTGGATTGGCACAATTTGAGGATTCCTATATTTTGCATTGTTGGGGTAACCCAGCCTCCACATAGAAAATTGTAGGCATTTCAGTGGCCATTTATTCTCCTAAATTGTTTGGCTTGTCGCTTGTAAGGCTGGCTGATATCGAGTTTCAATTTGCCATGCAGGTATTATTGGATGTTAGGAAGATTATGATGATTATTGGTTATTTAGCTACATTAGTTGTGGATTGTTAATCATGCGTTGGTACCGCACTGTTCTTACCCTCATTTACTGTTCATATGTTATTATTGTCATATTTTATCCTGCTGGCTTTTCTTCGTCCGTCCTTCAGCCTTCCTTTCTGGTACTTGTTACGGTTGGCCTAACCAACCCTGGATTGTTTCCATATTGCCTGTGATCGACCCTGTGGATCTTCCATACTTGACATGGAGGATGTGCTTCTGTTTCAGACCATGCTAGGAACTGTGGGAAGGTATACTCGTCTACATTATTATCCTGTACCGTAGACTCTTGATTATCATATGAGTATTTCCTACTTTCCATATGATTCTCACTTCTAATTATTTTATTGTTATTGTATGTGGATATGAGATTGAATTTAGGCCATAGATTGATTGCATACTAGGATACCCAACAACATTGACAGCTGTAATTGTCATATACGTATTCATACCTTATACGGTGTAGCTGGCCTACGTCTGTCCTCGTATTTTAGTACTAGGGCGTGACAATAGGTTCATCTTCCCCTCCTATTATTAAAGATGTATGCTTAGTAACAGAATTAAAAATAACCTTTTGAGCATAAGTCAATTGACTGATCATGGTTATGGAATTAATTTTGTTAAGGATAAATGTTTTATTATGATAAATCTTCTGGAATAGTCTCTTTCGAGAAAATAAGAGACGACAATATATATGTTTTATATCTGTCAGAAAGTACTAACAGTACATGAAAGTATCTATATACATCTCAAGACGAAAGCCGAGTATGGTATATGCGCCTTGGACATGCTAACATAGACATTATTGCAAGATTGTCCACAAAGAAATTTGTAAGAGGCTTACCTGAAATTATTTTCAAGAAAGATACAGTCTGTGCCAAGTGTGAAAAGAACAAGGCACATCCAGATCATCTTTCAAATCAATAAACGTTTTAAGTACCGCTAGACCACTTTAACTGTTATATATGGACTTATTTGGACCAAGTAGAGTCATCAGTCTTGGCGGTAAGCTATATGCTTTCGTAATAGTTGTTGACTATTCACGATATACTTGGGTTTTTTTTTTTTACAAATAAAAATAAGACCTTTTTTGAATTTGTTTCTTTTTGTAAAAATGTACAAAATGAAAAAGGATTCATGATTACTCGTATTCGAAGTGATCATGGAGGAGAATTTGCACTACACCAAAATGGCAAATTTGGAACACTAGACATTTTTTAATCTGGAACACTTATTTTTCGTACCTAGGTTTTGGAACGAACTAAAAGCATTCCGAATAAAAAAATTGTTTCGAATAAAAACATTCCTAATATTTACTTTTTTTTAAAATTATTTATTTCGGAACACACTTAGACCATTTCAAAAAAAATAAAAGCTATGCATCTCATGTGAGTGTACGTAGCAAAGTGTACACTCTTTCTCTCTCAAAAGAAAAACCTAAATCTAAAGTGTTCCTCATCACCTTCAACCTTCCCGTATACAGAAGATCAAAACCTAAATCTCGTCGGAGATCTCATTTTCTCATCTCGCCCTTGGAAAAAAAATTATTGTTCTTTTTTCTCCGTATCGAGAAGAATTTTCCTGCAACCATAGCAATGGCGAGCTTGCCCTCTCTTCCTCTTTCGCCATCGTCCCCGAAAAGAGCTCTATGTCCTCGTAAAATGCCGGAGTACGTGCTGAATTACAAAAGGGGATCGATCCTCGGGATGATGACGATTTTAAGGAGCAACCATTTCTCTGGCTGCCAAAACAAATGCCTCCTCCCCCAGATTGATGGGGTTATTGGAATGTTTTATTTTCTCTGTTTCTTTATCACGATTTGAAATGTATAATGTGGCAAAATAGGATTTTCCTTGCCCTTTTTGCATGTCTAGTAAATTCTTTAGTAAATGCCTTGGATTGCATGAATGAATCAAGGAATTTAGCTAACATTGCGAGCATGATAGAAATGGAAACATATTATTATAGACTCATCATAGCTTATGTTGCAGGAATTCATTCGATTAATACCAGCAAGCTCATCTCATGGTCTAATCTTAACATTTGGGCACGTCTTAATAAAACTTAATATATTTGGAGCCCACTTCATTTGTGCAAATTTCTTCTGAATACATACATACATGTTGATTTTGAAGGATGAATCATCATTTTTTAAATACATTAATAGCTAAATTTATGAAAAGTTTAGAAAGTAGAGGATTTGCGTACAGTAGTGCATCAATAATGTAGTTATAGTATAAATGATGGTTGAAAAATGGGACTGGCAACAATATCTTAAATCAACTCTAACTCTACATTGTGTGTTGATGGCGTGCATTTAATTACAAGGTAATAAAAAACCAGCACCACCACCACATAGACATAGCTATAGCTGCTGCTATAACAAGTATAAGTGATCTATTTATAATAGGATAGTTTATGCTAAGTAAAGGTAGATCATCTCTCTGTTGCTCGAACGAGCGATTATGAAATATGTATGGTTATATTTAATGTTCTGGTTTCTTTGCCTTTTGGTTCAAATTTATCTTAGACTCATTATAGCTTATGTTGACGAAATGTGATTTCAAGAGGATTTAGTAATACTTCTCAAGTGAAATTGAGTGTTGTTATATGTGTATTTAGTATTTTTCACATTAGGAAATAGAGGATTGAATTATGGAGTATGATTGAAGATAGCCGGAGTATCGTTTTCTTAACCCTTTTCCATGTCTAGTTATGAAGCCCTAAGGTCTTTGTATCCTATGAAATATTAAAGAATTGAGCTAGCATTAGAAGTAGGACATAAATAACAATCGGTACGAGCTAATATTCTTGGTTTTTCGATTTTAATGATTGGATGGTGAGAAATGGAATTTCAGGAATGTTTTAGCTAGATAGAAATTTTGATCATCTTATTTTAGTATAAGTTGGAGTGTGAGTCCCACAAAGCTTTTTTATGCTGGCAAAAGATTCTAAGAAATTGTTTTCATACGATCTGCGAGAGAACTCCAACACCTATTTTTGTATGAAAAGTGGGAAATGAGAACCTCTTTGGAAACTGCAATTCTTACTTTCCTAGCAACCAAATTACAGAATTTGGATCAATTCCTGGAACTAGGAATTATGAATTCTTGCAATCAAGCAGGTCCTAGTTAAGATGATTTTTCTAACAGATCTTACTCTATTGCCGAGTACCTCTATGTTGTTTGTTCTATTTAGCTATCTTACCTGAGGGTTGCCATGTATTAAACATTCTTCTTCAGCCAATTTGGAGGAAGAAAATGGATTTGCTCATAGTAAGCATTTAATTAGACCAGAGAAAGGAAGAAAGTCGTACACATTGTTCCAAGGTCATGTTGGACATGTTTATTCAGCTATGTTTAGTCCTCTTGGATAATTTCTTCTATCATCGTCGTCATACTCAACAAGTAAAGCTTCTTTTTAGTTTTTGTTATGCAGTTGTTTCTTTTCAATGGTCTGAAAGTTATGCAATAAATATATGCTTGTGCATTTTCCTTGGTATAGTTCGATTGTGGAGCCTCAAGCTAAATGCAAACCTAGTCTGCTACAAAGGCCACAACTATCCGGTTTGGATTGTTAGGAAAAAATAACTAAGGAGATTCTTGAAAAAAAAATTTATCATCGACTTGCTAGCCCTTAAACTTTGTCATAACTAAAATCTTTTTCATAAACATGTTTTACCAGATGCATGCTTGTTGCTCTATCTGCTTTGATTAAGGTACAATTGCTTATAGTTGTCTACTAATGATCTCTGATGTCATAGCAATACTTATATTGATCTTTGTTGCTTTTTAATTTACATGACTATTTACTGAGTCGTGAGTCATATTTGTAACATAGACCAGTAGTTGCACTATTTAGGAGCCGTAAAATACTAGTCAAAGGAAAAGAGTTGTTAGGATTAGGGGTAGTCTAAGTGAACTTGGATTGAGACCGCAACAAAGGATATGGTTGTTGTTAATGTTACGAAGGACATGACCTTAAGAATGTTGGTTGGAAGAAAAGGATTCAAATAGCGGACCCCAAAATTTTGGGGGCTTAGTTGTAGTTGTTGTGTCACTACTGCCAAAATCTTCTCTCTTTTGTACATTTCTATGCCTTATCTCTTTGCAAGGTCAAACCCATTTTACTTACTAAGTATTCTATTACTCTGTCCTTACAGTGTGAATATCCATTTTTGGGAACTTCTAGATCATTTGAGGAGATAGGCTACCGATAAAGAGCTCATGTCCTTTATTGAAAATCAAAATCTTCTCCATTTGATGGACTATGCAAAATATCTGTTTATAACTAGCAAATTCATGGTAAGAGTGACCCTTCTTGAATATATATTTATACCTGCTAGCAATATCTGTACACATATATCTTTGATTCCCAGTCTGGTTGATAGTCTTGTTATAGAGTCTTACAACATGTATGTTCATGATATTTCCATTTTTCAGTATTAATGGGGACCGAGTGCATAGGGGCTCAGCTTAAGGACGATTCTGATGGCATTCCATCAGTTCCACCTGGTTTTGAATCACTCGTAAGATTTAGCTTGCAAAAGGTAGAGGAGAATGCTTTAGCCGTTGTATCTACTGATAATGCAATACAGACTCAGGTTGTGACTGGGTGCAGCACCAGTGATGAAGAGAAGTTTAAGAAGTCGCTTTGGCATAGACCATGGGTAAACTAAAGCCAATTTGAAAACAGCTCAGAAGAAGAATCAGACTCTGTTGAGAAAGGTTCATTTTTGTATCCAAGCTTTTGCTCTATGTGGTTTATGACCTCCTTGAGTTTTCATGAGCATCATAATTATTTGTTGTTCTTCTATAGGATGCTCCTAAACGAAACTTACCAAAAGGGGCGATTCGTGGATGTACAGAATGTGGATACTGTCAAAAGGTTAGAAAGCCAAGGCTCAGCAATATTTTTGTCTTATTCTTCCAGATTCTACTGTATTTACCTTGGGCGTCGGTTGAAATATTATAGCAGGTCACAGAAAAAATGGTGCCCAGAAGATGCATGCAGACCTGTGTTGGATGAGGCTCCTTTTTTTATCCAACCGAAGAGGTTTATTTAAATAATTAATTTCTCAATTCGTGCTTGAACACAGACATTTTTTGGTTTCGATAAACAAAGAATATGAGCATTTCAAATGAGAAATTTTTTAATTTTACAGTTTCTGGTATTATTTTCAGGAGTTCAAGGATAGTCTTAAATATATTGCAAGCATTCGCTCCGGGGCAGAATCATATGGAATCTGCCGCATTGTTCCTCCTTCATCATAGAGTCCTCATCGCCCTCTTAAATACTCAGTCTCACTAGGATAAAGATTTTTAGTCTATTTCTTGTTTTTGCTCATATTATCTGGTATAATACATGGATTATTGGTGGAATTAAGTAGTGCTACAAATTCTGGGTATGTGAACAAAACTTGGATTAAATTTGTGTCAAATTTATTGTATCAATAATGATATTGTGTGTTCTATGTTTCTTTTGTTTGTGAAAGTAATTTCTCATTCTTCAGTTGCCTTTCTGAGAGTAAATTATGGGGTTCCAAGCTTTAATATGAGATTTTTTTGTTGCACAGAGAAAAATAGCTTCTTCGAGTAAATTTTGAATGAAAAAATTTATGTTTCTTTTGATATATAGAATGTTGGCAAGTTGGGATTGTTGGCAACTATTTTGAATTCTTTCAAAATAGTTGCTTATATTTATTATGTATCAAATGTTTGAATTGTTTGTATCAATGGAGGAAAAGTGTTAGTAACTACTAGAAGAAGTCGTGCGTAATATGTTATATCATTTGCTAGAAAAAATTTAGTATCAGTGGAGGGACAATTTTAGTATCAATGGAGGGACAGTGTTAGAAACGCATTTATGGTGTTCCAAAACTAGAACACATTTATGGTGTTCTAGTTAGTAATCTTTGAATCGCTTTGCTAAGCACGTTTTATTGGTGTTCCAAAACTGGAACGCGTTTATGGTGTTCCAGTTAGTAATCTTTGAAACGCTTTGCTAGGCATGCTTTATTGATGTTTCAAAACTAGAACGCATTTATGGTGTTCCAATATATGTCCCTTGGAACATTATTTTTTGTTCCAAGAAAATTGGCAGCCCAAAAATAGGCACATGTTATAGGCATTCCAAAAATTATTTGGAACGAAATTTAGCCGTTCCAAAATGGTCATTTTTGTGTAGTATTGATAACCATGATTTTAAAACCTTTTGTGATTCAAATGGTTTATCACATGAATTCTCTTGCCCTAGAACTCCAGAATGGCGTTATGGAGGAAGAATAGAACTCTTGGCCAGAGTTATGCTTAACCAGCATAATCTTCTAAGATATTTTTGGACAGAAGCTGTTTACACATCATGTCATGTATTAAATAGAGTTCTTATTAGACCGATCTCGAAAAAGAATCCTTATGAATTATGGTTTAATAGAACTTCTAAGATTAGCTATTTCAAAGTATTTGGTTGTAGATAATTTATCTTAAATACTAAAGATAATTTAGACAAATTTTACGAGAAGGCTGATAAAAGAATATTTTTTTGGATATGTGACAAAGAGCAAGGGATACAAAGTGTTCAATAAAAGATCACTTGTTGTTGGAGAATTAATAAACGTCACATTCAACGAACTGAATAGTCAACGTGACAATGACAGTTATAATAAAGATGATAGAACTCTCTCAAGCAAAACACCCAAAGATACACCGACCTCATATCTGGAAAGTCTGCCGAAACGATTACGATTTACCCCATATCATCCAAAAGAACTGGTAATCGATGATGTATCTAAAGATGTAAGTACTCTTTCAAGCACTAGAGATTTTATTGTTAACGTAACTTCTATTTCTAAGATATAACCAAAGAATGTTGAAGAAGCTTTTGATGATAAATTCTGGATTTCTGCAATGCAAGAGGAACTTAACCAATTTGAACGGAATCAAGTTTGGGAACATGGTTCCAGATTTAGTGATCTTTGTACTATGGGTTTTTCGAAATAAATTAGATAAGAATGGTATGGTCACACACAATAAAGCACGTCTAGTAGCTCAAGGCTGTAATCAAGAAAAAGGCATTGACTACGATGAGACATATGCTTCAGTTGCTAAACTAGAATCCATTCGTATGTTTTGTGCTTTTGCAAGTTTTCATGGTTTTAAACTTTTTCAAATGAATGTCAAAAGTGATTTTCTTAATGATTTTTATAAAAGAAGAAGTTTTTGTTAAACAACCTTCCAGTTTTGAAGATTTCAAAAGACCAGATCACGTATTCAAGCTTTGTAAGGCTCTCTACGGACACAACAAGCACCTCATGTATGGTATGAGCGCCTTAGTTCCTTCTTACTTGAACACAATTTTCAAAGGGAAAGATTGATTCTACTCTTTTTATAAAATCTATGGATAAGGACATTTTATTAGTGCAGATCTATATAGGTGATATTATTTTTGGATCGACAAATGAGATGCTATTTAACGAGTTTGCTAAGTTTATGCAGAGTGAATTTGATGAGCATGATGGGAGAACTAACTTTCTTCCTTGGGCTACAAATCAAACAAAATTCACAAGAGATTTTCATCAATCAAGCCAAATATACAAAAGACCTGCTAAAGAGGTTTGATATGGACAATGTCAAACTAATTGGAACTCCTATGGCAACGTCTACAAAGCTTGATATGGATGAAAGTGGTAAACCAACTGAAATACATAAGTACAGAGGTATACTTGGTAGTTTACTATATTTAAATGCTAGTCATCCAGACATTATATTTTTAGTATGCTTATGGGCAAGATATCAGGCTTGTCGTAAGGAATCACATGTGAGCGCCGTTAAGCGTATCATACGATACCTTAAAGGTATTTTGACAACCGGGATATGGTATCCAAAAACTGATTTGATTGACCTGATAGGATATTCTGACGCAAATTTTGCCGGATGCAAGGTTGATCATAAAAGTACTAGTGGCACATGTCATTTTCTAGGAAATTTTTTAGTCTTCTAGTTTTTTAAAAAGCAAAATTCTGTTGCATTATCAACAACCGAGGTTGAATATATAGCCGCAGGACATTATTGTGCTCAGATTTTATGGATGAAACAAACCTTGGAAGATTGTCAGTTGTCTTACAACCATATCCCCATTTACTGTGATAACACTAGCTCGATAAATCTCACAAAGAATCATATTTGTCACTCTCACACTAAACATATAGAAATTGGACATCATTTTCTTTGTGACCATGTTTTACAAGGTAATATCTGTTTAGAGTATGTCGACACAAAATGTCAATTAGGTGACATCTTCACTAAACCCCTAGCTGAAGATCATTTTAACTTTATACGAAAAGAATTAGGAATTTTGGATGTTGAAGTTTTATAATTATATATTACTTGATCTGAATACATAAAATCGTAGAAAATATTTTGGTTATAAGCCGAATGGGCCCTTTTGACAAAAAGACATAAAAGTCTAAGCGACACGGTACCAAGTATCTTCAGACTACCGCTAACTGCCATCCGGTCCCTACAGCTAACCTGAAATATTTGATACATTTTATGTACTTAGGTTAATTAATATTAATTATTTCTCATCAACACAATTATTTCAAATTACTTTTGTATATATGTCAAAACCTGTATCACAGCTGCCCAAGTCTGTTAGGACTACCTAGGGACCGAACTCGGGCTGAACTCGGTCAAGGAAAAGTCCAAACAGAAGCTGGACAGTCGGGTTCCCTCTTTAAAAACCTATCAAAATTATCATCTTCTTCATCCCAAACAGCAGCAAACACCCGAAACCTTAACCCTAGCCACCCTAAAACTCCCTCTTCCAAGCATCCCAAGGTCTACAAACTTGGATTCGGAGTTATCTCGGGATTCTCTTTCACTTTCTCCACTCAATTTTGGTATATCTCTACTCTCTTCTTTACTTTCAAATTTTCAATGGCCCCCAAAATTTCTAATGATTCCAAAAAGAAGAGAAAAGTTGGAGAAGCTTCTTCTTCTAATGTTCAAAAGGAAGGTTCTTTCTCTTTTTTTTACTCCCACCAAGCCGGGCGATGACTATTTTGATGAGTTCATTTTTGTCTCCTTTGATGCATCCAACGAGTGGTTCTCCAACTTTGTCAAACGGACAATTTGTCCGAGGACCGTAATCAACTTTACGTTATTTCCTGATCACTTATTTGTTTTTGAGCACTTTAACTTGGAAGATTTAGTTCAATCCAGTTATCCAATCTATTGGAATGCTATTCGAATATTTGTAATCTCACTATCACAAATGGCACGGTTAAATCCAAAGTCGGTAGGATAGACATTGAATTTGATGCCGATGTTCTGGCTCTTATGCTTCATATTCTAAAATAAAGGAGAAGCAGTGGTGGATATCATCAAAGTTCAATTTTCTACCCACATGACTTTTGATTCTTTTCGTGACTCATTGTGTGAACCCATTCCACGTCCCAAAGGTCGCCTTTGACCGAAATTTATGAATGACTATTTTTATGACTTGTATCGAATGTTATTTTCTACTATTCTTTCCAAACAAACTTCTACAGATGAAATTATCTATCTGGAGCTTTCAGCTATTTATCATCTCTACTTTCAAGTTCTATTTAGTCTCCCTAAGACTCTTATCGCTGCTATAGAACGATGTCACAAGAAAATGTGAAACCTTCTATAAGCAATGTATCTTCCATACATCTTTGAGTATTTTGATATTGTCTTGGATGACTGTTCTCGAGATGCACCACATGCTTATCTTCATGCGCATCATCAAGTCACTCCCATTCCAGCAGTAAGGCCCCTCCACCTCCTCCTATTGTTAACCCATCAGCTGGTTTCCATCATTCACATCCTCCCACAGGTGTTACTCTTGAGTCCTTACAGGCATTGATGATGGATTAGTTTCGATCTATGGACACGATATATGGACTTTTGTACCACCATACAGTTCCAGGCCATGACCAACACCATGAGAGAATTTAGCTATAGTTTTGCTCACAAGCCTGGTGGACCCATTCCCATAGTTCGTGAACCCTCGGTGCTTGGTTATCAGATTGATGATCCGGAGGCTCAGCGATATTTTGACCCTCCTGCTGCTCGCTATGTTCCACACCGCACTGCTGAGTCCAGGAACCCTTCTCGGCCGACGAATGATGATGATGATTGAGAATAACGTCTAGTGATACTGAGTCACTATTATGTTCTAGTTGCTTTTTCTTTTTATGTATTAGTGATATGCTTTTTTAAAGCTTTTCTAGTTATGTGTAACATTTTAGTATTTCAGTTTGGCATGTATTAGTTGCTTTTTATGAGACAGTTTATGCACTATATGTATCAGTTTCTTATTTCAGCACTCTATATATGCATTTCTAGATCTCTTCTATGCTTTACTAGTTTTTTTATGCACTATCTTGTTTATGCATTATCTTCTTTTTCATCTGTGCTGAGTACATTCCTATTTATGTCATTTTGATTATGTGACAAACGGGAGAGAATTCTATGATACTTAGATAATTCTATGAATACATGTTGCTCTAGAAAAAAAATTGGTTTAAGAAATGTTTTGCTAGATGTTAAATGTTCTATGGAAAGGACTTAGTCATTTATTAGGGGGAGCAAGTCAATCAGCAAGCTAATATACCAATGAACAAGCTACTTCCGTGTCGTACCAACCTACTTCCGAACAAGGTGAACATTTGTTAAGTATCAATCGCAGTCTTGTTAAATTATCAAAATGGAAGAGATTGTTGGCCCATGTGGACATGATCAACCTGATTTCAATAATTGACTTAAAACTCCAACTTTGATACGGGAAGCAAGAAGACTACAAAGATAACTACAAAAGATTGCAGCCGAACTCGTCAAGTGAAATTTTTCTATTTTATTCTGTAATTTTCAGTTATTGAGTTTAGATTATTTTGTGAGTCAGATCACTGGCATTTAGAAGTTCTTTCTCACAAAAACAAAACCTTTTTATATCCAAACCAAACCAACATCCAAAAACCCATTCTGAACCAAAATTTCTGAAAACCTAGTAGCCGAACTCGGGTCGAGCTTGCCCCACCGAACTCGGTCACCTTGTATCACTTTTGGTCATAAGGATTTTCTAGTCTTTTGGATCTCCAACGTTCAAAAATTTGAACGTTTGTCCTAGCCGAGTTCTGCTCGAACTATGGTTCAAAAACTACTATAAATAGTGGATTTAATATGGAGAAGAAGTACTCAAGACTGGACTAGTCCTCTCAGAGGAAAACCAGTATAAAATCTCGATTTCTGCATATTGCTTTCTTTTCCCTATTTACTTACTATTTTACATTACTATTTTAATTATCGATCGACATTTGCCTTTACCTGCATTAATTTTTAATCCGGGATATTACTTCCGCTACACTCTATTCACCCTCTAGAGGTGCCATCTATCCCACAGATATTACATATTGACTACATATTTCCCAGTCATACTTCCTAGATGCTATCCTCGCTTAGCTATATAGGATTATCTGTCACGTCTTAGTCCCAAAATATGTAGGACCGAGATATTTGGCAATGGCCATCTACACATCAAGTGGACTCCAGTCCAACTCAAATATGTATACGTTGTTTAGAGGTCAAGTATCGCTACAAGAAAAAGACCCTATTATGACGTTTGAAAAGAGTTTATTATAACGGTTCGTTTATAAACGTTACAGAATTTCCACAACATCACATAATATGACGAATATGAAGAGTTTTTGGCCTATCATAACATTTTTTGGCGCTAAACGTTATGTAAAATTAGAACATATGTAACGATGTTTGTAGGAGCCATTATAAAAGTGAATAAAAAGTGCATATTTTGGCCGTTCGAACCCCCGCTCAACTTTTTAATTCCCGCGCCCCGCTCTAAAACCCTATTCTCACTACTTCTATCTTCTATCTCCTCCTCTTTTCTTTCAGAGAGAAGTTTCCACTCTCTCGATCTCTCCTCTAACTTTTCCGAGTCTCCACTCCCGCGTCTTCCTCCGCCACTTCCTCACTCTCACCCTCTCCTTCTCCTTGTCTCCCTCCGCCTACCAAACCCTCGAGCCGTTGAGTATCTTTCAACGATGACAAGGTATGTAGTTTAGGGTTACATAAGGTTTAGGGTTCTAAGTTTTTTCCTAATTTCTGTAAGTTTGGGGTTATGTTACGGTTAGGGTTCTAGTTTTTGTCCCATAGAGAAACGATATAATTTTTGTCCTAATTTTTGTTTGGGTTAGGGTTAGGGTTTGGATTTATGTCCTAATTTCTGTCATTATTTTGCCCTAATTTCTATCCCATAGAGAAACCATATAATTTTTGTCCTAATTTCTGTTTGGTTAGGGTTAGGATTTCTGTCCTATTTTATGTTTTCTCCTAATTTGTGTCCTAATTTGTTTTATTCGACAAGTTTACGGTTAGGGTTCTAAGAGTTTTTTTATTAGTGTTGTACAGAAACTGGAAACAATCAGCAAAAAGTGAGCACATCTCCTTCAGTTGAAGGCATTAAAGGTATTGAAGAAAAAGTTCATCTAATTTGCATGTTTTATTTGATGAATTTATGTATAACTTGCTCGATGAAGTTCTCTTCGTATAATAAATTTTGGATTCTTCTCTTCGTATGTTGTTATGTGTTGGATAATAAATTAACAAATTTGCATGTATACTTTCAATGACATACATTTGATATTTATACAAATGCTTAATTTTGGGAGCTCGAATTGAGGGTACCAATCCCTCAATTCGACGATCGACACTGTTCATTTGATAATAAATAGGTGCATTGAGTAGTGGCTTCCGTTGAGCACTGAGTCACATACTGTATTCTGCCAAGCATAAACAGGGGATTCAAAATTGTTTTTAGAAAATCGAAAATTAACAAGGGCCCTTGCCCTGAAAGGACTCTGTCTGGGACGCCTATGTCCGCTTGGACACAAATCTGTCTCGGTTAGGCATGGTCAATTTGCATTCGACTCTCCAATCATTGTGGATACAAGGCACTCTAAAAGCCCCTCCCCTTAGGCTTATCTAGACCCTATAGTAACAATGATTAGTTCCTTTATTACTTTCTTGCTCTTTTAAGATAAGTTAATGGTTGGGGAGTAACACTTAGTTAATCTTTTTAGTTGTATACTTCTATTAACTGTTTAACTATTGCTTAACTCCACCCTTTGATTGCTTGATTTAATTTCTTTACTATAGTCAAGAATCTCTTATATATATATATATATATATATATATATATATATATATATATATATATATTAAAAAAAAAAAAAAAAAAAAAAAAAAAAAATATATATATATATATATTAAATATATATATATATATATATATATATATATATATGGAAACGGATCAAAAGCCCCCTTAAAAAAACCCCTAAAAACTCCTTACTCTCAGCCGTCCATCTAATGTTAATATTAATATTAATGTTAATATTAACATTAAATACTAAAATTAACATTAAACTTAACATTAAAATTAACATTAACATTAACATTAACATTAACATTAATATAAAAATAAAAATAAATATTAATATTAACATTAATATTAATATTAACATTAATATTAATATTAATATTAACATTAATATTAATTAATATTAACATTAAATGGAAGGCTGGGAGTGAGGGGGTTTTTAGGGGGTTTTCTAAGGGGGGCTTTTGATCCGCTCCATATATATATATATATATATATATATATATATATATATATATATATATATATTCAAGGGAGTCGCTAGGATCCTCCATACACACTTATATCAGGAAGTCTGCTCTAGAAGTAGTTAGTAACACAATCCCTGAAATAGACTGACATCAGGTTGTATGGTTTAAAGGAAACTCCATAAAGATGAATACTTGGCTTTACAAAGCTATACTCAAGAGGCTGCTGATTAAAGATAAACTGATTTGGTCTAGAGCAGGGCTTTAGAGTATTACAAAGAAGAAGGAGATATAGGTATGCAATGCACTTGAGAGTATCTTGTGAGTGTAGATAGAGGAAAAAATTTGTATCGATAATTTAGGGGAGTCGAATAGCATTGACATCTGTTGTAGGTAGCAGATGATGAACCCCCTGGCTTGGTATGTCATTTTGGACACACAAGGATACTTGGTATTTGTATATGTTTATGTAGTAACTTACATACTGAAATAATCTGAATCTATATAGATAAGTAGTTTATAAGCAAGATATCTTAGTTAAATACTGAAATATCATTCTTGCTAGTCATGATAAATCTTAATTTGTTATACATATGGATAAATCTTGGATGAGAGAGCACCTATTATCGGAAGAATATAAAGCAGGAGTTGAAGAATATACAGAGTATGTTAAAGCTAATGCGGATGATCTTGACTTCATTTGGTGCCCATGTAATGACTGCAAGAATCTCTATAGACTGAGATTAGCTGATGTAAAATTTTATTCTACGAAAATTGGTATCGATCCAAGGTATACTATATGGATATGGCACGAGAAAGTTGATCATAATGAAATGCCATCATGTGAGGATATGCATGTGCCTATTTATGAAGACATGGACACTCTAAATGATGTAGCAGATACAATAGAGATGTTTGATGCAATAAAAGAGAAGGATGTTGTAGGAGATGATGAAGTAAACTTCCATGCATTGTTTGATGATGCTAAGAAACCTTTGTATACTGGTTGTAAAAAGTATACGAAGCTTTCAGCGATAGTGAAGCTCTTTAGTATCAAGGCCAAGAGTGTTTTAGTTATCCTAATGAAATGCCATCATGTGAGGATATGCATGCACCAATTGGCCTATTCTAGTAAGCCTTGGTCATTTGGCCATCGAGCAAGCATGACCTGAGGTGGACATAGCCTAGGTCTATTCAGGCCTGTGTTTGGCTCTTACTACATACTGGAAGTGGCATGTGGTTCAGAGTCTAAGTGCATGTGGCCTGGAGGAATTTGTTGGATTTAAGTGTCCAGCAGTATGAGTGTTAGAGGGATAATTGAAGGTGGCCGGTGGTTTAGAGTTTGTGAGTCTAGGTGCAGGTGGTCAGTACTTGGTTTGTGCTCTTACTACATACTGCTGCTTATGTTTCATTTTGATATGTGCTATCTGTTTTTAAAAGAGGCGATGATGATTCTTGCAGATTGCTAATTTCCATTTAAGTTGTACTTATTTATTGGGTTTTTGGCTTTCTTTTTCCCGTCTTCCGCTGGCGTGGTGGCTAACATGCAGCCAGTTTGGTAAGATGTACGTGATTTCAAAATCCACATTCTGATGGAATCTCTCTTTATTTCATTCTTTTTTTAATCAAAAATATCTATAAAAATGGGATAATGACAACAATGAGAATTCTCATTGAGTGAATCTCTACCATCTTGTGATGGTGCGGCATGTTTCTGGAGATGTTTGTCGATCTGAGCCTCTTTAAAGACACATTATTAATTTGTGGATATAACTGTTGCTGATACATATAAATGCTGGATTATGTTCTAGTTATCTTCATTTTATTAATTTGTGCATATAACTGCTGATGTCTGATTGTGCATCTGCAGATGGTATAAAGGGTTTCACTTTGGATTTTTTGGGTAGGATAACTGGAATTTTTTGGGCTTTAGCCAACACAGTTTGGTCAGGTATAAGATTCATCTGATTTCAACTTTCAAGTATCTTATTTGTACCATTATTTATTTGTTGGTTGTAGAATCCTGGATTCTCAAGTTGTTCCTATCGACCGTCTTTTGAAGGAGTCCTTTGTGTTGCTGAATGTAGGAGAAATATTTTGAGGCTGGAAAAGGGAATTGTTTTTTAAATGTATAGTTAAGATGACGATATGTTAAGCAAAGGCTGAAAAAAGATAGATATATGTAATTAAGATGGGATATTTGGAATGTAATTAAGATGGTACGATATTTGGAACAGGAAAATATGAATGAAATGTTTCAGATGTTATAGTATTTGTGTCATTTTGGAAATTTTGGATGTTCTGGAAATTCATATTGGTCATTGCTTTTATAACGCATTGATTTATAAGTTTTCACAGGTTATATATGGCTAAAACCGTTATATATATATATATGTCCTCTACATGACGTTTTATGACTTCTTTCATTATCGTTTACAAAACGTTATGAATATATGTTAGTTATCACGTTTTTTTATACATAATGGGACTTTAATGTCGATTGAATATTTGATTGTTATACATAATCCTGTCTTTAATGTCGGTTTATAAAATTTTATTATATATACTACAACTATTTATATCGATTCTAAACAGAAAATGTCATATAAGGTATACCTATTCATAATGGTTATTATATACATTTATAACACCCGTTTTCATCACGGTTGTCCATATAAAAAAATCGTCATAAAATGTCATATATGACGGTTTTTACTCGACATAAAATGGTATTTTTCTTGTAGTGTATATATCTTAAAAGTCAACTATATCTTAATCCACATGAATAAACTATATCTTAATCCACATGAATAATAAACTTCAATAACGAACCAAGTACACTAAGGTTGATCAGATCGTAATGCACTGATTCCAAAATAAGTAAATGTATTTGAGTTGATCCCCAATAATACATATGTCACGAACAAGCTTGAGAAAAATAGTGAGTTATAATTACTAGGTTGTAACAACAACATGAAGCAATATGAGATGGAATATAAATATGAAGATTATGATGCAAGTACCTATTAATTATACCTGAAATTACGGAGAAGCAATCATCCACAACGCAACTAAGAGCTCAGCAAATGCTTGGAAGGAAATCAGATTCTCAGGGGACATTGCAAGATACATAACATGCAAGCGACTATGTAACAATATTTAAACAATATCATGATAAAACTAGCAAGACTGAATAATGATAATAACTGAGACTAGCATAACCGTAGTACGTATATGAGAACAACTATATGGGTGTAAACTGCTAAAATAAAACAGGGTCAACCACCTAGCCCACAGTAAACTAACGGCTAAAAAGTCAATCCATAGATCTTCGTGGCCACTAGGATAGTAACATAGCCCTATCCTTCGTGGACACTTGGTTAAATAAAACAAAATAACGGAAATAGCAGTCCAAACACGTATAATTGTTCTCCACATCCCGTGACTCCATATACGAGCAAGTCAAGACTCGAGAATCATGATAATACAAGTAATAGAGTGATACCATTATAACTCCATGTATGTGTAACTCTTCTATAGAAAATTTCGGTCTAACAACCTAAACATGTGAAGGCAACAAGATAGCTTACCATAACATACAACCCTAGCATGTACGAATATCACTAAGCAAGAATAATGCAAAATCATCATATATGTAGTGGTAACAATATGATAATGAATAAATAAAACTGTTAAATAATTGTACAAATGTGGCAAGGTATACTTGCCTTATTTCGTCCTTCGGGAGGTATTATTGCTGACAGCTCCATATCACATGCTCCACGATACCCACAATTTTGGTCTAATCAAATCCCATGATAGCACATAACACAAACAAAGTAATAATCAATATTTAACAACTGACAATTGACCTACACTATATTTTCTAGGACTCAAACCTACTTTTAGGATTTCTATGTTGTCTATTCAATTTTCTGAAATTCTTAAACGTTATTAAAATATTCCTAAAAATCTGAGAAAATTGACTTATGTTCTCCAATATCCCTATGACACATCAATTTTTACCATCACCTAATTGTTACAAAATATAAGTCATTATATTTTTTTCCTATAAATTAATTCATTCAAACATGACAACAAGTGAAGGAAGAATGATTTCTCCCAAAATACTAACCCATTAATTCTAAAAAAAATCAGAGTCTAATAACATGTTCATTAGAGTGATAATATAATTTTATACAAAAATACTAAGCCAATTGAGAGTTATGATTTTTCGAAGTTGAGTAAATTCTGAATAGATCAAAACATGGAAGGCTGTATTGTGGGAACTATATGTAATTTTGAACAATTATTTTTATGATCTACTTTCAGATTACAGTAGAACTATACTTTAGGTTTTCCATAAAATTTATTTCATTAAAAAATAATAAACGATCCAGGATTTATTATAAAATTACTAGAGACATGTGCCGCTAAAATGCATATTTTTGTACAAATTCTTTTAGGCTTGAAACAAAGTTTATTTCAGGATTGAAGATATGTTTTGGAAAGATAAGAGAGATGAGAACATACATCTAAAGCTTCAAAATAAGTTCCTTCATTTTTTTCTCTAAAAATTGGCTCGAAACACAAATTTCCTCCTATGACTGCTGGTGAGAACATTTTCTAAAAAAAGAGAGCAACCAACCATAAAACTAAATCCCTTTATATAAAGAAAGGAGAAGGTACAGTACAGGTCAAACTTGGGTTTGACCCGTGGACCTCCCATGTGGGTGCGGATTATGGTGACATTTTAGGTTTTGTTGTATTTTCTTTTTCTTTTCTTTAATTGAAAAACCTATTTAATAACTAGTTTTAGCTTAATTAAATATAAATAAATATTAAATAAATCCTAAGAATTATGAAATAATAGAAGAAATTCTAAAATGGTGTTCTAATACTATTATAAACATTTGGGGTCTAAATTCCTACCAATTACTTTTATAAAATTCTGAAAGTCTATACTTAATATTAATAAATGGTTTTTTGGCCTCTAAATATTCATAATAAATTCTAGAAAATTATAAAAATTACCAAACCACTTCCAATGCACTTCTAACATATTTTTATGACTTTTAACCTCTCATTATCTTATGATACCCACCGTTGCACTCCCAATATTCTAATTTACCGATTTAGGTCTTTTAGGTAAAGAATGCTACAAAATAAAAATATATTCCTATACACGTTAATTTATAATACAGATATATCTAAGCACATATATATACACATATATATAAATGCACACTTAGGTTTATTAACCAATATATTTTATCAATTGCTTTAATTTATTACAAAAAAGATTAGGATTTTATATTCCACCCAATTACAAGAATTTTGTCCTCAAAATTAAAAAGACAATTTTTGACTTGCCCCCCACTTTGTTTATCCAAATTAAGGGTGCACCCCACTGTTTTGCATTAATGTAAATCACCCCCCACATTGGACGGATTCTGTCAAAAATTAACGGCCAAACGTTTTGACCACAAATTTTGGACCAAAATGCCCTTCCTATTTTCTTCTTCCTCTTTCCTTCCCCTCCGACGGCCACCGCACCCCCACGGCCACCGCCCCCGCACCGTCGCCTCCGCCGCTGCTGCCGCCCCCACTGCTGCTGCCGCTACTGCCACCGCCGCTGCTGTTGCCACTGCTGATGCTGCTGCTGCGGCTGCGGGGAGGGAAGGGGGGAACGGAGGGAGGGGACGGTGGCGGAGGGGGTGGCGAGGGGGGAGGGGGCGGTGGCGGAGGAGGGGAGCGGAGGCTCTGGCAGGCAGTGGCGGTAGCGGAGGGGGGGAGCGGAGGCGGGGAGGGGGGGAGAGGCGGGAAGGGGGGAGCGGAGGCGGGGAGCGATGGCGGTGGCCGCATGGGGGGTTGGCGGGGGGGAGGGGGGTTAAGGAGGGGGGTTAGAGGAAAGAGTGAGGAAGAAGACGAGGGCATTTTGGTCCCAAAAAAATATTTTTGACGGAATCCGTCCAATGTGGTGGGTGATGTACATTAATGCAAAACAGTGGGGTGCACCCTTAATTTGGGTAAACAAAGTGGGGGGCAAGTCAAAAATTCTCAATTAGAAATCATCCAAGTGGGTCAAATCGTAATACGGATTAGCTATAGCTACTACTGCCAATTTATTATCCTCAAGTCCTCAATGTTAAAAATCCCTACTATAATTCCTTATGTTATCAAGTCCTCAACTTCTAATCTCAGTTTCATTTATCATCATCTAAATCGTAAAATACTTCTTCAAAAATTGAACCCTATCTTAAGAAATTTATTAAACCTCATATGAATTCAAGCATCAAAAGTACATGCCAAAACTAAGCTAAGTAACCTATCATCCTTCAAGCTATAACTATTTTAGGCAATCAATAGGAAGTTAATCAAATAGCATTACAAAATTACAACTAATTATCCATCGCTAAACCTAATATATCCGTCGCTATTTAGAATTACCGACGAAATACCGACGGATATGGTACATCGTTAGTATGATTGTCGCTAAGAAAAATCCATCAGTAATCCATCGCTGCAATGACAACTTACCACTGGATTTGGCGACAATAGGTCAGCGACGGATTAGCAACGAATTTTTTCGTCGAAAAAGGTTGCGACAGCTTTGCGACGGACTAGCAACAGAGTTTTGTGAGTCGACAATTACAAATTTTTCAAAAGTTTACCAACAAATATTTTCGTCGATAAGGTGTCTGATACGCTTTTGGGTATCATACAACATGTTGCCGATGGAAATATTCGTCGGTAGTTCGTCGGTGAGCTAAAAAAATCAATCGATATATGTCGCTAGTACGTCAGTGACCTACATCTATCCATCGGCAATCCGTCGTTGGTCCGTCACTGAGCTTGTCATTATTGCCAGAATAATTGGTTTTTGCTATGCTCAAACCTGTCAATATATATATATATATATATATATTCAATAGACTAAAACACAAAATATATAACATTGAATGAAATAGACTATTTATTCAATAAACTAAAATACAAATATATAACATTGAATGAAATAAACTCAAATACAAATATTTATACAAACAACTATTTTCTCAAACTATTGAGTAACGACAAACTTCTCCAATATAGTACATTTATACAAAATCCCTCAAATGATACATAGACTCCATAAAGTCATATAAACTCATCCAGTACAACAAAAAATTATACAAAATTCTCATAGATATCAAACCGCTGGTGGAGGAGGTGGCAAAGGCAGATGCGGCTGTCCGTACGCATATAACTGCGCCATTACCAAACTGATGACCCGATGTAGGTCCTAAACAGGAACATCGTCTGGAACAGTCGTCGGCGTGACAGGAGGCACTGTGGTTGAAGTAGGAGCTGATGCAGTAGGTGTTGTGGTTGAAGGAGGAGCCGGTGCAGGAGGCGTTGTGGTCGAAGGAGGAGCCGTTGTATGAGGCGCTAAGGTCGAGTTATATATATAGACACACACACACACACACATACTTAGGTTTATTAACCACTATATTTTATTAATTATTTTAAGTTATTAAAGAAAATTTTAGGATTTTACACTACCAGCTGTCCTATATAAGAAGTTTTATTTTTAGATAAACATGTGGATATGAATTTCACTTCGGATTTGAAGTAAAGAAACATAGATATTGATTGATAAGCTCTTGTGGATACCTAGAACCACACTATGGTGCAGTCTTAGCACTGATAATATTTAAAATCGTCCAATCTAGATATATGAAAATATTTTGCGAAACAAGGCTAACATCGAGGATTTTTATATATGTGATTTTTACTCGATTTTCCAATGCCCAAAACCTAGTACCATTAGAAAATTCAGTAGGCCCTTACAATCCTATATTGGGGGTAGTGTAGTGTCTAGTAGCATATCCCTGATCTTGATATACCCGATATATAGTAGATCAAAAAAATTATTGAAGATGATGAATAGAAGATTAATTACTTATTTACCCTTGTTCCTGATATGACTACGTTGTATCAACATACCCTATAAGGTACTAACACTATTATTAGCATTGAGGTGCCTTTGCTCTTATAACACTAATACATGCCCTAGGACATGTTCTTGTTATCTTATCATGTTTCATGTTTAGAGATCCTTGTAGTAGTCCAACGGTCATAGTGTGGATTAGAAATAGGAAATTATTATGGTTTGTTGTATCTGTGCTCAAGATGAATCTAGGTTAGTGCCTCTATGGACCAATTCAGATCCACACGCAGTGTACGTGTTCTCCGGTATGACATCTATGGCGGATGATCATGTGTCTACGATATGGGTCCATGAGAAAATCGATAGGGTTAATTAATTAGCCTAAAACTCAGATCATTGGGGGCAAAAGGATCCCAGCTTCGTGTTTTTACTAGCCACCTACCAGATATTGTGGCATATATCTATTCATTATGACCGAGCTAGTGACTGCCCTATAGGAGCGTTGAACTGTTATATTATACTTCTACTAACCCGGTAGCAACCTAAGATGGGCGCTATGGACTTTTATTGAGTATTATTATATGAGGTCTGACCAGTTCTTCTTAAGTATTGCACGATTGACAAATCCTTATATTACATCTTAACTAGGATAACACAGTAATCAACATAGTAAGTTGTAAGCATGGAGTGGTCGTATATTCATATCAAAGTGTATGATATTTGTTGCTTTCTAGCTAGCTGGTACGTAACGTTGTCCCGATATAGTGCTTTACTTCTTATCCTTGTTTGGTGTAGGGTGGATTATTGTCCCGATGATAGACTACATATTCCAGTTTGTAATACATGCATTAGTGGTTGTTAGGTTGACTATGATTGTTTATTGGTCCTTGCATATATTAGATACTTTATTGTCCACCTTACGTTCTGTAAATGTGTGTTGGTACCACACACTTCTCTACCATATTTATTATTATTCATTTCTTTTATTTGTTAGATATGCTATTTTTCTATTATTTTCTTGTTGTTTTTCTTCGCTCGTTATTGAGCCTTTCTTTCTGGTACTTGCTACGGTTGGCCTGACCAACCTTAGATTGTTTATAAATTTTAGCAATCGATCCTGTTTATCTTCCAGACTTGACCTGATGATGCTTTACATTTCTATATTATATTGTAAATGTGTGGGAAGGTATTATATTATATGTCATTTCATACTATAGACTCCATGATTATCATATGAGTATTTTGGTCATTTGGCCCTACCAACTTTCCATATGTTTATCACTCTTACTACTTCTTTCATTGATATTTCTTGTCGATGTGAGATCAGATTAGGGCATAAATTGTTTACATGCTAGGTACCCAACATTACAAACAACCGTGTACTGCAGTACGGGGTACTAGTGTACTTTGTATTGCGTAGTTGGTATATGTCCGTCCTTGCTCTCCAGTGTTCTTATTCTGGGGCATGACATCTGCTTAGGCAGTGTACGATTGATTAATCCTTTTGTTGCATAATAGCTGGAATAACCTATATATTAATATAGCAACATCTAGGAACTGTTTGGTCGCTCTTTTATACCATTGTTTGTATACTATATTGTCTGACAATAGTCTTGATGACATACGCTGTCTCGATATAGTACTTTATCCCTTGTCCTTGTTTGGTTTATGGGTGGATTACTACCTCAACGATAGACTATGGATCCAGGCTAAGTCGTAAGTACCTATGTATTGTTTACTAATTAGGTTTTTCTGCAATATTTACTTGTGCTTTCTTGTGTTACTTGCTATTAGGGGTTGACCCTTCTGGTTATGTTTTCCAGATTTAGTATTTGAGCCTGAGGATCTACCACCATTCCCATATGATAGTATATACCAGGAGGATGACCGTCGAGGGACTTGAGTGGGTTTCTTCTCCACCCCTCTATTATTTTTTTATTCTTTTGAGACATTTAGCTGCTAGACACCTGTTTAGCCCATTATTTTGGGAGTCTGTTCCCCAGTTATTTGGACAACATGATTGTATATATTCGAATATAGTTGATGATGTGTCATATTTGACTTAATATTGTGCTAGCTTTCTATTTTGTATAAGTAGTTTCATGATTATTGTGATAGAGTGTTGAGAAAGTCTTACTGTTGTATTTTATATGTTCTATATTTTTTGCTTCTTGTTTGATTGAGACATAATATATTCAGTGAGATCATAGTAAGACTTGCATTGTAGTATATACCCCTTCTTAGGTATATGCATGATCGTATTACGGGATACAAGGGTATACCATAGTGCTTAGCTGGCCAAGTCATACCCCCATTCTCCGTATTCAGGTATTGGGGCGTGAAAAGTTTATAAAGAGATATTGGCTACTGCGATAACGATTAATGGCTACGATGACTAATGGTTACTCGTGATATACTGCCACCACATGACTCAACTTGTCAAGTTTGTCAACCCCAGTAATGACGAGATGACTTCAAATAATTCTGAATGTTCTAATGATTTACTAGGACGACGAGGATGATGTTGTTGACAAATAAAAGTGGATGATGGTGATAATGAAGACGTTGATGGAATGATAGCGAGCGAAGATAACAATGATGAAGGATCGAATTTCTTCCCCTCAATGAGATAACTCTAACTATGTCGGATGATCTACAAAGACGAGGATGACAATGACTCGTAAAAAATTTGGTGGCATGAATATCGGTAGTGGAAGATGATGACTACTATGGAGGTTAGTTGTAGTGAACAATGATGGAGCAATCAAAACCATCAAAATATTGATCAATAGATCTCACCTATATGGCTAAACTTACCAAACAACACAGATCGAAATTATGCCAAAATTTTGGATTTCTAAAATAGAAATGCTTTTTTGCCCACGCTGGGGGTGACCATGCATGTGCCCGTACTGATGTGTCACCCCTATGCCTCCCCGCACCCTTCGGGGTCCACCCCGAAAATTCTGCACCCCCTCTAATAGAGGGGCAACAAGTGACCGTGGGCCAGGACTGTGGTCTAAACATGCGGGCAACATAACATTGTCCTTTCTAAAATGCATACGCTCGTCCAGATTCAAAATTCTGTCAAAAATTTGCTCAAATTGTTCTTATAAATAATATTTTATTCTCCAACGATCATTGTGTTAGATTTTTCTTCACTTTTCTTTGTTAAAATCTGCAAGAAAACAAAATTTAAATTAAAGGTTACCGGCCTCCGGGGAAGTCGCGCATGTAGCACTACCCTAAGAGTTAATCCAGGTCTATGTGCAGACTTTGTCCGAATGCTCCTAGTAGTAAAATCTCTGCTCTACCAAAATCTCCTTGCCGCACACGACATAGGAAGAGAGTGACCCTCAACTTAGCTCTGCCCAGAGCAACAACAAAAAAGAACATCAGCATTTTGGAGGAGATGAGATTTTGTACGAAATTTTTTCAATGTGATGGACGAAGGAAAAGGATAGGATATATATAGGCATATTTCCAACATTTGTAACGGCTAGGAATAATGATCAATAAAGTTTAATGTTACAAACTAATAACAAATATAAAAAATGTGATACGTTGAACCTAGACAAATTAATGTGTCCAAACGTTACAATTTTAAAAGATTTGTAACGGTCAAAAAATTAATAGAGGAACACAAAGATTTTTGGGTCTCAGCCCGAACCCGAAGAGGAAATCGAATCGACATTCGGTGCCCGCAGATGTGGGTCCGCACCCGCACCCATTACGCGCCGAACCGAACCAAGCCGAGCTGGGCCGGGTGACGGCGGTGGCGCACACATGTGGCCCATGGGGCTCCCACACAACACTTCAATGAAACAATTGAGAGTAAAGCAATATAAACAATCATAAGTCCACACATCTATCCGATGTGGGACTATAGGGAAAATTGGACTTGAGCTTTTGCTCAAAAGTTGCAAGTGCAGCCAACACATTGATGATCTTGCATGATCCAATGATGATTATGACTTCAACCAACAACAAAGATGAAGGAATATAATTTTGATATGATGAAAGATCTAAGTTTGATTTTGTTTTTTTTATTTGCTTACAACTTCATCAAAGAAAATCTTTTCTTTTTCTTTTTTTCTTTTTTCTTCATTTTCCACCTTTTTCCTATGTTTGGAGTAGAACGATGACAACAACTTCAACGAACAAAAGTACATCCGAAGAGGGTACCAACTCGAACTTTCCTTCAATGAACATCGATATGCTCTGATACCATATATAGATTCATGATATGATAGGCATAGAGATATAGAGGTAATATAAGAATATGGTAAAAACCCACAAATAATGTAGTAAACATTATAGATAACCAGACACTCCACTATTAGGGATTTAATCTTATTTATACTAGATGAATAATTATAATAAAAGACTAAAACAACCTTAGGAACTCTGTAAAATAATAAAATTTACCAAATAAATATTTGGTTAATCTCCTAATTACTTGGTGTCCAAGTATAAAATCTTTAAATCTATGAACCTCATATCTCAGTCGGTTCACTTCTTAATTCTTTTACTGAGATGAATATTGGTATATTTGTGAATTATATTTAAATTTGCAGTGTACGAGACTTTGCCTCTCAATAACCTAACATTGTCTCACTTATTAGATTTAATAACCACTTTGTCATCTTTAAGCTAGAAAAAGAGCAATTAAAGCTATTAGTAACGAGACTTTTGTTTCATTTTTAGTTTGGTAAAAATATATTTAGAGGTTTTCAACATGACGTGACAATACAAAATATTAAAGAAGCTAAACAACACAATATTGTTGGAGTGGGAGGGTTCCCAACCTATATGGAGAAGACCCCGGAGTGAGACAAGCGTCGTCTGTGTGTCAGAGAAGCTCGGGAAGGTGACGAGGCCATTCGGAGACGAAGAAGAAGCTCGGGAGCTACCAGAGACCATTCTAGAACAGGGGAGGCAGAGTTCTGGCCGAACTCTGCCCCTTAGTTCCAGAACTGTTCTGGAACCAAAACACAGAGTCTGGTCGAACTCTGTGTCGTCGGACTGAGGCTAATTTTAGGGTGATTTAATCACCGTTGGATCGTATCTTACAGTCCAGGTTTTGTTGCAGGATTAGAGTATTTACATATAGTTTTTCCTAACCCTATGTTAGAAATTAATGTACCCTGTCGATTCATGAGATGAACAACATAATAAAATTACGGAAGCGTACCTAAATCCATTGCTAGACTTGATGGATCTTGAAGCGAACGTCTCTTTTTTTGGGGTTTGATCTTCCAACTTGCTACGACCCTTAATGACAAAGGTGAATCTGAATCCTTTGTCCCTCTCTTTCTGTTGATGGAGATGCAGAAGAGAAAAAGAGAAAATCATCTCTTTGGTGGCCGTATGAGTTGGGGACCATAACCCTAATGAATACACACATATATACATATGTGTGTTGTGATATTTCTAATTTGGCCCCTCATCAAATTAGAATTATCTCCGGTATCTACACATTAATTCCATGACAATTATACCCTTAAGCCAATTTCCAAATAGACCATTTTAATTTGGCTTAATTATTTCGATAGCCCAAACACAATTAATTTTACATGTGTGGCCCCTTAATTATTGAATAATTCCAACAATCTCCCATTGGGCCACATATGTAACCTTATAATTGTGTTAACCTTAGTGAGCTCATAAATTGCTATCTTAATTATTAGGGTATATCCGGACAATCTCGTCCATTAACCATATCAACATAGGATCAAAGCGGCATTCGTCACATATAGCGTAACTAAACCATCAATGGTCACATATACCAATATAGCTAAATGACATAGATCAATCATGGATGCGTAGCATAGAAATTACACGCAATGTGATCAATACATGTCTATTTCCAACTGGTCCTCCTTAACTTTAATAAGATCAATACTTTAACATAATAAAAACAGAATGAACTGAATTTCCATATATCTGATCAGATAAATATCCAAAAATACTTTAATACATAAATGTGTCCAAAATCAAATAGCACCAAAATACATAAAATACAAACTCCCACTAAACTGACATATCATCAAATGAGATAACACCCATATGAGCAGTGTGCTCATGAAAGACCTTGGGTGGTAACCCTTTTGTGAGCGGATCCGCTAACATGGAGTTTGTCCCAATGTGCTCTATGGACACTTCACCATTCTGAATTCTCTTCTTCACAAGTCGAAACTTTATGTCAATATGCTTTGACTTATATGAGCTCATGTTGTTAATAGAATATAGTACTGCTGATTTATTGTCACAATATAACTTAAGTGGTCTTTTAATACCCTCCAGAATGTGCAGCCCAGTGACAAAATTTCGCAACCATATTCCATGATTAAATGCCTCAAAATATGCTGTAAACTCTGCTGCCATAGTGGACGAAGCTATGAGTGTTTGTTTGACACTCTTCCAAGATATAGCTCCTCCAGCTAACATGTAAACATAACCTGATGTGGATCTCCTGCTGTCTTGGCATCCAGCAAAATCGGAGTCGGAATACCCTATGATCTCCAGCTGGTCCGATCTCCTATAAGTGAGCATGTAATCCGTTGTTCTCTGTAAGTATTTCATGACCCGTTTGGCTGCTTTCCAATGATCCATCCCAGGGTTACTTAAATATCTGTCTAGAATTCCAACTATGTACGCAAAATCCGGACGGGTATATACCTGAGCATACATTAGACTCCCCACAGCTGATGAATAGGGGATCAATTGCATTTCCTTAATTTCAAGGCTATTTTTAGGGCACTGATTGAGACTAAACTTGTCTCCTTTAGCGACTGGGGTGTCACTTGGTTTGCATCCTTGTATGCCAAATCTTTTAAGCACTTTATCGACATAGCTCTTTTGTGATAATCCAAGAATACCTCGAGAACGATCTCGATGTATTTGAATTCCTAATGCAAAAGAGGCGTCACCAAGATCTTTTATCTCAAAGTTATTTGATAGAAATTTCTTAGTGCATACAATATGCCTATATCATTTGTGGCAAGCAGTATGTCATCAACATACAAAACCAGAAAAATAATTTTACTCCCACTGAATTTGTGATACACACAATCTTCAACAACGTTAACCACAAAACCAAACGAGATAACAACTTGGTGAAATTTATAGTACCATTGACGAGAAGCTTGCTTGAGTCCATAAATGGATTTTGTCAATTTACAAACCATATTCTTTGGATCTTTCGACACAAAGTTTTCTGGCTGCAACATATAAATAGTTTCGTCAATATTACCATTGAGAAACGCCGTTTTGACATCCATTTGATGTAACTCAAGATCAAAATGTGCAACAAGTGCCATGATTGTTCTAAAAGAGTCTTTCAAAGAAACAGGAGAGAAAGTCTCTTTAAAATCAATCCCTTCTTTTTTAGTAAAGCCTTTAGCTACAAGACGTGCTTTATACTTATCCACATTACCCTTCGAATCCTTCTTGGTTTTAAATATCCATTTATAACCAATGGGCTTCACATCTTTTGGTAATGGGACAAGTTCCAAAACTTTATTGTCTTGCATGGATTTATACTCCTCATTCATTGCATCAATCCATGTCAACCCCTTGACCAAATTTTTTTTCCTATTTATTAAATTCCTTATTGTCTCATATACATATTTGTCATGTTTTATATTTGGTTTTATTTGAAACACCAACACAGGGACCAAAAGGAAAATACAAAAATTGCAGGGACCTAATTGAATAAGTTGAGATTTAAATTCTCAACTGCCATTTAAACCGAACTCACCAAAACCTGCTATTTGAATTCAGTTTAAATTCAAACTAAACACAGATAGGATCAAATCTCTTTCTCTTTATCCCCTCAGAGATTTGATCGATCAATCAGTGCTTATATATGAGAGATAGAAGTCATTCCCCATCCTTCCCCGCAAACCCTAACCTTTCCTGCACCCGGAGTCCTAGGAGGCTGCTGCTCAAGCTAGGGAGTTAGCATTAGTAGCTTTCAAAATTCTTAACAGGTAATTCCTCACCCATCAATCAGTTGTCTAATTCTTGATTAATGATGGAGTTCGTTTCTGTAAAACAAGGGTAGTCTATATATTTGTGATAATTCCTATGAGCACTCGTGTATCAGTGATCACCCAAGTGTACCCAGGTTCGAGTACAGAGGTTAAGGATTATTAGGGAAAGTATATGGTGAGATGGATTTTCAGGACCAAACATGTCCCTAGATGGTGAAACCACGATTTCGTATCCAGGGACCTACCAAGCTCCTACAGGACACCTGGGTAATGGGTCGTGGCTGTTCAGGACATAAGACAATGACTGAAGGTTTGAATTACATTCAAATGAGTCTTTAACTTCAAACATTATACAGGGGTAATGGCCTGGGTTCAACTATTGTATATTTTGATTTCAGTCCCTTCGTTAGTACTGAGATGTTTCAGTCCCATATATCCTTAAGTGTTAGTCCATACCTCCATATGCAGATTGCATTAGTATCAGCCCATGGATCATGTGTATCTGTCACACTTGTTTTAGCAAACTCCTGTTATGTAATGTTTTCAATAGCAGTCCCTTGGGATACATTTTTCTAGATAAATTTGGGATACCTTCATGATCTGTATCACTGACGCTCGTTCTTTATTGCTAAATTTGGTGATCCCAATCATTTGTTGAAATCTTGTTATAGACCTGCTTTAACAAAGGATACTTCCAATAACAGTTTTTGGGAGGAAATGAGATTTCATGTCAGTTTAGGTCTCCACATCTCCACATTTTGCTTAAACTATGACTTTGTAGTTTGTACCACCATTCGTCTGAACCTTGACTTTGTAGGTCACCACAATTGTCTCTCTGTTACTTCATGACTTGTGACTAATACATCGACCCAAGTTCTAATTTGAAACTTACCACAAACCAAATTGGTGAAGTAACTGAGCTAACAATAACATAGACAAGTGGCCTAAACATTTCATGAACCCTTATCATGACCCAGGATATACTGTGTTCCAGGTTACTATGGTCCAGAGTGTTAATTGCAGGTATAGAGACCTGTACAGGGGCATACCAGAACATAAAGGGTCTGTTTAGGCCAACTAGCGGTGTGTGTGTCAGGTCCTTGGATGTGTCAAGTTTTTTTTTAGACCTTTCCTTTGTTACCCATGTGATATGGATATATGAACCTGCTGGTACCCATCAATACTGCTATTCGAGCCTTCTTTACATCCAATGGATGTTGGTAGGTGAATTTCCCTTGTATACGAATAGAAAACTAGGAGTAGAGCCACATTGTATCAGACATAGGCACAGGCAAGACTGTTTCTTAATACCATTATTCGACTTACAGGGATACTGCTCACTGAATATGGCTAACCTTGAACTCGACCATTGATTTGATTTCTTTGGCTATCTTGTATATATAGGAAGATCAATAGTATAGTGATCTTATAGATTTCTATTGTTGATTTTGTTGGATTTAATTTGGAAGTTCATAATTGTATTTTGTCTTCCACATTCTCTAAATCCTGATTTGCTGTTAGAGTCAGGTAGTAGTAGCCGTTGAAGTTCAAATGTATGCCAGCCTGGTTTGTAAAATTCTTGATGTTGGCAGGTTTTCTATTTGAATTATTTGCACCATTGTTTGTGTGGGTGAGCCTTGGTTCAGAGAATCTCAAATGGAATATTAGTTGTGGTAGGTTGAGCATTCAAGCAATGCTGAGCTAAGTTGCTCGATTTTGCGTGTTACAGGAAAGAGCACATAAGTTATTGAATGCTGAGTTAAACTGAATGTGTTGGGTGTTTATATGCCGAAACTTGCTTTAGTTTTTTTATCCGGTAGTAGATAGAGTTTGGGGTTATGGTGTTAGTATTTAATGGTTGCACCTGTATATTTATTATAGGAGAGTAACTGGGAAAATAGTTTGTGCCATAGTGATTAGTAAGGAGAAATTAATATGACAGACACATAAAGGACTCATCCACCAGTTATGCACAGGAAAGGGTATACATATCTTATGTATATGTTGTAGGTAATGGACACTACTACCTATTAGTTAAGTAGATGCCTAGCCTAGGTAGTTAGAGCAAGGTCCCAATGCCCTAAAATCTAGACTAAGCAAGGTGGTATTAAGAAAACCTCTATACCTAGTTAAGAGTAAAACCAAGATTTCTTACAAAAAAAAGAGTAGATAGGCTATTTCCTGTTCTTAGTTTGTGAATTGATCATTATAAATTATTAAACAGGCTACTTGGACTTGATACGGATTTTGACCCATGCCAGCAGCTCAGGACCTAAGGCAAGTATACCTTGTCTTTCTACACAGCTTTGTTTACATGCACTGTCTTTTATTATTATCCAATTTTTTTCATATTGTTGCCATGTATCTTTTATATCCTGTTTTTATACTTGTATCATTGCTATATAGACCGTGTTCACAGTTAACTTTGTATCTTATTGGACGTATTCATTGAGCCTTGATCGAGTCGTGTCGTGAGTCGTGAACCGAACTGCTTTTTCCTCCGTGTCTTGAAAACCTTGAAGCTAACATGCGAGTCCACACTAGGGGCAAAGGTTAGTAGTTATCCGTGTCTTAAGCTAACCTGCGAGTCCATACTAGGGATGAGGGTTAGTAGTATATGGTTTACGCCTGCGAGTCCACACTAGGGGCGAGGGTGATGCTAGCCTGCGAGTCCACACTAGGGACGAGGGTTAGTAGTATATGGTTTATGCCTGCGAGTCCACACTAGGGGCGAGGGTGATGCTAACCTGTGAGTCCACACTAGGGACGAGGGTTTGAGTAGTCGATTTGGTTATCCGTCTTGACATGAGTTCTCACGTCCTTGTTCAACAGTTCGTTTTCATGTAGACAGTGTATAGATTCGTGTTTTATTTATTGCTCAGTTTTACTTGTTTATTATGTATTTTTCTCTATGCATAATAAACTGTTAGAAAGGCTCGTTTTTATGTATCTTGCTAGTCCTCTGAGGACCTGATGATCTCTTCAGGTTAGCCGAGGTTGAGTCGGGAGCAGACGAGAGGGTTTAAGCCAGCATCAGATCGCAGTGCTTGCAGTTGAGGTAGTCTAGATTAGCAGTTTTTATACAGTTAGTTACTTCATGTATTTCTCTTTTCTTCCGTCTATTGGTAGTGGATTTGTGTCCACCGGACGTGACATTGATTTTGGATACATTCAGTTTATATTCATTATTGCTTAGTCTCATGGATATTTACTGATCTTGTTTGTGTCTTGATTATTCTGTGGATGAGATATAGATTTCCCCGCGATTATAGATTCAGTAACTTGTGAGTTATAGACAGCGTTCTACCGCCGACACTGCGGCGTAGGCTGGGCTTGGACACGTCTTGTATTCGAAAAGCGGGTGCGGGTCGTGACAAGTTTTTTTGGTGGCCCATGCAGGTCTACGTTAATCACTTCGGTTACGTCACTGTACCGTCGTGAGCCTACGAATAAGATTAGACACTTAGAATCTCATCCACATGTCTTGACTCCTTGTTAATCCTTAATCCTTGATTTCATTAAATCCTTGACTAGCATCTTGCTTGAAAATCTCTTCAACGGCTAAAGTGTTTGCTCTTGTTACAGTTAAGATAAACTCTCAAGACTGGAACAACGCTGAATTGAACACTCCACCGACTACAGAAGGCTTTTTTACGTACATGACCCCGCCAACACAAGGAAGCCAGCTCACTCATATGGGCAATCCGCCGCAGCCGTAATTCTCGAGATTCCGCAGAGACGACATTCCGCCACCTCCGCAGTTTCCTTCGCAGACTCCACCACCAGTACCTGGTCTGCAACCAGCATCTTTTCTACCGCCAGGGGTTCCACGTCTGGTACCAGCCATGCACCCAGCACCAGCAATGCATCCATTATTTGCCATGCACCCACCACCGGCGATGTATCCAGCCTCGATGATGTATCCAGCACCTGCTCTACCCCCGCCACCGGCGCTGGACAGCCTCACCCTCCTGGGAATTTTCTAGCAACAGGCCAACATCTTTCGTGATACCCTGCGAGAGGCTTCAGATTAGAGATGCTCCGCGACAGCGCCCGGGGAATCCCAAGCACTTCATGGACTTTAGGCCCATGCCGTTCCATGGGACAGAGGGGATCGTCTACGCTGATGAATGGCTGGAGAACGTGGAGAGGTATCTGAAGATGGCTCGAGTCCCAGAAGATCTGAAGATCGAGTCAGTCAGTGGACACCTTTTCGACATCGCGCGGACATGGTACCAAGGCGAACCCCAATTTTTTGCTCCAGACATGACTTGGGAGGAATTCAAGCGACTGATCAAGAGGAAATTCTATCCATACGTAGCATGGGAGGCGTTGGTGAGTCAGTTCGAGCACCTAGAGCAGGGCAACCACACCGTCGATGAGTACACATCGGAGTTTTCTCGCCTGAGCCGCTTTATGGAGAACTTGGTCAGCATCCCTGAAGACAAGGCACGACGATTCAGGAAAGGACTGTCTCACAAGATTCGTCTAGCCATCGCAACCAGTCGAGCCACCACTTACGAAGAGATTCTAGAAGTCGTCCAAGCTGTAGAAGAAGAACTGAGTCACAAGTCGAAGAGGAATCGAGACGCACTCGGAGGAGGCAACGACCAAGCAGCACCGACAAAATGTCCCAACATTTCATGGAGGACACCAGCGCAGCAGCATCAGCAGCAACCACAAGTAGCCCCACGCCAAGTCCAAGACATTCCCATCTGTCAGCATTGCTCGAAGAAAGGCCACACTCAAGAAAATTGTCGCAGCAGATTAGGATTATGTTGGACTTGTGGATCCAACCAACACTTGTCTCGCAATTGTCCGAAGAAGAACGCAAGTGCCCCACCACTACCAACCGCAGGAGGAGGACGAGCCTTTACCATGATCATGGAAGATGTGGCGACACCACACGGAACGAATGGCAGAAATTTTCAGTAGATTATAGTAGTAGCATTATTGAGGAGTATTATGTTTGGTTTTGACTTGCAAAGATTCACAACAATTCTATAGCATAACTGTTGAAATTATTCTTACTAGTAGACCGCAGCTTCATTAAATTTTGAGGACGAAATTTGTTTAAGTGGGGTAGAGTTATCAATCCCTTGACCAATTTTTTTTCCTATTTATTAAATTCCTTATTGTCTCATATACATATTTGTCATGTTTTATATTTGGTTTTATTTGAAACACCAACACAGGGACCAAAAGGGAAATACAGAAATTGCAGGGACCTAATTGAATAAGTTGAGATTTAAATTCTCAACTGCCATTTAAACCAAACTCACCAAAACCTGTTGTTTGAATTCAGTTTAAATTCAAATTAAACACAGATAGGATCAAATCTCTTTCTCTTTATCCCCTCAGAGATTTGATCGATCAATCAGTGCTTATATATGAGAGATGGAAGTCGTTCCCCATCCTTCCCCGCAAACCCTAACCTTTCCTGCACCCGGAGTCCTAGGAGGCTGCTGTTGAAGCTAGGAAGTTAACATTAGTAGCTTTCAAAATTCTCAACAGGTAATTCCTCACCCATCAATCAGTTGTCTAATTCTTGATTAATAATGGAGTTTATTTCTGTAAAACAAGGGTAGTCTATATGTTTATGATAATTCCTATGAGCACTCGTGTATCAGTGATCACTGAAGTGTACCCAGGTTCGAGTACAGAGGTTAAGGATTATTAGAAAAAGTATATGGTGAGATGGATTTTCAGGACCAAACATGTCCCTAGATGGTGAAACCACGATTTCGTATCCAGGGCCTACCAAGCTCCTACGGGACACCTGGGTAATGGGTTGTGGCTGTTCAGGACATAAGGCAATGACTAAAGGTTTGAATTACATTCAAATGAGTTTTTAACTTCAAACATTATACAGGGGTAATGGCCTGGGTTCAACAATTGTATATTTTGATTTCAGTCCCTTTGTTAGTCCTGAGATGTTTCAGTCCCATATATCCTTAAATGTTAGTCCATACCTCCATATGCAGATTGCATTAGTATCAGCCCATGGATCATGTGTATCTGTCACACTTGTTTTAGCAAACTCCTGTTATGTAATGTTTTCAATAGCAGTCCCTTGGGATATATTTTTTAGATAAATTTGGGATACCTTCATGATCTGTATCACTGACGCTCGTTCCTTATTGCTAAATTTGGTGATCTCAATCATTTGTTGAAATCTTGTTATAGACCTGCTTTAACAGAGGATACTTCCAATAACAGTTTTTGGGAGGAAATGAGATTTTATGTCAGTTTAGGTCTCCACATCTCCATATTTTGCTTAAAATATGACTTTGTAGTTTGTACCACCATTCGTCTGAACCTTGACTTTGTAGGTCACCACAATTGTCTCTCTGTTACTTCATGACTTGTGACTAATACATCGACCCAAGTTCTAATTTGAAACTTACCACAAACCAAATTGGCGAAGTAACTGAGCTAACAATAACATAGACAAGTGGCCTAAACAATTCGTGAACCCTTATCATGACCTAGGATATACTGTGTTCCAGGTTACTATGGTCCAGACTGTTAATTGCAGGTATAGAGACCTGTACAGGGCATACTAGAACATAAAGGGTCTTTTTAGGCCAACTAGTGGTCGTGAACATTTTTATATAGCCCCGCCAACTGTTGATACGTGTTGCTCTGTGCGACAAAGACAGCTAGTTGGTTATCGTCCTGCGCAATTCCATTCCGCCCGTCGAATGTGCCTGCTTCCCCGTCAGTACTATACACAAGATCCCCAACCAAGGCGCTGTTAAGCCCGGTTGGTATAAGCCGGTCGGTGCGAGTCAAGTTGAAGCGCGCTAGACTTTGAATGCTTCTTTTTTGTTTGAAAAGGTCTAGAATCCAGGTTTTCTTCTTGTGTTATAAGAAACAACAAATAGGGGAAGAAGAAATCTTTTTTTATTAAAAGATGTTCGTTCATTCCTACTACTTAATCTTAATTTATTCTATCTTCCCGGAGAAGGGACTCCGGGAATTCTTTTTCAATCATTTCTATATATTAATATCACTTTAGAATCTCCTTTATTTGAGAATCTTATTGGAAATCATGTAAAGACAATTCTTATTTGATATAGCTATTTGTGCAAGTATTTTACGATTAAGAAGCAATTGCTTCTTGTACATATTGTGTATTAATCGACTATAACTATAGAATACCCCCTTTTCACGAGTTACTGCATTTATCCGAGTGATCCACAAACGACGAAAATCCCTTTTTTGTCTTCCCCTATCTCGATGAGAGGAAACCAAAGCTCTCATTTTCTGTTGAGTAGCCGTTCGAGTAAGTCTTGAATGAGCCCCTATAAAGGTTGATGCAAATAAACGAATTTTTGTTCGACGTCTCCGAGCTATATATCCTCGTTTAACTCTGGTCATTGAATCAAATTAAATTTTAATGAATAACTAATTGATTTTTCTTCTTTCAGTCATCCTTTTATTCCCCGGTTGCTTAATAACAAAACGGATTATTCCAATATATAAAATAAAAATTCCAATGGCTTTTGCTACTATGACCTTCCCAACCACGATTTTTTATTCCTTCCAGACATTTTACTTGGAAATAAGAAATTTTATCGATACTAAAAAAATCAAAATAGTGGGTTCCGTCGTTTCTATGGTTACTTCGTAAACGGTGAGGTCCTCTCTATACACCGGAGCCCCCTCTTTCATTTCATTTAATCAAATGTTATTGTGAACTTGTATAGTTCACAATCTTTGGCTCTACCCATCAATTATACAATAATAGATAGCTCTTTTCACAAAAAAGGCTATCCATACAGTGACGGCATTTAATTATAAAAGTTGGCTAGGTAGCTGACCTTGTTAGTCCGTTCTTTCAAGAATAAGAACATGATTTTTTGCTTCTTATAGTACTATTTCCTCCGCTTAATGGATAACTATTTGCTACCAATGGGGAATTTCTTCTCATCTCAAATGGAGGTGATTAGATTTGCACCAATGGAAACCATAAATTCCATACACAAACAATATAGGTATTCTATACACAAACAATATAGGTATTATGATAGATAGGTATATATATGATAGATCGATATATCCTCATTTTTAGGTAATAAATACCCTTCTTCCACTCTATCTATCCTATATTACTGGCAATTGGTAGGGAAATGACTTGGACAAAAAGGGAAGTGACTTGGACAAAAAGAGAAGTGACTTGGACAAAAAGAGACCCATTACAGAATTGAAATCAGGAATTAAATACATTACAGGATCCGTTGTGTTTCTTTTTTTATAGTATGCCGCCACTCGGACTCGAACCGAGATGCTCTAGCACTGCTTCCTAAGAGCAGCGTGTCTACCGATTTCACCATGGCGGCTTACTTGAAATAATAATAGTCAATCCGTGTTAAATCGTCGAGATTAAAGGATTCCATATGGTTTAGGAAACATTAGAATTGATGAATTGAATAAAGGCTGCTTGAAATTTATATTTGAATCCTCAATAAGCCTTAGTTAGTATCTTCGTAGGTTCTGTTTTAACAATCTATTTTTATGTACTATATACTAAGTATTCCCGGAACAGTTGGAATTTCAAAGTTTTGTTCTAAATCAAGGTATAAACTCCTGAGTAGCTTGGCCGGTTACTCGAAATTCGCAATTTTTCTATTTCCTGATGTTAGCAATGTACAGTGGTCAAATAGGATCGTTTTCCTCTCAAGACCTTTTACTTTTTTTCATCATGTGGGAGTTAGAATTAATTCCTGTTTACTTACTTTTATCCATGTGGGGAGGAAAAAAATATTTGTACTCAGCTACAAAGTTTATTTTGTACAGACCCCATATTGTAGGGTGGATCTCGAAAGATATGAAAGATCTCCCTCCAAGCCGTACATACGACTTTCATCGAATACGGCTTTCCACAGAATTCTATATGTATCTATGAGATCGAGTATGGAATTCTGTTTACTCACTTGAAATTGAGTATCCGTTTCCCTCCTTTTCCTGCTAGGATTGAAAAAGAAGTAGTTGTGTTGTTGTTCGCCGCCTCGACGCATTCCTCGGCATTGTCCCACACAGAAAGAAAGAGCGCGGAGCCCCGGCCCGACCTATAGGTCCGCTAACGTAAAGCGAGGAGTTCAGATTCAAATGTCCGATCTGACTGTGAGAATAGCGAAGTCCGGAATGACATGCTCAATGCCAGTCCATCCAGAAATGCCAGATGAATCCCGTGAGAGATCTAATCTAGGCAGGAGTGAAAGCCTGTCACAGGAAAGAGGCCTCTCCTACGGAATTGGATCCCAAAGACAATGATCCCTTCAGGTCCTTGTATGTGTCAAGTTTTTTTTAGACCTTTCCTTTGTTACCTATGTGATATGGATATATGAACCTGCTGGTACCCATCAATACTGCTATTCGAGCCTTCTTTACATCCAATGGATGTTGGCAGGTAAATTTCCCTTGTATACGAATAGAAAACTAGGAGTAGAGCCACATTGTATCAGACATAGGCACAGGCAAGACTGTTTCTTAATACCATTATTCGACTTACATGGATACTGCTCACTGAATATGGCTAACCTTGAACTCGACCATTGATTTGATTTCTTTGGCTATCTTGTATATATAGGAAGATCAGTAGTGTAGTGATCTTATAGATTTCTATTGTTGATTTTGTTGGATTTAATTTGGAAGTTCATAATTGTATTTTGTCTTCCACATTCTCTAAATCCTGATTTGCGGTTAGAGTCAGGTAGTAGTAGCCGTTGAAGTTCAAATGTATGCCAGCCTGGTTTGTAAAATTCTTGATGTTGGCAGGTTTTCTATTTGAATTATTTGCACCATTGTTTGTGTGGGTGAGCCTTGGTTCAGAGAATCTCAAATGGAATATTAGTTGTGGCAGGTTGAGCATTCAAGCAATGCTGAGCTAAGTTGCTTGATTTTGCGTGTTACAGGAAAGAGCACATAAGTTATTGAATGATGAGTTAAACTGAATGTGTTGGGTGTTTATATGCCGAAACTTGCTTTAGTTTTTTTTATCCTGTAGTAGACAGAGTTTGGGGTTATGGTGTTAGTATTGAATGGTTGCACCTGTATATTTATTATAGGAGAGTAACTGGGAAAATGGTTTGTGCCATAGTGATTAGTAGGGAGAAATTAATATGACAGGCACATAAAGGACTCATCCACCAGTCATGTACAGGAAAGGGTATACATATCTTATGTATATGTTGTAGGTAATGGACACTACTACCTATTATTTAAGTAGATGCCTAGCCTAGGTAGTTAGAGCAAGGTCCCAATGCCCTAAAATCTAGACTAAGCAAGGTGGGATTAAGAAAACCTCTATACCTAGTTAAGAGTAAAACCAAGATTTCTTACAAAAGAAATGAGTAGATAAGCTATTTCCTGTTCTTAGTTTGTGAATTGATCATTATAAATTATTAAACATGCTACTTGGACTTGATACGGATTTTGACCCGTGCCAGCAGCTCAGGACCTAAGGCAAGTATACCTTGCCTTTCTACACAGCTTTGTTTACATGCACTGTCTTTTATTATTATCCAGTTTTTTTCATATTGTTGCCATGTATCCTTCATATCCTATTTTTATACTTGTATCATTGCTATATAGACCGTGTTCACAGTTAGCTTTGTATCTTATTGGACGTATTCATTGAGCCTTGATCGAGTCGTGTCGTGAGTCGTGAACCGAACTGCTTTTTCCTCCATGTCTTGAAAATCTTAAAGCTAACCTGCGAGTCCACACTAGGGGCAAGGGTTAGTAGTTATCCGTGTCTTAAGCTAACCTGCGAGTCCACACTAGGGACGAGGGTTAGTAGTATATGGTTTACGCCTGCGAGTCCACACTAGGGGCGAGGGTTATGCTAGCCTGCGAGTCCACACTAGGGACGAGGGTTAGAAGTATATGGTTTACGCCTGCGAGTCCACACTAGGGGCGAGGGTGATGCTAACCTGCGAGTCCACACTAGGGACGAGGGTTAGTAGTTGTTCAAACCTGCGAGTCTACACTAGGGACGAGGGTTTGAGTAGTCGATTTGGTTATCCGTCTTGACATGAGTTCTCACGTCCTTGTTCAGCAGTTTATTTTCGTGTAGACAGTGTATAGATTCGTGTTTTATTCATTGCTCAGTTTTACTTATTTATTCTGTATTTTTCTCCATGCATAATAAACTGTTAGAAAGGCTCGTTTTTATGTATCTTGCTAGTCCTCTGAGGACCTGATGATCTCTTCAGGTTAGCCGAGGTTGAGTCGGGAGCAGACGAGAGGGTTTGAGCCAGCATCAGATCGCAGTGCTTGCAGTTTAGGTGGTCTAGATTAGCAGTTTTTATACAGTTAGTTACTTTATGTATTTCTCTTTTCTTCCGTCTATTGGTAGTGGATTTGTGTCCACCGGACGTGACATTGATTTTGGATACATTCAGTTTTATTTATTATTGCTTAGTCTCATGGATATTCACTGATCTTGTTTGTGTCTTAATTATTCTGTGGATGAGATACAGATTTCCCCGTGATTATAGATTCAGTGACTTGTGAGTTATAGGCAGCGTTCTACCGTCGACACTGCGGCGTAGGCTGGGCTTGGACACGTCTTGTATCCGAAAAGCGGGTGCGGGTCGTGACAATCTACTTTTGAGAATTGGAACTTTCTATGGCCTGACGGAAGTTGATTAGATCATCTTCCAATATTCCATGGTCTTCCTCATGTTCCTGGAGAAATATAATAAAATCATCCGAAATTGCATTTCTCCTTTCTCTAGTGGACCGTCTTAATGGCATCAATTCTTGAGGTTGTTGAGTTTGTTCCTCAGGAACAACTGCCTCATCTTGAATGGGGGGTGTCTCTATGTTGTCTTGTTGAGGTAGCTCAACATCGACTTGTAGTGGTAAATCAGCATTGTCTTGTTGAGGTTCCGGATTCACTTCTTGATCAATGACAGGTACAGAAACCCGCACATCGTCAAAAGTGATAGTAGGGATCGTAACCGATTCCTCCTCAAATACAATATCCCTAACTTTATTTCTTCCCCCAAACTCAACATCCTCAAAAAATATAGCAGTTTCCGTCTAAAAATTTGTCCTTTTTGTGGGATCGTAAAATTTATAACCCCTTGATCGCTCCACATAGCCAATAAAGTAGCCGCTTACAGTTTTGGGATCCAATTTCTTTTCATATGGCCTATAAGGCCTTGTCTCAGCTGGACAACCCCAAATATGTAAATGCTTCAAACTAGGTTTTCAGCCTGTCCAAAGCTCATAAGGTGTTTTTGCAGCCGCTTTAGTTGGCACTCTATTCAGAATGTAAGCTGCTGTTTTAAGTGCTTCACCCTAGAGTGACCCTGGTAAGGTAGAATGACTAATCATACTCCTCACCATATCCTTAAGAGTCCTATTTCGTCTTTCAGCTACACCATTCATGCTAGGTGATCCTGGCATGGTGTACTGTGGGACGATTCCACATTCCTCTAGGAATTTAGCAAACGGTCCTGGACGTTGTTCACCTGATCCATCAGATCTACCGTAGTATTCTCCACCACGGTCAGACCTGACGACTTTTATTCTTCTGTTGAGTTGGTTCTCAACTTCAGCTTTAAAAGATTTGAATACGTCCAAAGACTGTGATTTCTCATGAATGAGATATAGGTAGCCGTATCTAGAATAGTCGTCTATGAATGATATAAAATATTCTTGACCATTCCAAGAAGCCGAAGGGAATGGTCCACAGATATCAGTATGAATCAATTCTAAGACTTCCGTAGACCTATTGGCACCTAATCTCTTTGTTTTGGTCTATTTTCCCTTTACACATTCAACACAGACATTAAAGTATGTGAAATCAGGGGAATCCAAAATCCTATCAGACATAAGTCGTTCAACTCTATTTCTAGATATGTGACCTAATCGCGTGTGCCATAATGAGGCTGAATTTTCAATATTAATTTTGCGTTTAGTACCACGTGACTCCGCATGCAAGATTTTATTGTAAGATGCAATAGTTTCAAGTGATATAGGTTATCATAAACATTAAGGAAACTATTACCAACAATATTTGAATTTAAAGATAGACTAAACTTATTGTTTCCAAATGAACAATGGTAACCAGATTTGTCCAGTAAGGAAACTGAAACTAAATTCTGTCTAAAAGACGGTATAATAAAAGTGTCTATCAAATCCAAATAATAACCGGTTCCCAATAATAACCTAAAATGTCCTTTGCTTCCACTTCTACCGACTTGCCGTCACCTACATAGATGTATCTTTCACTATCAATTGGCTTTCGGTAGCTCAGACAACCTTGTCAAGAAATACTAATGTGGGCAGTAGCACCAGAATCTAACCACCATGTGTTTTTAGGTACTGAAGCTAAATTAACCTCAGAACAGAACAAATTGAGAAATGTACTTTTCCTTATGTGTCCTGACTTGTCACAAAAGAAACAACCCTTAGTTTTATATTTGTGTTTCTTTTGAGCTAGGACCTCAGTGAAGAACATATGGCAACTCTAGAGGGGGGTGAATAGAGTTATAGCAATAATAGCCAATTAAAAAATCAACTCTTTCACAATCTAAAATTAATCAGAGTAAATGCGGAAAATAAGTAAGGAGCAAGAGAGCATACGCAAACACAGCCGATTTTAACCTGGTTTCCCTCGTGGAGGACTAGTCCAGGCCTGAGAACTCTAGCTCAGGATTAAAACCACTATTTGTGAAATAGTAGTTACACCCCGTGCCTTTTCTTCAGAAGAGCACGTCAACTTCTTACAGATTCGCAGGTGGCGAAACTTGGAATTGTCCAAGTGACTTTTCTTTCACTCTTGCACACAACTTCTAGCTGATATCGCACTGAGCACCTTGGGCTAAGAAGAGTTGTGGCTTAGGAGATATGGAAGAATAAGGCTTTGAGTAGTAGAGCTTAGAAAGCTTGAATATTTGAAGGTAAGAGATAATTTGAAATGAAAGAATTCAAGCTCTATTTATACTACTCTAGGGAGGCAGAATTCGGCCAGAATTCTGCCCCAAGAATTTAAATTTTCGAACGTTGGACAACTTGTAGCAAGCAGGCCCTAAAAATTAGGGTGCTGGAAATCAGGAGACAGAGTTCGGCCCGAACTTTGTGTGGAGACAGAGTTCGGCCCGAACTCTGTCTCCAGAAGACAGAATTGGTCCATTGGGCTTTGTGGAGCTTGGGCTTGGTTCAGGAATTGGTCTGTTTGAATGATAGAGCTTGGAGAGATATGTCTAGGGGTTGAGATGACTCAGTGTGACTCAACGTACACATTCTCCTAGACTCAATAAATTGAAAATTACAGACTTGGAATAAGTAGGAAAACCAAGAGCCCTTTGATGACGCCTTTATTATGATATTTGAGCAGTCCTGAAGACGTATTTTTCCTTGATAGCAGTCATCCAAAGATAAACAGATCTGGAAATCTAAATACCTTTCGGGGGCTTTGCCCCCGAACCCCCGACGGGGGGTGCTGCCCCCTCGACCCCTGTCCGCTGACCGGGCAGCGGAACCCCCGATGCGAGGCCCCGGATAGGTCGCTAGGCGGTTCGGAGAAATCTCTTTGTATGACGCTGTCTTTGGTCCAACATCAATTCTTCATTGCCTATGTCCTGGTTTGATCATGTTAGATCATGCTTACTGCATGTCTACAAATACATGTTAGGCCAGCAAAATATGTTGCAGTACAATACAACCATAGCAATATAATATAGGACAATTAGGACAATGCTAAGTTTAAGTAGCAACATGATAGTGAGTATATGAATATTAGTGACATCATTATGTTAAACTTAACTGATTAGCCATATTCAAAAACACGATGTAATCATTGGGCCAACAATCTCCCCCTTTTTGATTATGGCAAATCGGTTAAGTTTAAGACAAATACGATAGATGCATGTATCACTAATAAACACATATTACGAGAAGATTGTGTGCTAACTTAAACTTATTTCTCCCCCTTTGTCATGATCAAAAATAAGCTCTCCCGTAATAAGAGATAAAATGAACTCAAGCATAAGGAGGAAGGCATAGACAATCATGATCAAGATATACTAAATGAGGAACAATGGAAGAAGTGTGTAAAGACAAGTATAGAAACTACATACCAAATGTAGAGTGCCAAACAGAAAGTAGCTTGTCAAAACACAAATAGTTGGTAAAACTAAATGAATTTGAAAATAATCAATAGATACTTTACCAACATGAAATCCAAAAAAGACATCCAAAAACATAGTATTACATGAAATCCAAGAAAGACATCCAAAAACTTTTGGAAGAGAATTATGAAAAAAAAATTAGTCAAAAACCATAGTGATAAGATAATTGCAAATAAAAGATAGATACCAATTGAGATATTGAAATAGACAAACTTGATATCAATTGAAATATAAAAACTTGAAACATTGATCAATGAAACTATGATAGTCACAATTGTCCACAAAATAAAGGAATGATCAATGTAAAATAGAGCAATTGATATAAAATGATCTCATTATTTGCACATCTATTTGCTTATCCAAAATTCATGCATTTGAACTCAATTACCTTATCATGCTATATGAATACATAAACATGAAGGTAAAGGAGAAACAATGTTTAAGAAGGAGAAATTCAGTCGAATTGAATGCTCCCCCTCAAACTATGACCAATATAAATAAAATCATAAATTTTGGATAAGTTCTCAACAAGGAAAGTCAAATCAATTAAGCATACAAGGAAAGCCAAATCAAGGAAAGCATATAAGAAAAGCCAAATCAAAGAAAGCACAATAGTCATCAAGATAAGATACGAAAGTAAATATTAACGAGATGACCCATAAAAAAAGATAATATTATGAAAACAATTGCATGTACTCTCATAAACCTTTCACAAAATATCAGTATCCAAAAAAATGGATCAATGATGAACTACGTATACGACATATTAAAGTTTATAAATGAATTGAACCAATTTATTTGCTCCCCCTTAAAATATGCGTATCTAGTTCCAAAGCACTTATAAAAAAAATGATAACTTCGAGATCTAGGGGTAAATCAACTATTGATTTCTCCCCCTTGCTCAATGCTATAAAAACGTCTTTAAAATGATAACTTATGACATAAGAAATGATATAAGGCTATAAAAATGTCAAAAAAAAAATATCATCTTTAGTCAAGAAGATATATCCACTAATAGTTACTAAAGATGAGAAATCAAAAGAATATTTCAATTTAGCACATGTAATCAAAAGAAGACATACATTAACCTATATAGAAGAATATCATATTGAAATATGATAGATCAATGCATGTTACCTTTTGAGAAAAATATCATCATGAAAGGAAGAAAGTCAATTAAATCAATCATGATGAAAGTCAAAATATAGCTAAAAAAAATAAAACTCAAATATCATGTCCATGATTATCTAATTAAGAAATGATCAACCAATTTATTGCTTTGTATTGACTATGTATGTTTTACCACATATGTACCCATCAACGGGTAATAATCCAACCTTGCTAATACTAAATGAGAAACCAATAAAGTTCAAATAGCAAAGAGCATATGTGATAATTCATGAGTAGTCAAAGTAGAGTAATAAATTAACTTGATAACCACATAATTAGATAATATAGGACTACTTAATTATTAGGATCATTTATAAAGTAAACCAATAAATAATTACGATCCGTCATAAATTCCATCTAAAAACCATATAAACAAACCAATAGAAAATATAGAAAAGAGTCAATCTTATTTAAATGATTGCAAATTTATTACAAGAAAAAATGATAATGTAATAAAATCATGACTCAAAAGATAAGAGAAATTTTAAGAGATGCTTTCCAATGACTAGTATGGAAGGAAGTTAAAGCGATGAATCACAAACTTTAATGGAAACAAGATTAAATAAAAAATTGTCAAACTAATTTTAGAGACCAAACATATGTATATAAAATAGAATACAAATCTCATCAAGAAAAATCATAAATCTTGTTTTTGTAAACTAGCATATCACATATAGATTGAAATTCAAGAAGATAGCTAGATGAGTGATAGTGAACAAAAATTATGTAGCTTAATCAATACATCGTAAATAAGCAAGCTACATTAGTAATTGAGATTAATGAGGTAGGCCATTAACATGATAAATGTGCTCATTAAATCTTAAGTCACTAACACTAAAAATACATGCTTAAGCATAGAGTTCACAATAAGGGCAATGCATTTTGAGTGATCAAAATGATTTATATACTCTTTGTTAAGCAAGAATGAGAGTATAAGATAGGAAGTAAATGAGTTAGACTCTCATCAAGTAAAGGACAAAAGAGATGTTCATGAAAACACAATAGATCAAATCTTTTTGTCAAATATTGATATGAACCCAAGATAATGAAATAATAGATTGATCTAGAGAATGCAAAATTATAACCATTATGAAAGTGTATTCTCTAGAAATGGAAAATCTCAACGTAAAAGTTTAACCCATAGTAGCTAAAGACATGAGAAGTATGATATATCAATTACATGTATTCTCATGTGCTACAAAGCATCATTGGGCAATAATAATAAAATATTTATAGCTCAAATATAAGGCTAGATATGATTAAATATTCTGGAACTTAGGGGTGGATCCAGAACTAGATAATGGTTGCAAGTAGACCTTAATAAATCTTAAGTCTATAAAGTGTTGATCACTTTGGGTTAGCTGTAGGGACCGGTTCCCAGCTAGCGGTAGTCCGAAGACTAGTGCACCGTGTCGCTTCAGGCTATTTACACCTGTATGACAGAAGGACCCTTTCGGCTTATTCCCAAAATGTTCTTTACTTTTAAGAACTTAGATTTAAAGGAATATATGCAGTATCATCAAACAACATCAAAATATAAAAATCCCTATGAATAAGAAAGGTAAATAACCAAATAATAATAAAAGAATGATCATCAAAATTTGCTAAGAGTATTTTCAAAACAAACATTTTCATAATACACTTTATGAAAATAAGTATATAGAAGATACATACTCGAAATAAGTACGATAATTTTAACAAGTAAGATAAAGCACAAAACCAAGCAATTCTTAAAAGAACTTCCATAAAGGTCATGAACAAGACCCTAATAAATATTTTCTCTCAATATTCCAACTTAAAGGCATTTGAATAAATAAATATCAACATTTGGAATCAAATAGATAAAACTATATATATACATGAAAAGATCAAAAATCAAGTGAAAGACATGTATCCATAAAGTCAACAAATAAAAGCCAATAAGATATCATCAAAAGAAGACTTTAAGGAATAAGCTAATTGATTCAAGTAGAGATTATACAAATTTGGTCAAAAGAATCAATAGCTAAATTATAAGGTAAGCACAAGTATGAATAAATACTCTTCAAAGTAATATGAAACTTGAGCTCATCTCATATGCCCACATAAAGATATTTATACAAAAATAGATATCAATATAATAAATACATGATCTACATTTAATATAGTCATATATCCTTAATGAGTGATTGAAAAACTATCACAAATTCAAAAATACGTATAAATATACTTTATTAGGCAAAGACATAATCGATTCTCAAGAGGATAATCAAAATAAAATATGAGAATCAATAGTGAATATATTATGTAAGCACAAGGTTAAAAAGAAGTATAAGTATATACCTATCAAGTGATAAGAAGCTTGTGCTAAACACATATATTCACAAATACCAATGATATACTAGATACAAGTTGGCAAGAAGTAAATATCTCAAAACTTTTAAAAAAAGGAGAGTCAAACTTTAAAACAAAATTCATGAATCAAGCTCCTATGAACTAGAGTGATAAGCATGCTTTAAAAATAAAGACAAAGAATAGTGAGCATGCATATGTAAATGTGTCACACTAACAGAAAATGAGTGATAAACTACATAGTGTGAACTAATCATTTAAGCTAAGTAACTAGTCATGCTAGATAAAAGAAATAATAAAAAATAACTAAGCATGCTAGAATTATATGTCACATTGATTTATATAATAAGCAACTAAAGGATATCAATGTGAGCTAGTAGCAAGACATCAAGAGAAACATGCTACATTCAACAAATATAAACCATTTAAAGAGAATCATTTAACATGTTACCAAAGTGGCTCTGGTGGCCACACTTGTGTTGGTGCAATTGCTTAGAAGATGACCTTTGAGCTTTGCAACCACCAACACGTTTCCTCGGTGCTATGTTTTGATACAAGAAGCTCCACCTACAATATTAGGTGAAGACTTTGGTATCCAAATAAATTTGGATCCACATTTGTTAGCTTTAGGGACCCATATACTATTTACTCTAGCATTGGTAGAAAAACACCTACGAATAGGACAAGTTACACTCATGAGTCTAATGCGAGAGCAATAGAAGCACCTAATACTAGTGTGTGCACATGTATCGGAATGAGCATGATTATGAACATGTGACATACTAGAATGATGAATATCTCTAGAGTGAGCATGCATGGATGTGGTCTTAAGACTATCATGTTCTAATAGCAAATCATTATGCACACAAGTAAGAGAATCACTATGCATGGATTTGGTCTTAAGAATATCATGTTCTAATAGCAAATTATTATGCAAACAAGTAAGAGAATCAAATTTAGCATTTAAAGCATAATTTTCTTTTTCAAATAAAGCAATTCTAGAAATAAAATTATCATTTTGTTTCTTTAAAGAGTCAATAGAAGAATCATGCAAATGATTTAGCTCATGTGCTTGCTTCTTAAGATCTTCTATTGATGAGGAAAGAGATTTGATTTTCAAAATTAAAGAATCATTCAAACTCTTTAAAGAAACACAAGATGAGTTTTGAGAGTCAAGTATAGATAATAAATCATTGTTTTCATTTCTCAAAAGCTCATTAGCTTCTTCTAAATGAATAACCTTTTCTAAAAGTTCTTCATTTATAGAATGAAAAGCCTTAGCAAACTTTAAGGATTGGTTAGCCATGGCTTTCCACTTAGAGCACTTATTGCATTTAGAAGAAATATGATTGTCTATGCTACTAGAAGTAAAACCCTCTTCATCGGAGGAGGAAGAATACGATGCCATACACAAATGAACAAGGATCTACTCTAAGGATGTTAAGCCAAACAATAGAGACCTTGCTCTGATACCAATTGAAGAACAGATGGCAACTCTAGAGGGGGGTGAATAGAGTTATTGCAATAATAGCCAATTAAAAAATCAACTCTTTCACAATCTAAAATTAATCAGAGTAAATGCAAAAAATAAGTACGGAGCAAGAGAGCATACGCAAACACAGCCAATTTTAACCTGGTTTCCCTCGTGGAGGACTAGTCCAGGCCTGAGAACTCTAGCTCAGGATTAAATCCACTATTTGTGAAATAGTAGTTACACCCCGTGCCTTTTCTTCAGAAGAGCACGTCAACTTCTTACAGATTCGCAGGTGGCGAAACTTAGAATTGTCCAAGTGACTTTTCTTTCACTCTTGCACACAACTTCTAGCTGATATCGCACTGAGCACCTTGGGCTAAGGAGAGTTGTGGCTTAGGAGATATGGAAGAATAAGGCTTTGAGTAGTAGAGCTTAGAAAGCTTGAATATTTGAAGGTAAGAGATAATTTGAAATGAAAGAATTCAAGCTCTATTTATACTACTTTGGGGAGGCAGAATTTGGCCAGAATTCTGCCCCATGAATTCAAATTTTTGAACGTTGGACAGCTTGTAGCAAGCAGGCCCTAAAAATCAGGGTGCTGGAAATCAGGGGACAAAGTTCGGCCCGAACTCTGTGTGGAGGCAGAGTTCGGCCCGAACTCTGTCTCCAGAAGACAGAATTGGTCCATTGGGCTTTTGGGCTTTGTGGAGCTTGGGCTTGGTTCAGGAATTGGTCTGTTTGAATGGTAGAGCTTGGAGAGATATGTTGTCACGCCCCGCTCCCGTAGGAGCGATCGTCCTCGCTCAGGCGTGATGCCGCACGGGCCTAGGTTGCGCCCATGCAAGGCCAAGTCCAGAAACGGCCGATTTGAGCTAGGCCACAGAATCGCACAGAGTGTCCCCATTTGCAGCGGAAAGTAAACGAACACAAAATTGAAGTGAATTCAAACTCTTTATTGATTTTCAAGAAGTTTACAAGCGGCGCTAGGCCGATATTACAATTCGCTCAAGCTCTCTCTCTGAAACGTAAAAGGCGTGCCAAGTGGCTTACAACATGGAATGATTTATGGCGATGTTTCGATACATTATGTCCTGTATAGGTGCTTCAGCTTCTTGCAACGTCCCAAGGCTCCAGAGATAGCTCCGCGCCTTAGCACGTTCGAGGAAAGCTCCGCACCCGCCGACGTTACCTGCTTCCTACAACCAGACTGTGGGGTTATCAGTACATTATTATGCAATGGTGGGGAGTCTAGCTCGCCCACAATGCTATCATTACCAAACACGTTCTATTTACTTTTGTGCATCTCTATCATTCATTGTCTTTCTAATCTTTGCCTTAAGATCAGTTTCATGCATATTTCATATCTATCTCGTGTTGCCAAATTCAAGTGTCGCATTTGAAATACATGCACGACTTACCCATACTTACTGTCCGGCCTTCCCTGTCCAAAGTAAACCAAGCTAGTCAATAATTTAATATGAACTTTTCGATGTCAAGTGCGTGTCCCTTCCTCGGATTCTAGCACGTCGTAGGCACGTTATCTAACTCACTTGTATGAATTTCTCGTTATCATTTGGTGTGTCACATTTCAAGCTTATTCAGAAGGTGCTTTGTTCAGATTAACTTAGACTACTTTGATTTCAATGCAAGGACTTGCACGTGGATTGCCACCAGCAAAGTCCACTTAAATCTATATGCACCGGTCGCTGGCATCATAAGCCATTTTGGACATCCAAGCCGTGGTATTTCTCAACTAGCGTAGGATGAGGACTAGCACACACCCCGTTAGTCTCTTGAAATACTCCTGCACTTACGTCCCCCGGGTGGCCGAGTCCGCACCCAGGCAGCCCATAAGCCATATTTTGATTCCGCCTAGGCCGGCATATCCCTCCTTTGATCATGCCGCGGAATCCTTTTTTCTTTATGGTCACAGCATTCGCCACCCCTCGCTCGTGCCGTTTGTCCACGACCATTTCGTATTAACTTGTCTTTTTAACTTAACGGTTGTCTCTGAGCCGTAGGCTAACCCTTAGCCTCAATGCGTTATCGACTAGGTTGGCGTCCGTGCAGCGCGGGTAGCGAGCCCCGATGCACGTGCCCGTCACACCTGTCACTAACCATTTCTTTCCTTCTTATCTTTTATTCATTCCTTCTTTTCCTTGTTTTTACTTGTCCGTTTGTTCATCGATTCATTTACGTATTCATTCTTTTATTCGTTGATTCATTCATTCACTTATTCGTTCATTCATTCATTTATATATTTTGCAACTACTCGTATGGGAGTCGCCTTGGCGACCCATCGGTCCCATAGTCTTTCAATATTGCTAAACTCTACTCGGAACGACTATATCGATAGTCCTCCATTTCATTGTTGTAAACCATTCATTGTTTCATTGTTTGAACGCATCAGGGACGTAAACGTTAGCTTGTGCCTTAGCACGAGCGTGGAGTGCGGTACGAGAGTTCTCATAATTTTCCATGTTCCTTTCCATATTCTATTCAAGCATACAAGATGGGATTAATCCCTTAGCTAGGTGCGTTGGGTCATTTATTAGCATGTGCAGTGTTATCGCCTAGCGATTACAGTGATAGTGTCCGTATTGTTATGTGTCTAGGCTAAGCAAAGACGGGTTCATCGGAGCCACCCACCTTAGCGATGTTCGTATCGGCCGAGCGATACTCCGAGCGCGCCTTTGAAAGTCTAAGTCTGGATTCATCTTGACGGGCCAAATATAAGCCTTGTATCGATTCTTCATCAGGTCGATGCCAACTCTTCGGGTCGACGGCTCGTTTGAGTCGTTGTACTTGCCGTTTGAATCGGCGTTCCGCTAGGGCGGAGCGGGTCACTATATATGTCTAGGGGTTGAGATGACTCAGTGCGACTCAACGTACACATTCTTCTAGACTCAATAAATTAAAAATTACAGACTTGGAATAAGTAGGAAAACCAAGAGCCCTTTGATGACGCCTTTATTACGATATTTGAGCAGTCCTGAAGACGACTTTTTCTTTGACAGCAGTCGTCCAAAGATAAACAGATCTGGAAATCTAAATACCTTTCGGGGGCTTCGCCCCCGAACCCCCGACGGGGGGCGCTGCCCCCTCGACCCCTGTCTGCTGACCGGGCAGCGGAATCCCCGATGCGAGGCCCCGCATAGGTCGCTAGGCGGTTCGGAGAAATCTCTTTGTATGACGCTGTCTTTGGTCCAACATCAATTCTTCATTGCCTATGTCTTGGTTTGATCATGTTAGATCATGCTTACTACATGTCTACAAATACATGTTAGGCCAGCAAAATATGTTGCAGTACAATACAACCATAGCGATATAATATAGGACAATTAGGACAATGCTAAGTTTAAGTAGCAACATGATAGTGAGTATATGAATATTAGTGACATCATTATGTTAAACTAAACTGATTAGCCATATTCAAAAACACGATGTAATTATTGGGCCAATACTCAGCAGCTTCTATATTTCTTTTCTTTTTGCCCTTAAAATTTATCCCATTAAGCATGGAAATTGAATTCGTATTGGCAGATATTATAGCAACATTAACTGAAAAGAGAACAAAAATAAAAAAACAAATATGCTCTAATTAATAACCAAAGAATAAAAGATAGTCAAACAAATTCAAATAATGGTGAATCCCATCTCAAGGTTCCTAATGCATCATTAATATCAAGTCTTTGGACAGTGATACTAACTGCAAGTGGTACTCTTGGTGTAGTGATCAAACGTTGACAATAAGTCATGTCAAATAATAAGCCTATCTTTGGATCGGGTAATTATTCATATGCAAACCGTATAATTGTCACACATTTATCACCACAAGTATGTGTGCAATTCGGCCAAGTAATAACCTTCCTTTGGGCCGACTAATACCCGCATGAATATACACACACAAACATCTGATATCCCTAATAGGCTATCTACGCAAGAGAGGTCACTTTGGCGACATATTGTTTCAATGAGCCTACTTAGAATATTAGACAACTATTGCTAGTCACAAAGGGTACCAAAATTTTTGAATGTTGACTAAATTTTACAAAACTGAATCATGTCCAAAACTTTTATGTACATGTATATTAAAAAATATAAATAATCAATAATCAACAGATTAGATTCTACTGAATATCATGCATCAAAAGATTATATCAAATAATCTATAAAGATTACACCAAAAAAATTTATCTGCTACATAATAAGCAAGTGAATCTTTTGAATAACTTAAAATATGCATTCCATATTATCACATGTCCAACAAGTGAATTCCGAATCTTTTGAATAACTAAAAATATGCAATAAGCAAGTGAAACTTTTGTTAAAAAAAATTTTGAGTGCTGGAATATGAATAACAGATGGCAACTCTAGAGGGGGGTGAATAGAGTTTATAACGATAATAACCAATTAAAAATTAAACTCTTTCACAAGCTGAAAGTAATCAGAGTAAATGCGGAAATAAATAAGGAGCAAGAAAGCATACGCAAATACAGCCGATTTTTAACCTGGTTTCCCTCGTGGAGGACTAGTCCAGGCCTGAGAACTCTAGCTCAGGATTAAATCCACTATTTGTAAAATAGTAGTCACACCCCGTGCCTTTTCTTCAGAAGAGCACGTCAACTTCTTACAAAAATTGCAGTGGCGATGCTTAGAATTTTCCAAACGACTTCTTGAACTCTTGCACAAACTCCTGACCGAAAAGTACTGAGCACTTGAGGCTTAGGGAGCTTGTGGCTAGTAGATGAAGAAGGGTATGGCTTGTATAGAGCTTTTGAGAGAAGAGAAGAGAAGATTGGATGATTGAAAATGAGATAATTCATGGCCTATTTATAGGATACCAGGTAGGCCGAATTCGGCCAGAATTCTGGTTGGAATTCTCAAAAAATTGGTCGTTGGACAACTTGCAACCAGCCAACCCTAAAAATTAGGGTGCTGATTTTTAGGAGGCAGAGTTCGGCCCGAACTCTGTGTGGAGGCAGAGTTCGGCCCGAACTCTATCTTCAGAGCACAGAATGGGTCATGGTTCCAATTGGCTTATTTGGATATGTGTGGAGCTATAGGATTTTGGGTATGGGTATAGGCTAAGTCTCAGATGCTTAGTATAGCTCAGTTTATATAAGTCTAGACTCAATAAAATTATAAAAATACAGACTCAAGATAACTTGCATTGCAAATCCGAGCTGTCGTCTGACTTGTACTTGGATGTAGTCTTCATGTGTCGTATTGAATTATCACAAGTATCATGTAGTCAATTCTATCAATATTTGGTTGACTGTGATTTTGTGTCAACAATCTCCCTCATATTGATAATTGACAAAATGATAGTTGTATATTCAATATTCATACCTGGACATATTATATAAAAGTGGCATAGCTCCTCCGTAATCAGTGCCGAGCTAGCAATAGCTCCCCCGTAAACATTGCTTTGAATCCGGTTGGCCTGATAAAAATATTCTCCCCAAAGCACAGATACAGATACAAAAAGAATATAGAATATACCAAAATTTCTCCCCCTTTTGGCATTTAGCAATAAACCATAAACAAATAAAAACTGGCAAGCACACCAAAGGTAATAGATGAAACTGCATAGTTACTGATAAAAGTACTGAATGTCTCAAGAGTCACACATAATAATATGTCTAATACAACCAAAGTGCATAAAAGCAACTAAAATCCAAAGTGCATAAAAACATAAACTATGATCTCAGTAGCAACAGCAAGTAGAAGTCCATATCCATCATCGAGCTCGTGAAGGCCCAGCGTCGTCGGATGGATCAGTGAAGGAATGATGAGGGTCCACGAAGGCCGCATCCGGATCCAAGTAGCGAATAACCCAAGGGTCATCGATACGATACCCTTCACGACCAGGGTCCCGCTCCATAGGGATAGGCATGAAAGGATGGCGAGACATGGAGTACCGAATATCGTGCAGTGAGTTGCTGATGGCACTCATCTGCAAGGTGGTCCGGTAATCAAGTTGAGTCCATCGATCATCCTCTAAGGTGAAGCGATCGCGGAGCATAGTCTGGAGTGACTCAAGAGTGGCAGGAGGAGGAGGATCCTATCCCAGAGGAGGGGCATCTGGCTTATCGTCAGAGTGCTCGGACACAACAGGTGAGCCAACTACTGCCTGAAGTCTCCGTGCCTTAGAGAGGAAGACAGGGGCAGGTAAGAACTGGCACTCATCAAGAGGTATGCGAAAAGCACAAAAGACCATAGGAAGATACAAAGCATAAACCAAAGATCTTGGTTTCTTCCTAGAATTAATCATCCAGTCCATCATGGTACGTGAAAGATTAAATGGTACATAAAAGTGGAGGTGATATAAGGCTGAGATTTCAAAGTAGGTGACTTCATCGGTGGATCCCGCTTTGGGCAAAATAGTGTTAAAGATAATCCGATAAGTTCATAAAAATAGGAATTGAGATATTTGGCCAAAAGCTTGCGAGGACGTGTGTTAGGGGTACACAAGTCGTCCTTGAAGCTTTCAAGTGAAGACCCATCGGAAAATTGAAATGATCAAGCTTCAACAAGCTTTTCCTATGAGTTTGGCTCTGGAAGTTCAAGGTGTTCGGCCAAATCAAAATCATCAAACGAGATGTCAATGCTCGCAACCCGTGAGTAAATATGTGTATCATCATGAGTTAGGTTGCAGTAGAACATTTGAATAGCATTACGATATATGACCGAGTTGGTTGTGACAAGTTCGTCAAGGCAAAGATCATAAAAAAGTGAATCATATTGAGAGAAAATAGTAAAATTGATAGGATGACCCGCAAACACCGGACGTGTCCGAAAGTTACTAAACTATTCATTTGACGCGTCAAGTGATACAAATATTCGGTCGTCAAATGTGTTTGGGTCAAGTGGACGAGGTGGGTTGAACAACGGGTAGATAGGTGGTTGTTGTTCAACGGGCGATTCAACACGAGGAGGAGCATTCGAAGAGGACGCTCCCTTGGTTCGAAGTCTCTTCCTGCGATTGAATAATCATGGAGCCATGAAAAATAATAAATACAATTGAGAAAAATTGAGATATACCTCAATGTAATAAAGAACAATGAAGGAGAATGGTGAGGGAAGCCTTCTCAATAAGTTTGGAGAATAGATAAGCTCTAGGGAGAAAGAACTAGGGTTAGGGTTTGAGAAAAATATGTTTGGAGAAGTGGAAAAGGTGGCAATGGAGGAGAAGGAAGAGGAGAGCCCGAATATATGTGAAAGGGTTCCAATGGTCGGAACAAATATGGGCCATTGGATCAACTTATGATCAGCGGCTGAGGCTGCTTCCGGTTCTGGAACAGTCAGGCCGAATTCGGCCCGAACTTTGTATAAGGCAGAGTTCGACCCGAATTTCAGATCCTGGAAACAGAACAAAAATCAGGCTGAAAAAAGATTAAGTTGAAAAATGATTAAGTGAGAGAGACCAAAGGAAAAGTATATATACAAGATTGAGAAAAGATCTAAGTTGAAAAATTCCAGAAAGTTGATTTCGAAGCAAAGTGAAGTTGGAAAATCTGTATTTCAGCATGTGATAGATAAAAATGAACCATGTAATAAACAAGGAATTATGCCATAATTCAATATTTTGAAGCTGCCATGGGTTAGCTGCAGGGGCCGGATCCCAGCTAGCGGTAGTCTTGAGGACTAGTGCACCGTGTCGCTTAGGCTTTTACGTCTTGTTGTCAGAAGGGCCCTTTCGGCTTGTACCCATAGCAATTTCATCATAAAAGAATCAAGATATACTCGATATTTACGCAGGTTTATTTTAATTAATAACAGCTTCCTCCAAAATTCCAAGTTCACGACAGAGAAAATTGAAGCGCTTTTCGGATAATGGTTTTGTAAAGAAATCTGCTAGTTGATGATCAATGTCAATAAATTCTAAATTAATAGTATCATTTTGCTGATGATCACGCAAAAAGTGGTGACGTATTTCAATGTGTTTCGTGCGTGAGTGACATATGGAGTTCTTAGTGAGATTTATAGCACTAGTGTTGTCACAAAAGATTAGAATGTGCATAAAAGATAAGTTGTAGTCTTCAAAGGTTTGCTTCATCCACAAAATTTGTGCACAACAACGCCCAGCTGCGATGTATTCAGCTTCTGTTGTGGATAGTGCGACATAATTCTGCTTCTTGCTAAACCAAGAGACTAAAGCCTTTCCTAATAAATGACACGTACCGCTCGTACTTTTACGGTCGACCTTGCATCCGACAAAATCAACATCAGAGTAACCGATGAGGTCAAATAATGTTGACTTGGGATCCATAGGCCCACTGTAACCGTACCCTTAAGGTATCGAAAGATATGCTTAACAGCAGTCATGTGTGATTCCTTAGGATTTGCTTGATATCTAGCACACAGACAAACGCTAAACATAATATCAGGGCGACTTGCAGTTAAATAGAGTAGACTGCCTATCATACCTCAATACTTACGTTGATCCACGGGTTTGCCGCTTTCATCTGGTTCTAGTTTAGTTGTAGTGGCCATTGGAGTGCTGATTGGTTTGACGTTGTCAAGCTCAAATTTCTTCAGCATGTCCTTTGTATACTTTGACTGGCAGATGAAAGTTCCATTTGACATTTGTTTGACTTGCAGTCCAAGAAAGTAGTTGAGCTCCCCCATCATGCTCATCTCAAACTCGATCTGCATACACTTGGCAAAATCTTGACATAGGGTTTCATCAGTAGAACCAAATATAATATCATTTATGTATATTTGCACTAAGAGAATAGTGTCTTTGAAAGATTTTATGAAAAGTGTGGTGTCAATTTTCCCTTTTGAAAAACCTTTCTCAAGCAAGAAATTGCTTAGCCGTTCATACCAAGCTCTAGGGGCTTGTTTGAGGCCATATAGCGCTTTCTTTAGCTTGAAAACATGGTCGGGAAACTTGTAATTTTCAAAACTAGGGGTTGTTTTACATAAACTTTCTCCTTAATAAATCCATTCAAGAAAGCACTTTTAACATCCATTTGAAATATTTTGAAATTTTGAAAATTTGTAAATGCACAAAGCATCTGAATGGATTCCAATCTCGCAACAGGAGCATACGTCTCATCGCAGTCGATACCTTCCTCTTGGTTGTATCCTTGGAAACTCGTTCCTAGACCGGCAAATCACTCGATTATTGGTACTAAATGGGTTTTTAGAAACAAAGTAAATGAAGATGGTTCAGTTACATGCAACAAAGCTCGTCTATACCTTCCTCTTGGTTGTATCCTTGGGCTACTAGATGAGCTTTGTTGCGTGTAACTGAACCATTTTCATTTACTTTGTTTCTAAAAACCTATTTAGTACCAATAATCGAGTGATTTGCCGGTCTAGGAACAAGTTCTCATACTTGACTCCTCTCGAATTGGTTGAGTTCTTCTTGTATAGCAGAAATCCAAAATTCATCATTAAAAGCTTCTAAAATATTTTTCGGCTCAATTTGTGAAATGAAGGCAGTGCTAGCAATAGAGTCTCTTAATGATGATCTAGTAGTTACTCCACGTGAAACCTCACCTATTACCAAATTTTCTGGATGTGACGGCTTGAAAGAGAATTTCTTTGGCAAGCCCTCCAGAGAATTGGTTTCGGTGGTGGTATTCATTGGAGTAGAAGTTGATGGCTCAACATCATCATCAAGAGTAGCTGATGCACTGTTATCTTCATCAAAAGTCATATTTGTAGACTCTTCCACAATTAATGAGCGTTTGTTAAACACACTATATCCCTTGCTCTTGGAAGCATAGCCAAGGAAAATACCATCGTCAGCTTTGGCATCAAATTTGCCTAAGTTGTCTTTGGTGTTAAGGATAAAACATCTACAACCAAACACTCTAAAATAGAAAACGTTTGGGGTTCTTCCAAACCAAAGCTCATATGGTGTTTTCTTCGTAATAGGACGAATAAGAACCCTATTTAAAATGTGGCATGCTGTACTGACAGCTTCAGCCCAAAAGTATTTCGGAAGTGAAAACTTGTTCAACATGACTCTAGCCATATCGCCAAGAGTCCTATTCTTCCGCTCCACAACACCATTTTGTTGAGGAGTTCTTGGACAAGAAAACTCATGATCAAAACCATTAGAATCACAAAATTTTTCAAAATCAGTATTTTCGAATTTGCCTCCATGATCACTTCGGATTCGAGTAATCATGTAGCCTTTTCCGTTTTGAACTTTCTTAACAAAAATCTTGAAAACCGAAATAGCATCACTTTTATTTGTAAGAAAGAAAACCCATGTAAATCTAGAAAAATCATCAACTATAACAAAAGCGTAGAGTTTTCCACCAAGACTGGCTACTCTACTAGGGCTAAATAAATCCATATGAAGTAATTGCAAGGGTCTAGTAGTGCTTACAGAGTTTATGGAATGAAATGAGGACTTGGTTGCCTTATTCAATTCACATTCGGCACATACCGTGTCCTTTTTGAATGTGATGTCGGGCAAGCCTCTAACTAGATTCTTAGTCGATAGCCTGGATATAGTATCCATATTGGCATGACCAAGACGCTGGTGCCACAGTAATCTTTCATCCTTATGAGCATATAGGCATCTACCTGCATTAGTATCTCTAGACAGATAGAAAATATAAATATTATCCTCTCTTACCCCTTCAAAAGCAATGTCTTCCGTTGACCTATCATAAATAAAGCATTTGTTTTGTCCAAAGTTAATGTCATATCCATGGTCAGCAAGATGACTAATGCTGAGCATGTTATGCTTTAACTCGGTCACTAGGCAGACATCCTTTGTTACGGGAGAGGAAGGATGACCAATAATACCATTACCTATAATATACCCTTTTAGGTTGTTACCGAAGGATACATATCCTTCTCTCTTCATCGATAGTGATACGAAAAGATTTGCGTCTCCCGTCGTATGCCGCGAGCATCCACTATCGAGAATCCACTTACTCTTAGTTGAGGAGGGAAGGTCCACCTACATCAAGAGTAGATGTGACCTTTGGTACCCAAGTTCTTGAGGGTCCTGAAAAGTTAGTTTTCGGAAACCATGCATATATCTTTCTATTTACTAATCTTCTAATTCTACATTATGGTGAAATATGTCCATGTAATCCACAATAAGTACATATAGCATTCCTATTTATGTTAGGAGCATGCATATGATGTCTATGAGTAGAGTGATGTGGAGTAGCATGATGATATGTAGAGTTAGTATGGTGATGATGTCTATATGTAGAGTGATGTGGAGTAGCATGGTGATAATGTCTATATGGAATAGCATGGTGATGATGTCTATATGTAGAGTGATGGTGATTTTGTGCAACATAGTGATGATTGTATCTATGTGTAGCATGATGATTCTGTGACATATGAGAATTATTTCTACGTGCATGTGGTTTATGTGCTTTATGAAAGTGTGTGTATATGTAAGCATGATTACGTGCTGCAGGTGGATGACGTGGTTGAGTAGTATGAGTAGTGTCATGCTTTGTGTGTGTCTCATGTGATTGGGTTTGAGGTTGAGCAACCTGTTTTCCCAATTTAGTCTCTAATTTCTTAGAGACAGCCTGCAGTTCAGTAACCATAGTATTCAAACCACATATCTTAGTAATAGAAATCTTGTGTCTACTCTTTTCTTCAGCAAGCTCCGTGTTGAGTGCTGTGATTTTTTGTGTTTGTTGTTCAATGCGTGCTTCGGCATCATGTAGGCTTATTTTAAGCTTAGATACCTCATTTGTGACTTCCGTGGGTGAAGTGTCTCTAATGTTATCAAACAGTAAAGAAAGTCTTTGAATTTCGACTTCATGACTTTTGATCTTTTTCTTGGCATGTTTATATTTACCAATGACCTTTTTGTGATCATCAAGTAAATCGGTGAAAGCATCGCCAAGTTCATCAAAAGTGAAATCATCAAGAGTTTCGTTTGATACCTTGTTGGACGTTGCCATTAGGCACACGTTTGCAGCGTCTTGAGGAGAGTCCTTTTCTTCCTCGGAGTCACTAGCTTCGCTTTTATGCCAAATGCTTGTGTTAGCATATTTCTTTGAGGAAGCTTTCTTGTATGGTTTCTCATAGCGGTTGTTCTTCTTTAAGAATGGACAGTCTTTTCGAACGTGTCCCGTCTTCTTGCAACCGTAGCATATTGGCTCTTCTTCGTCATCTTCTTGTGGTTCCTTCTTTCTTCGGTTGAAGCGAAGGAATTTCTTGAAGTTGCGGACAAGGAGAGCTTGATCATCACCTTCCGAGTTGTCGTCATCCGTCTCTTCGGAGTCAGTCCTTCGTCGGTGAGCTTTGAGGGCGATCTCCTTAGCCTTAGGAGCAGGCTCTTCGAAGTCCTTGAGGTCAAGCTCATGAGTCATCAGCTTTCCCATCAAGGTCTCCATGGACATAGTTGTGAGATCATTTCCTTCTATGATGGTTGTCACCTTAGGGTTCCAAATCTTTGGTAGCCCCCTAAGTATCTTGCGAATCTTCTCGTGATTCGTATATTGTTTGCCGAACGAAGATAGGGATTGATGATGTCGAGGAATCTTGTGAACATTTATGTGATCGTCTCATTTGGCTTCATCTTGAAAGCCTCATATTCTTGAGTAAGACGGCTTATCTTCGATTCCTTGACTTGGGTGGTTCCTTCATGCGTCACTTCTAGAAGTCTTCATACTTCGTGAGAGGTGGTGCATGTTGAGACCCTGTTGAACTCATTCCTGTCTATAGCACAGAATAAAGCATTAATAGCTCTCGCGTCGAGACTTGCATGTTTCTTCTCCTCGTCAGAATATTTGTTATATGGTTTCTCAACGAGATCACCATTGACAACTATCATGACGGGCTTTTTGTAACCATCGGTGATGATGGTCCACAGGTCGAAGTCTAGCGACTTGAGATAAAAGCTCATCCTTGTTTTCCAATAGGTGTAGTTAGTTCCATCAAATAGGGGGAGGCCTATGAGTGGACTGCCCTTCACCGTGATTGGAAATCAAGGATTGTGTGGTTGCCATGGATCAACTCTAGGATGTTAGTCCTTGTTGAGAGAACAGAGCTCTGATACCAATTGAAGAACAGATGGCAACTCTAGAGAGGGGTGAATAGAGTTTATAACGATAATAACCAATTAAAAATTAAACTCTTTCACAAGCTGAAAGTAATCAGAGTAAATGCGAAAATAAATAAGGAGCAAGAAAGCATACGCAAACACAGCCGATTTTTAACCTGGTTTCCCTCGTGGAGGACTAGTCCAGGCTTGAGAACTCTAACTCAGGATTAAATCTACTATTTGTGAAATAGTAGTTACACCCCGTGCCTTTTCTTCAGAAGAGCACGTCAACTTCTTACAAAGATCGCAGTGGCGATGCTTGGAATTTTTCAAGCGACTTCTTGAACTCTTGCACAAACTCCTGACTGAAAAGTACTGAGCACTTGAGGCTTAGGGAGCTTGTGGCTAGTAGATGAAGAAGGGTATGGCTTGTATAGAGCTTTTGAGAGAAGAGAAGAGAAGATTGGATGATTGAAAATGAGAGAATTCATGGCCTATTTATAGGATACCAGGTAGGCAGAATTTGGCCAGAATTCTGGTTGGAATTTTTAAAAAATTGGCCGTTGGACAACTTGCAACCAGCCAACCCTAAAAATTAGGGTGCTGATTTTTAGGAGACAGAGTTCGGCCCGAACTCTGTGTGGAGGCAGAATTCGGCCCGAACTCTGTCTCTAGAGCACAGAATGGGTCATGGATCCAATTGGTTTATTTGGATATGTGTGGAGTTATAGGATTTTGGGTATGGGTATAGGCTAAGTCTCAGATGCTCAGTACAGCTCAGTTTACATAAGTCTAGACTCAATAAAATTATAAAAATACAGACTCAAAATAACTTGCATTGCAAATCCGAGCTGTCGTCTGACTTGTACTTGGATGTAGTCTTCATGTGTCGTATTGAATTATCACAAGTATCATGTAGTCAATTCTATCAATATTTGGTTGACTGTGATTTTGTGTCAACATAATATATTAAAAAATTCACTTGCTTAAAATATTTCGAAACAACAATATATTAAAAAAATTTATTATTGATGAGACCAGGAGCACCATTATAGCTTTCACTCAAATCTACCAAAAAAAGTAACGTGCAAGCCTTTTGGTTCTCATTTTCTCTTCAAAGATTGTTTAAACTAAAGAATAAGAAGCATGGCCACTTAAATAATCTACGTCGAACCTGTGATGCCAAGTAATCAAGGTTTCTAAAAGTTAGCATAATTATCCACATCAAAATTATATTCTCCAACCAAATTCTTTTAATGGAATCAAACAATTTTTGCTAAACCGAAATTTTAGTATGATTTAAATTAGGGAACCGAAACCTTGGTACATGCAAATCATCTGATTGCAACAAAAAATAAAATAAAAAATAAAACTCAATCGATGGATCATAAAACTTTGATCGAGCAATGGAAATTCCTAAATTAAATTAGATCAAACGATCTAGGGTTTCTGAACACCAATAAAAATTGAATCTGAAACTTCAAACTCATGAATCAAATAGAGAGCCTCTGATACCACTTGTTAGAAATTAATGTACCCTGTCGATTCATGAGATGCATAACATAATAAAATTGCGGAAGCGTACCTGAATCAATTGCTAGACTTGATGGATCTTGAAGCGAACGTCTCTTTTTTTGGGGTTTGATCTTCCAACTTGCTACGACCTTTAATGGCAAAGGTGAATCCGAATCCTTTGTCCCTCTCTTTCTGTTGATGGGGATGCAGAAGAGAAAAAGAGAATCATCTCTTTGGTGGCCGTATGAGTTGGGGACCATAACCCTAATGAATACACACATATATATAGATATGTGTGTTGTGATATTTCTAATTTGGCCCCTCATCAAATTAGAATTATCTCCGGTATCTACACATTAATTCCATGACAATTATACCCTTAAGCCAATTTCCAAATAGACCACTTTAATTTGACTTAATTATTTAGATAGCCCAAACACAATTAATTTTACATGTGTGGTCCCTTAATTATTGAATAATTCCAACACCCTAATCACAAGTGTAACATAACAAAACATTGAAAAAAAGAGAGAAAAGAGGCAAGAGTGCCATTGCAACTTTGGGAGAGAATAAGGAGGATTGAAGGCCGTTTTCGAAGAAGGATCGTGTTCGGGTAATATCTACTCGTCGTCTTTGTTCTTCGTAGCCTTGTAATCAATTATTCTTACTTTCAAGTGTTGTGGGGATCCGTATTGGATCGGGAGAAGTTTATAGAAGGTGTACTCCTTTATTTCATTAGTGAAGGATTCTCAGGGTTGGACTCCGATCGTCTCGTAGTTTTTTTCGCAAAGGTTTTTCACGTCAAAAATTCTCTGTGTCTGCGTGGATTGTGTTTGGTTCGTGCGTTGTATTGCTCGTTCTCTCGCAGGTACTCTCTAGTTTGGGAAAAGGTTTTCGCGCTTCTTTTCCAACAAATATAACCTATGTTGGATAAAAAAATATAACTCATAAGTAGCAATACAAATTATTATAACAATGATGTCTTGTCTAATTCAAATAAGTATGAAAACAATGTCATTATGCGTGATAATACAAGAAATGTGTTATTATATATGTCTTTCTTGTAGCATTTATGAAGGATTGCGAAGTTCATTGTGTTCATACACTTTATTCTTCGAGATGGAGGGAGTTAACATGGTACGTTAGGCCTCGACGACAATGCACAAGTCAAGATCGTGCTATATATATATATATATATATATATATATATATATATATATATATATATATATATATATATAAAGTGAAGCAAAATGATACTGAGAATGAATTTATTAACTAGTTGGTTGAATGATCGCCTAAATACTCGATTCTCTCGACCATATTAGATTATGTAAGCTATCAAACGTAACAATGTTCAACATATTATTTTGTAAATTTGGGAATATTTAAGTTTTTTTGTTTATATACAAATAAATTTATGTAATTTCGTCCAACAAAATACATCTATATTCTAAAAATTTCAACTACTAATAACAAAACATACATAATTGTTAAGCATTTGATGAAAGAGACAAATAATTTATTATAATATAACAAATTTGTGTATTAAAAAAAATACATATTCAAACATTAATATTTTAATATAATTTAATTTAATTTTATGAGATGTCCGATGTTATATACGGAACTTTTGTACACGTAACGATGTATGTTTTTTTGGTCTATTGTCCCAAATTTTTACCATTTTTTTAAATAAAAAGAATAATACATTCCGTAGGACGATCCACTAATCTCCGCCATCCAACAAGGTTGTTGTACCTCTTTTCGAAAATCACAAAAACTCAAGTTCGACAAACATTAATATTTTAGAAAAACAAGGGTAAAGTAACAAAATATACGAGTGAGTCAATGATGCATGCATGGGGTGGGCTACCCTGCCCCTGAAAAAGTGTTTTTCAGGTAAAAGTCTTGCCCCACCCCCTGAATGATATGATGGTTCGCAACTCCTTTCCTCTTCACGCCGAGCTGCCCACACACCCATCCCAGCTGGACGACTACGGCCGAAAACAAGTACTAGACGATTTTTTCTTCTCCAAATAATCCCCCTTCAAAACAAATTCCAAAAAGAGCAGAAACACCTCCCAACCAATAGACCCCGTCCTCCCGACACAAAAAAAAAAGAAAAAAAAAGAAAAAGAAAAAGAAACCCTAACCCTAACCCTAGATTAGAAGATCCCAAGACGGGAGGAGATCTCTAGCTGGGGGTTTAGGGTTTCCTCCTCTCGCCTGCCATGGGCTCCCGGGGTCTCTTCGGGTGGTCCCCACCCCACATCCAGCCGCTGACCCCCGTCTCCGAGGTCTCCGAGCCGCCGGAGTCGCCGTCCCCCTACATGGACACCAGCGCCGAGGCGGCGGCGGCTGCCTCCGCGGCCCAGATGGAGGCGGAGGAGGGCCTCGCCGACGAGGCCGAGGAGGCCGAGCCCCCACCCGCGGCGGTGCCGTTCTCGCGGCTGTTTGCGTGCGCCGATGGCCTCGACTGGGCGCTCATGGCGGTTGGGGCGCTCGCGGCCGCCGCCCACGGGATGGCGCTCGTCATATACCTCCATTTCTTTGGCAGGTCCATCAATCTGTTGAATTCGGAACACAGGGATGCGGTGATCCATGGGAACGGCGACGAGCTGTTCCACCTCTTCAAGAAGGTGAGAGTCTTGAATGCTTCTTGTTTGCTTTTAGGGCTTCAATAGTGAAATTCTTATGTAGAAATGGGGAGATTTTAGCTTTAGATATGGCGGGTTAAGGCATGCGGTATGAATGACAATTAGTTTTGAGGATTTAAATTCGTACTCTTTCTTGATTGGTGATAGGTGCTATTAGTACTAAAGTATGTTCGTCCTGTTATTGCAATTTTCTTCTTTTTTTGTTCTAATTTTTCAGTAGTCTTGTTTTTTGAGCATGAATGAGAAATGTAGGTGGATAAGCAGAAACTTTGTTGCCACTAAGAATGATTGATGTTAGTTCAATATGATTCAGGGAAATTGTTTGTTTTTTGAGAGAAAATGGTGGGATTATTCCCGTGTTTCACTAATGATGGTTAATTTTGCACACCCACTGCAATGCTATTGCCACCTGGCACACAAATATAGCACTGCCTTGGACTTAAAACCAACGTCTGTACCATGGTAGGGTACTACCCTACCACTAAACCACTGGCGTCGAGGGAAATTGTTGCTTTTTAATGTTTAGTGGTGATTCTACTCATGTTTTTTTGGAAATAAAATTCTAATGCTCGCATGACTTTGAATACTTAGTAGTTTGTACTTATGTGATGAAGGTAATCTTTCTCGTGTCTTTCATGAGCTTCTAATAATATCATGTGGTAAATGAATATTTCTTAGCTTTAGATCGATGGGATTTGGTGCGCATGCGTTTAGGAAGTTCTTGCTATATGCTTAGTTGGGATATTAGCCATTGAAGTTCTTGTTCCTTTTTTGATAATTTTTCATGAGAGGAGTTTGGATTCGATTTAGGCAAAGAAGGAACTTGTTTTCACTATAGATTGAGATAACATAGTATTAGGAATTGACGTTAACTGGTGGATGTGCTGGAAGTTTGTCGGGAATAGTCCTAGTCCTACCTGACTACCTAGGGTTAGGTTGGTCTAGTTTTGGGACAAAGTAGAAGAGGCTAGTTTGGGTTTATGTTGTCCTTAGAGATGATCTAGGCCAGGTCAGCACGGTTGCATCTCTACAAGAGCAACAACAACAAAGCTTAACTTTATGGTTGGGCCTTCATCTCATAGTTACCTGACAAAGTTCTGTGCTGGGTGTTGATAATCATAACACAACCAGCCTTTTTTTGGGCTTCAATTGGCAGTTAAAATATATCACTTTAAGCACAAGACGGCTAGGTTTGCACCTCTTAATTGTGATAATTAGTAAGTTTTTGTTGGGGCATTTGTATTCTTGACATGTAGAGAACTTGTTCTCTACATGCTTAGTGAAGTTTTAGTCCCATATCGGAAATGCATCATGTGGTATCTCAACATATATAGGCTTCTATGTATTGTTGGGATGTGCACATGGGTGGTGATCCAAAGGTGGGAACCATGTGGGTGATTTTATTAAGAGGTAAGAATAAGGCTCCATGGTAAGCTTCTAGCTTTTTGCTCTTGGGAAATTTATTTCCATGGGAGCTAAGCCCTATAGGGGCTTAGCGACTTGGACTTGGACTCGGACTCGGACTCTGACACGTACTCGGACTCGGGCTCGGGCTCATGAGGCGTAATGTGGCGTTTTGTTGGAGCGTGCGTAGAGTGCGCAGCGTACGCAGCGTACGCAGTGTGCGTAGAGTGCGTAGTGTGCGCAGGTTGCGTAAAATGGCTGTGTGCGTAAAGTGCAAATCACGCTGGTTACGCGAGTGGCGCAACTTACGGCAGAACGTTTCTTTGCATGTTCTGAGCGGTTGCTCCATGTTCGGGGTGGTTATTACCACGTCCCTAACATTGTGTTAACCGGACAGTTGTTGCAGGGGCCTATATAAGGTCTCCTCCTTCTCTCTCACAGTAAGGACTAATACACAAGTAGTAAACAGAAAGTTTACAAGTGTTTAGAAGCCGTGAGAGAGGAGAGGTATTGTACCAACGTTGAATTTTGCACGGGAGTTCGTGTTCATCCGAGGAGTCAGAAGAGCAAGAGTGTTCCAAGTTCTCTGACGAACTTGCTGGTTCCTGGAAGCTATTCATGTGGGGCGAATAAAGCTTTGAGCAACGGTGATCATTCACCCCAGCAGGAGTTTTTTTCATCTTTCGCCTGTCACTGTCTTCATTTATCAGAATTCTATTAGCGCACCTTCGGTGAAGTGTTCGCGTTGGTAGAAATCTGCGCACCTTCTGTGAAGTGTTGCATCACCTTCTTTATTTATCAGAATTCTATTAACGCACCTTCGGTGAAGTGTTCGCGTTGGTAGAAATCTGTGCACCTTCTGTGAAGTGTTGCATTAGTAGAATTTTTGTTACGTACCTTCTGTGAAGTGTTACGTAATAACGATTGTTTTTACAATTGTTACGATTTCTCAGTTTTCTATCGAAAATTGTGCCCGACAATAACAATCTCAAAGCTTTAACACTACGATGGAAAACGTTAATGTTTCACTCTTCAATTCTGACTTTTGTAAGTTAGAAAAGTTTGATGGAGAACATTACCAAGTCTGGAAGATGAAGGTTTATCTCACCCTTCAACTCAAAGACGTAGATCACATACTTCTGGAGGAAGAACCTACTGTTCCAGATGTTGGGTCTGCTGCCGTAATCACCGCGGCTACTAAACTGCAAGCAAAATGGAGAAGGAAAAATAGTATTTGCAGGCTGCTTATCCTGAATGCTATGGAAGATTTCCTTGCAGAATCCTATTCTAAGAAGACTATCGCTAGAGACATATGGGAGTCTCTAGAAAAACTCTACGAAGAAGACAAGAACCGTAGTAAAATCTTTGTGGTTGAAAGATATCACAAGTGGTTCTTTGAGGACGAAAAGTCTATGCTGTCGCAGGTGAAGGAGTTCCTGAAACTGCGACAGAAGCTGGAAGACGAGACGATGCCCCTCCCCGACAAGTTTGTTATTGGAGGGATTGTCTCAAAGCTTCCCGCTGGGTGGAGCAAGTTCTATGCAAATATGCATAGGAAGAAGCTGGAGATCACCCTTGAAGATCTCCTGCAGAAAATCTATGTTGAGGACCATATACGGGCTCAACTGAAGGTGGACGCACTGTCCAAGCAATTGGCTAACGCCAATCTGGTGCATTCAAGGGAACCAAGGGGAAAGCATGCGGCTTCCCAAAGCAAGAAGAAGGACCTTGACAATCTAAAAGTCAAGGGTACTTCAATGAAGAAGAAGAAGCCAAAGTCCCACTTGGCTTGCTTCAAGTGTGGCAAGAAGGGCCACTTTAAGAATGAGTGCAAAGCAAAAGCTAAGCAATCGGAGCAAGGAGAGCCTAGTAAGGTAACTATGATCACTGATGTTGTTGTTATGATTGCACAGGTTGATGCGGTAGGAACTGATACTGACTGGTGGGTAGACACTGGAGCCACCTGTCATGTTTGCTCCAGCAAGGAGTGGTTCACCACCTACACCCCTACTTCTGATGTGGTTATGGTGGCGAATCAGGCACAAGCTGAAGTGCTTTGGATCGGGATAGTGGTATTGAAGCTGACTTCTGGCAAGTCTCTGACGCTTCAAGGCGTGAAGCATGTACCTGCTATCGCCAAGAATTTGACTCAGGAGGCCTACTCTGCAAAGCAGGCCTCAGGATGGACATCAATGCTGGCCAGATGGCGATGTCTATCAGGGGAACATATTTCGGAAAAGTTTTTTATACCGAAGGAATGTTCAAAATTCAGCTTGTAAATCAGTTCAATGTTGTTAATGCAATCATTCATTCTGCTTATACTTTTGAGTTGTGGCATAATAGGCTAGGACATGTTCATTCTAAATGAATTAACAAAATGTCTAGTCTAGGGCTTATCTCCAAGTGGGGGGGGGTAAGGTAGAGAAATGTGAAGTTTGTGTTCAAACTAAGATCACAAGGAAACCCTTTCCTCGGGTTAATCGAAGTACATATCTTCTGGAGTTAGTACACTCAGATATCTGTGACTTCAAACAGTTCTCTATAAAGGCCGGGATGAAGTATTTCATAACCTTCATCGATGACTTCTCTAAGTATGCGTTCGTCTACTTGTTGAAGGCTAAAGACGAAGCATTTGAGAAGTTCAAGGAGTTCAGGGCCGAAGCTGAGCGGCAAACTGGACAACAACTCAAAAGAATAAGAAGTGATCGGGGTGGGGAGTACATGTCTTATGAATTCGCATCGTTTTGCAAAGAACATGGAATTGTCAATGAGACTACGGCTTCGTACTCTCCTCAATCCAACGGAGTAGCTGAGAGGAAGAACAGGACGTTGACGGAAATGATAAACTCAATGTTGTTGACTGCGGGTCTTCCTAAGTGCTACTGGGGAGAAGCTGCATTGACGGCCACTTTTATTCTGAATAGGGTGCTTCATGCAACTTCTGACATTACTTCTCTTGAACTCTGGTTCAAAGTCAGACCTAACTTGAATGTCATTCGAGTGTGGGGGTGTCTGGCATATGTCAAGCTTCCAGATCTGAAGATTCAGAAGCTTGGGACAAGGACTACTAAGACGATCTTCTTGGGGTATGCCGAGAAGAGTGATGCTCGGAGATTTCTTGATATTGAGTCAAATCATATCATTGAATCTCGCGACGCAGAATATTTTGAAGACAAATTTGCAAGACACAAGAATATTGTTCTTGCGGATGTTCCGGAGAATAATGGGGGTGCACAGGTCTTCAATGAAGATGTGGTCCAAGATGTTGTTGTTGAAACAACGGTTGAACCAGATCTCGCTGAGCCGTCAACGAAGCGAGTGAGGAGGCCGAAGGACTTCGGAAGTGACTTTGTCACCTATTATGTGGAAGCAGATCCTCTTACCTATAATGAGACGATGAAGACCAGAGATGCGGTTTTTTGGAGGGAGGCGATTGACAATGAAATTGAATCCATCACCTCCAATAACACTTGGGTGTTGGTTATCTTCCTGAAGGAGCAAAACCCATCGGATGCAAATGGATCTTCAAGAAGAAGATGAAAGCAGACGGAACTATTGACAAGTTCAAGGCTAGACTAGTAGCCAATGGGTTTTCACAGAAGCAGGGAATCGACTACTTTGACACGTATGCTCCAGTAGCCCGGATGACTACCATCAGAATGTTGATTGCTCTCGCATCGATACCTAAGATGGTGATACATCAGATGGATGTGAAAACGGCTTTCCTAAACGGCGAGCTGACCGAAGAGATTTATATGCAACAACCGGAGGGATTTGTCATCAAGGGTCTTGAAGACAAAGTCTGTAAGTTGGTGAAATCTTTGTACGGTCTTAAACAGGCTCCTAAGATGTGGCATGAAAAATTTGACAAGGTTATAAGGTCAAATGGCTACATGGTCAGCGAGACGGACAAGTGTGTTTACACGAAGTTCGCTGATGGAAGAGGTGTGATCGTTTGTCTGTATGTGGACGACATGCTTATCCTAGGTACGGATATGAGCTGTGTTACGGAGACAAAGAGGTTCATCTCGAGCAAGTTCAGTATGAAGGACTTGAGGGAAGCTGATGTGATCTTAGGGATCAAGATCATCCGGACAGACACTGGACTAGCGCTGTCACAGTCTCATTATATTGAGAAGATGATCACTCGTTATGGGTATCAGGATCTTTCAGGGATCGATACGCTGTACATGTGTGATCTGAAGTTGAAGCCTAATTCAGGAAAAAGCGTCAGGCAGCTGGAGTATGCAAGCGTAATCGGGAGTTTGATGTATGCTACTACTGCCACAAGGCTTGACATAGCTTTTGTCGTGGGAATGCTGAGTCGTTTCACAAGTAACCCTGGTGTTGAACACTGGAAGGCTGTGAAACGAATTATGAGATATCTCAAGAAGACTCAGACATATGCACTGTACTACAGCGGAGATCCGCAGGTAGTGGAAAGCTTCAGTGATGTCAGCTGGTGCTCAGATTTGGAGAGCGAGAGGTCCACAGGTGAATATATTTTCACAATGGGTGGAGCTGCTATATCGTGGAAGTCGAAGAAGCAGACAATGCTCTCGCGGTCATCCATGGAATCTGAGTTCTTTGCACTAGACACCGCAGCCGAGGAAGCAGAATGGCTTCGGGAGCTCATGTATGATCTTCCAGTGGTTGGGACGCAAATACCGGCAATACCGATATACTGCGACAACCATGCGACTGCGGCGGTGGCATCAAATGACCTCTTCAACGGAAAGAAGAGGACTGTGCGGTTAAAGCACATGGCAGTACACGATCTTATTAAGAGATATGTAATTGCAGTGATTGATGTTCGGAGTTAGGAAAACCTGGCGGATCCGTTCACCAAAGGCCTCAAGCGCCAGCTGGTCGATAACTCAGCGTGTAAAATGGGCTTGAAGGCATTCTGATATTAGTTATTGTATTCCTACCATAAAGTTTTATGCTTTAGTTCAAAGATTTATCTACTAGGCATCTAGCTTTTGGTTCAAGGGAGGACCATTAACTGGAAGAATATCAGAAACGGTGGGTACATGTTCTATTGGGCATGAAGAGGTTACGGACCTATAACCACTGTTGTCTACTGTTGTTTTTCTGCGGAAAACGGTTCTTGTGGGAAGGTTGGCTTAATTGCCTTAATGAGTTTTCAGGCAGAGTGAATGCCTGGTGTGCTTTACAGGAAGTACGGTAGAGCAGCACTACAAAGAGTGAAACTCCATGCTACAGTGGGGTGACTCCACGATGAGGTTCCTATATGTGGGGTGCTGCCCAGGAATAGGATAAAGCCTCGGCTTTGCAGGCCAAGTCACAGCGGCATAGCACCGCAAATAGGCAGTTAGCCTAATGCTGTATGTTAAAAATAAAGAGGGGTGTAGTCAGCACTACAAAGAGGAGTTCCTCATGTTACAGTGGTACGACACCACGATGAGGTACCCGGTTAGGGATAAAGCCTCGGCCTTGCAAGTCATGTCGTTGCGGCGTAACACCGCAAGGGAGCCTAAAGCTTCATGCTGGGTAGTTTGGCACTACAAAGAGGCAGTTGCCTCATGCTATAGTAGTATGACACTACAAAGGTTCCCAGATATGGGGTGATTTCCAGGGAGGGGTAATGCCTTGGCTTCGGGCCATGTCATAGCGGCGTAGTACCGCAAGGGGAGCGTTAAGCTTCCATGCCATGTCTCTTTATAATGAACTCACCTATAGTGTATGGACAGAGATATCAGGCCGTCTCTTGAGGGTAAACTTGTAGACGCCTAAAAGTATACATTAAAACTAGGCTGGCACAGGGCCTTTAACGTGCATAGCCAGAAGCACATGTGACTATATTATGTGAGTGGGAACAACTTCAGCTATGGTGCAGAATTCAAGGCTTAGTCCATTCTTGTATTATAATCTGTTGTTTAACCCATGCGAGAAGATTCAAGTCATCGCGACATCTCTCCTAATGCATGATGGACAGTCACTGTGGGGAACACTCGAACCCATATATATTGAGATCAAGGTTGTAAAAGGCGCTAGGCGGTAGGCGGGCGGCCACCCAGCGCCTAGGCCGCCTAGGCGGCCTTCTAATATTAGGCGGTCGGCGCGTAGTTAAAAAAAAGAATTAAAAATATGCTTAAGTAAAAAATTATACCCCAAATTCAAAGCCTCTCATAATAACTAAACATAGTCAAATTCATAGTACAAGAATGTCTTATTAAATTATGTGCAACAATGTCTTATTAAATTAAGTGTGTGTCTCACATATTAAATTAAGTGTCTAACATATTAAACTAAGTCTGTGTCTGATTAAACTAAGTGCCATGTGTATTTTTTTTTCCGGTCAACCCTCTTTCATGACTGACTATATATTTCTCAAGCTGGCATGTGTCTCACTATATATTTCTCTGCACATATTTAACTAAGTGCCATGTGTCTCACTATATATTTCTCAAGCTGGCAGCAGAAGCAACTGAAGAGGAAAAAAAGAAGAAGGAAGCAACAGCAGCATTTGGCAGAAAAAAGAAGAAGAGGGAAGAAGAATCGACTGAAGAAGAAGAAGAAGAGGAAGGAGAAGAAGAAGAAGGAGAAGAAGGAGGAGGAGGACCGGAGGAGGTTACCTGGCTCTCGTTGGTGGTGCTGCCGCCTGCTGCTACTTCTTCTTTTCCTCTCGTTGGTGTTGCTGCTGAATAATGCTGTTGCTGCTGCTGAATGATGATGTTGCTGCTGCTTTAGGTATGTAAACATACGGGTCGGGTTAACGGGTATGGGTTTTTTGACTTTTTTCCCAAAAATCCCCCCAGGCGTCCGCCTTCTTCTCCGAGCGCCTGCTCGTAGGCGGCCGCCTGGAACCGCCTTTTTCTCCCAAACGCCTATGAGCCGCCTCCGGCCAAATATTGGGCGGTGGGTGGCCGCCTAACGCTTAGGCGGCGCCTACCGTCTTTTTCTCCCAAACGCCTATGAGCCGCCTCCGGCCAAATATTGGGCGGTGGGTGGCCGCCTAACGCTTAGGCGGCGCCTAGGCGCCGCCTAAAACCGTTTTTTAGAACAGTGATTGAGATATGTGGGGGATTGTTGGGGCATTTGTATTCTTGACATGTAGAGAACTTGTTCTCTACATGCTTAGTGAAGTTTTAGTCCCACATCGAAAATGCATCATGTTGTGGTATCTCAACATATATAGGCTTCTATGTATTGTTGGGATGTACACATGGGTGGTGACCCAAAGGTGGGAACCATGTGGGTGATTTTACTAAGAGGTAAGAATAAGGCTCCATGGTAAGCTTCTAGCTTTTTGCTCTTGGGAAATTTATTTCCATGGGAGCTAAGTCCCATAGGGGCTTAACGACTCGGACTCGGACTCGGACACGGACTCGGACACGGACTCGGGCTCAAGGGCTCATGAGACGTAATGTGGCGTTTTGTTGGCGCACTTTGCACTTACCACGTCAGCATCGTCGCTAGACGTATAGTGCGCTTAAGTTGCGCTCGTTGCGCGAGCCACTTGCGCGACCACGTTACGCGGCCCGTTACGCGAGCCCAGTTACGCCGACCCAGTTATGCAGTCCAGTACGCAGCACAGTGTGCGCAGCGTGCGTAGAGTGCGCAGTGTGCGTAGCGTACGCAGCGTACGCAGTGTGCGTAGAGTGCGTAGTGTGCGCAGGTTGCGTAAAATGGCTGTGTGCGTAAAGTGCAAATCACGCTGGTTACGCGAGTGGCGCAACTTACGGCAGAACGTGTCTTTGCATGTTCTGAGTGGTTGCTCCATGTTCGGGGTGGTTATTACCACGTCCCTAACATTGTGCTAACCGGACAGTTGTTGCAGGGGCCTATATAAGGTCTCCTCCTTCTCTCTCACAGTAAGGACTAATACACAAGTAGTAAACAGAAAGTTTACAAGTGTTTAGAAGCCGTGAGAGAGAAGAGAGGTATTGTACCAACGTTGAATTTTGCACGGGAGTTCGTGTTCATCCGAGGAGTCAGAAGAGCAAGAGTGTTCCAAGTTCTCTGACGAACTTGCTGGTTCCTGGAAGCTTTTCGTGTGGGGCGAATAAAGCTTTGAGCAACGGTGATCATTCACCCCAGCAGGAGTTTTTTTCCATCTTTCGCCTGTCACTTTCTTCGTTTATCAGAGTTCTATTAGCGCACCTTCGGTGAAGTGTTCGCGTTGGTAGAAATCTGTGCACCTTCTGTGAAGTGTTGCATCACCTTCTTCATTTATCAGAATTCTATTAACGCACCTTCTGTGAAGTGTTCGCGTTGGTAGAAATCTGTGCACCTTGTGTGAAGTGTTGCATTAGTGGAATTTTTGTTACATACCTTCTGTGAAGTGTTACGTAATAACGATTGTTTTTACAATTGTTACGATTTCTCAGTTTTCCATCGAAAATTGTGCCCCGGCAATAACAATTTTTATATCCTCTAGGCAAGTTTTGTTGTGGTTAGTTGCGATTTATCATAATGTCTTTTCTAGTTTAGTTTGTATGTCGAATTGGATGTTTCAGCAGTTCAAAAAGATGAATGAATGAGAATCCAATGTTAGATAGTGTTTTTGGTTCTCTAGTTTGATCAGTTAGTGGAAATTTGGTTAGCTTAATTTTTTAGCATACATATTTAGGATCTATGAAGTATCTTGTTTTGTGGTTAGTTTTTTGTGACAATAATCATACATCCTACCAAGATATCTTCTTTTTGACTTGAGGAGTATCTATGCCTACGTTGACATGGATATGACACGGCATAGTAAGGACACGATGACACGGTCACGGCATCTATTTTGGGGTTTCCTAGTGTATTTTACAGTGTCCAAATCCAATACGTGCCCGACACGACACGACATGGCTCACATTTTTGCAGTTTCCGTGGTTCATACATCTATGTTGATGTAAGCTTTGCTTTGCTTTGCTTTAGTCCTCAATGAGAACTCAAATGCCTAGTCCAAACATCAAAGGTAGCTCGATAATGTATAAAAATTTGACTGTACCATATCTAACTATATAATTGTTAATACTTGACCTAAATAAACCTAGAAGTTTTATATTGACATTTCTTGGGAGCATCTTCTCTTGTTTGTTTGATAAGATGGTTGAACTTATTGTACGAATCTTGATGGTACACTCGGAAGTGTAGGGAGGGTAGATGCTCCAATGATTGGTGCAGTTTCCCTGTCACTTCGTGCTGGACACTTATTTGATGACAACTACACTCAAAAATACACCACGACACATCAAAACCAGGGTCATGTTCTTGTCGTCATTTCCGAAACATGTTTGTGTCATATTTGTGTCTGCTCCCCACCCCCGTATCAACTAACAATTCATTCTTTTAGCCGCTACTTTAAAGAACATAGGGCTTTAGTAAAAGGTGGTTCAGAATCTCTGGTTTTCTAGGACATTGTTTTTACCATGTTTTCCTGTTACAAACTCTCTCTTCAACATCCTTCACGCCCACCAACCCACCTGTACAAGAGGAAGGGCTTTTCAGTTTTTTCTTACTTGCATTTCATGAAATAAATACACCAACCCCCCCTATGTTTCATGAGTATTACAGAAACTACCCCTATTTGAAACTAATTACACTCACCACCCCTCTCCTTTAGAAATTTTATAAAACATAGGGGTAGTTAGTGTTATATTTTTATAGAAAATAGAAACTATAGGGGTGGTCCGCGTAATTAGTTTCAAAGTAGGGGTAGTTTCTGTAATAAGTGTAAAATATAGGGATAGTTAACGTAATTTGCCCTGCATTTCATATTGTATTAAGACTCTGGGAACATGCAACATATGCCTAACAACACATTTAGCATCAATTTGGAATCCTGAATCGACAAACACACACATACACAAACATATCAGTTTCAGAAGAAATTGTGTAGGTATGCTTATTTATCCTCTATGCTATCCTAATTCCATCTTGCTCATTCTGCCTTTGTGTAGGAAGAACTTTCCTATATTTTTTTTGTTTTATTTTTTGAAATGTGGAATTTCCTGGGCACTTAATCCCCAAGCATGCCAGACTTTTGGTATTAAACTAGTATAGATTTTCATCGATCTCTTTATTCTCTTAGTGGTGCTAGTATTTTACTAAATCTTGTCGATGAAAGTTTATATAAACTATAACCCAGTTTCTTCTTCAATAGATTCCTATAGCACGGATTTAGTGCATGTCCTTCAAGATTAATAATTTCCCTCTTTTATTATTTTTTGTTTGTTGCTTAAATTGTTCTGCTTATTGTTGGCAAAGTCCTGTTCCTGTAACTTGTATGATCTGTAGAGTTTTAGATTGAGGAGATAGTTATTTGCAGTGAAGTCCATTATCTTACTAGTTTTATTGTTTCTAGCTAAATATTTAGTGTCTTAGTGTTTTTCTTCCAAAGTTGGCATCTTAACATTAGTTATCGGCTGTTTCTACTAATTTTTATTTAAAACACCTGCAGCATGCCCTGTACATTGTCTATATAGCCTCTGGTGTGTTTGCTGCCGGATGGATAGGTAAGTTCGTATTGTTAGAATTTCTGCCTTTTTTAATTTCCTGATGCATGTTCTGGAATGTATTACTAAATTTATATTCTTAATAGAGGTCTCATGTTGGATTCTTACTGGAGAGAGGCAGACTGCAGTCATCAGATCAAAGTATGTCCAAGTGCTGCTAAACCAGGATATGAGCTTTTTTGATACTTATGGGAACAATGGCGACATTGTTAGTCAAGTTTTGAGTGATGTCTTACTCATTCAGTCGGCTCTCAGTGAGAAAGTATGTCACAATTCTCAATTGTTTCATGTTACATATTTTTAGTTTTGAATTAGCAATTCTAATCATTGGAAAAGCCCTTTCTGCAGCTCTATCTTTCAAGGTCAGGGATATAGTGTTTCTTCTTGTGATTATTTATCTTTTTTTTTTTTTAATTTCACATAAAATTTTCTTTATTTGTGTTTATAATTATATTGTTGCACTGATTGTACAGGTCGGGAACTATATCCATAACATGGCTACATTTTTTGGTGGCCTTGTTATTGGATTAATCAATTGCTGGCAGATTGCACTTTTGACTTTAGCCACTGGTCCTTTCATTGTCGCTGCAGGAGGAATATCAAATATATTCCTCCACAGGCTCGCTGAGAATATTCAAGATGCATATGCTGAGGCAGCAAGTATAGCAGAACAGGTTTTTTTACACAACACAATCAAACATCTTATACATTTTCCAGGAACCTGAAGTAGTTCCGTTGACAGACTGCTTAAATTATGTTATTTCTCTTGATCTGTTGTTTCTTGGTTCTCTGAAGGGTGTTTGTTACATTTTCTGTCTGTTATACGAGAAAGATAACACTTGGCAGTTATATGCAATATAGTCTTTGTACGCTTGACAGTGCTAACAGTTCGACTTAATTTTCCATTGGCCTGCTTTTCTATTCTGTTTTGCTATGCTGTTGTTTCAGAGTTTCATATATAGCTTTCTGCCATAAGGCCTTGAAGTTCAGTTCTCTACAATGTTGCACGGTCACAAATACAACATGACACAATATGGACATGACAATCCAAACAACTATTGCACTTAATACCATAAACTTTACCCTTTTGTTCACTTTAACACCATGACCTTTTTTTTCACAATGAACCTACATTCTTTTATCACTTTAATACAATGAACTATATGAAAATTGTCAACATAAAATGCAAAATGACGATTATACCCTTGTAACCTTTTCCCTCTACCTCCTATCTGACCTCATGAGTGGTAGGGCTCCTGGTTAGTGCCGGTGGGAGTAGGGGCTAGTCGATGACGAGGCCAACAGTGATGGGAGGGCAGGAAGAAGATGATGGTTGTGGGTTAGGGTTTAGCAAGGAGGAAGAGGAAGAATATGGTGGTGGTGGTGGATTAGGGTTAGGGATGCAGGTTTTGATCTTTACGGGTAGGATCAATCTGTTTTAGTCTTGACGATGAACTAACAGAGGTTGGCAAAGCGACCTTAAAAACTTATAGGTTTTCGATGTGAAAAAAGGACATCATATTATTATCGATCAAGATGTATGTAGAAACTTGTGAGATGACGTTTAAATTAATGAAAAATGGTTAACACTAAACATATGAGGAAAGTAAATAATAGGCGAGTGGTTCATGTACAATTTGAAAAAGAGAAGAAACAAGAAGATAAATAATAACTTAGATATCGATAAATCAATCTTTGAGCTGCTAGTCACACTAGCTGCCGTGACATTTATTCGCTAGATAGGGTTGTGGGTTAGGGTTAGTAAAAGAAAGGAAGGGGAAGAGAAGCAAAATGACGGAGAGTGAGGATTTTTTGGTTGATGTTTAAACTTGAGCATGTCGAGTTGGGTGGGGAAACTTCCAGATTGGGTCAATATTATTAACCTCTTAGTGGGTTTTGAAATTGGACTAGGGGACCACCATAATCTGCACTCTGCTGCAGCTGGCTATGGTGCCCACTAACATTTTCCTCTCTCTATAACAATCTGTTATGACCCAAAATATAAGATTTAATATCTGTCATTACGGAGGTGCTATAGCTGTTCTTTTGGACAATGGCTACGTGAATATTTTATTTAGCTAAAAGAGTCTATTGGTCTCCTTTGCAAACTAGTTAAAACTGATTTTGTTCAATTACTGTAATTGGACTTTTAGCTGTTCTTTTGAACAATGGCTACTTCAGGGACATTGTCACTTGTCAGAGACAATATTAAAGGCGGTATATTTCAAAAGTTTTTTGCATATCTAGATATAGGTATAGCTTTTGATTGTTTTTTAGCTAAAGCATCTATTGGTCTCCATTGCACATGTTCAACCCAGATTAAACTTTAATTTTGTTCAATTACTTCAATTAGTCTCTCGAACTTCTCAAGGATTTACTCAGTTTTTAAATCTTTAATTGTTTGCTACCCATCCATCAGAACATTCTCACTTATGCTGCTCTATTTTTGGGATGTTCATTGCCAACTTTCTGACTATTAATATTGCTGAACTCATTTCATCATAATTTTTTCTGATCAATTGCAAGGGTATACTACAGTTTCCATAGTTCTCTGCTTCAGCTGCAACATGATGTTGCTCTTGAAGGATGTCCTAGTTTATACTTGTTCATTTGTTATTGTATGGTACGGATGAAATGAATCTCTTATTTTGACATCCTTACCAACCAGCTTGTCTAATTAATATTGCACAAGCATGACTCTGATTCGGAGTCATAGGAAAGCCACAATATGTATCCTATTACTATTAGATATTCATGGAGATTCTACAAAGTTCTATTAAAGTTTGCACTGGTCTGGTCTACCTAATGAAGCCATTCGTTTGAACATACATACAGGAAAAAAACCATTAAGCAAAACAACCAGCATTCTAATATTTCATAAGTAATAGTTCTATTTTTTTTTTTTACTTCAAATGATATGATTGTTTGTTGATGACATTATGCATCTATCTTTATCTTTCAGCAGTACCAAAAGTATGTGTAGTACCTTCTTCTTCTGAAAGCTGACATGTTTAAAGAGAGATGTAATATTACCCTAACATTTGGTGACTAACCTAAGTTTAAAATTACGATATATATCAATTTTCAGAGGAGAATATTGGACTTTCGAGTTTCAGCAATTCAGGAAAAAACTAAAAATGCTTACGTCTATTAAAATTTAAAAAAAAATGAGGGGTTAAGGTTTAAACATTTTTTGGTAGACTTATCATGTAGTTTAATGTTGACTTGTATGGATAATTGTAGACAGATTTCTATAGGTCTATAACATGATAATTGCATGTGTGTGTGTGACTCGAAGACATGAAGACGTAGGAAACCATGTTGGGGGTTCGAATCACCCTGGGTGCGCTATGCCATTAGATATCAAAGGGGATGAATCATGATATTCAGGTAGCGGCTTACTGAGAGCCGAACTTGGAGTAGCTGTCTACCCAAGCAAGAGGATCGTGGTATCGATGGTTAGCCCGAGCAAGGTTGTGCAAAGCACTAGGCGCTAGTCTGGCGGGCACTCACCGCCTAGCGCTTAGTCCGCCTAGGTGGTCACCTAGGCGGCTGTCTAGATCTAAGCGGTTCAAAAACAAATAATAACCCAAAAAACCTACTAAAAAATTGCAAAAAAGTTCATAAAACCCCAAAACATGCATATATGACGTCGAGGGTCTAGGCGGGCGCCTAGGCGGACATCGAACAGGCATCAGGTGCCTAGCGCCTAGGCGGCTGCCTTTTAGAACAGTGAGCCCGAGTAGAGAGTGCGATGGAGATCGGCTCGAGCGGTGGATCGAGGAGTTGTATTAGGCAAAAAATTGAGGATCAACGTGTAGAGAGCCATAAAGGCAACTCTAGAGGGAGGGTGGGTGAATATAGTGCAGCGGAATATATTTAACAATAATCACCAATTAAAATACCAACTAATAATTCAGCAGCTAGTTTAGAAAATATACAGAGTTAAGAAGTTACAAACGCAAAGACCGCGATGTGTACTGATGCCACTCATGGAAGGCAGTCCAGTCTCAGGTACTCTTGTCCGGTATTAATCCACTATTGAGTAAATAGAAGTATACCACGAGCTTTGGTCCGAAGTGCTCGATGACTTCTTATAACAACAAGCTTTGATCCGAAGAGCTTGCCAACTTCAACAACCACGTGCTTTGATCCGAAGAACATGCCGACTTCAAACACATGAATGAAAATAAATTTAAAAATAAGCTTTTACAACTCTAGCAGACTTCTAACCAAGATCGCACTTGGCACTCGCACATGGCACTAAAATGCTTGAGAGTTGATCTTGGAAATGGGAAGATTGTAAATATCTCAATAGGCAGGTGAAAGTATGAGTGAATGGGTGAAAAACTGTGGAGGGTTCAATGCCTATTTATAGATTTGTTGGGGACCGAATTCGGGCAGAATTCAGTGTCCAACGTTCATACATATTTTTGAACTTTGCACCTTGTTCTCCTGGAGGAACGAGAAACTAGGGTTGCTGGGTCATAGGGACCGAGTTCGATCAGGAACTGAGTTCGGTCCGAGTTCGGTCTCTGTAAGACCAGAATGGTTTTTGGCAAGTTGGGTCTAGTTTGAAATGAACTATAGTTTGGATTTGATTTGAACTTTCTAATGCCGGTGCTATCGATGTACATGAGTTCTAGACAAATAAAGATCAAATACAGAAATAAAATATAAAGACACGAGCAGCAGATGATTACATGACTTGGCTTGTCTTCTTCCTTTGTATGATGATGTCCTTTTTCCTTTACGGTAGTTGTCCAAAGATAAACATATATGAAAAATCTGAATACCTTTCGGGAATTTTGTCTCCGAACCTCCCACGTGGGGCGCTGTCCCCTCGACCCCCTCTGCTGACCGGAGTGCGTAGCCCCATAGATGTCGTAGACGGTTCAGAGAAATCTTTTGGTATAACAACATATGTAGCCCATCATTATATTTCATTGCATATGTCCATGTTGGATCTTGTTTACTGTTTGCCTACAAATATATGTTAGACGAACAAAGCAAGTATCATGTATGAAGAATTTATGCACATTAGGACAATGCTAAGTTTAAGTACCAACATTATAGTAATTGCATGAATGTTAATGATATCATAATGTTAAACTTAATCAATTAGCCATATTGAAAACACATGATACAATATTATTGGGCTAACAAGCTAGACCTTGACACAGTCCTGGGAGATATATATATAGACCCAAGCTTAAGCCAAACAATAGACTTAGACTTACTGTTTACACACACACGCACACACACACACACACGGCCGAGAAAAGTTTGTAGAGCATGAAATACAAGTATAGATTGCGAGTGTTATTTAAGATGCCAAGGTGAGACAATGTGCTCATTTGCGGCCCCTTAAGTGCATGAGGTACTACCATGTCTTCAAGGTAACATCCAAGTGTACACCTTATTTGAGGATCAAGACTCTTGAGCACTCGCCTCATTTATTGTGGTCGTCTACCAACAATTTTTAACTACTTGTCCTTCACTAAAACTTGTTAAGGCATATGTCTTAGGGGCGTTTGGTACGCAAAATACTATATAGACGAAAATTCTATTATCCCAGAAATTAAATTCCTTGGATTTAAATTCCATGGAATATTATATTCCCATGTTTGGTGAATATATAAATATTCCGGGGAATATATAACTGGTACAAAAAATATATCATTTTTGATTGATGATAAATATATTTAATAGTTGTTATTCTTTGTTTGTGACTTTTTGTAGTGAAGTTGGTTAAGGTGATATGTTAGTGTTCAAGATAATATGGTTCAAATCCTATTGACCTCATTTTTTATATATTTATTATAAATTAATTTTTACGATGCGATCGTACGATGCGATCGTACTGAACCTATACCCCAAACTCACCATGACATAAAACAATACAACCCCCCAAAAGGATTTATTAAACGAAAATGCGCCTTGCATGATTCGGGCTAGTAACCAAGCTGCTAGGAGACCATAGTGAAGTAAATACGTCACATCCTCAACAGAAATGAAAGTAGTTTCGATCACTTTTGCGTGAAATTAGAAGTAGGATTAAATATTTAAAAGAGAAGTTAGATATACCTTCGAGATAATGGATTAAATATTTAAATGAGAAGTTAGATATATCTTTGAGTGCCAATTACTCAAGATACTCGAGCTATGAGTAACGTAAACCACCTCTCAGTTCACGGGACTTCATAAACCGACCTCCTTGGATTCTCCCTTCTAAGTCCCTAGTAGAGAAGTGAGCTTCTGATATGGGAAGCCTCCTCCAAGGGGTACTTTAGGAGGGGAACCAAAGGTGTACTATTCCAAAGCCAAACAATCCTAGAATTAATCATGTGGGGATGCCTTAATGCATTGAATTAAAAAGCGTGCCTAGGCACAAGGCGCAGCGATGCGCAGGGACAACGTCTAGGAACAAGCCAGGCGCACTATCTTAAAAAAGCGCGCGCCTAGTGTAGAAAGGCGCAGGCTCCAGGCGCTCAACAAGGCGCACCTAGGCGTAAAGTTACTTTAATATATATATATATATAGTTTATGGGCTTTATTGGAAAGTATAGAAATTATTGTCATTAATATTATTGTGGGTTTTAGATTGTTTTCTAAATTAGAATGTACTTCTATATTTAAAGGCTTATATATATGTGGTTTGTATATTATATGTATATAGTTTGGGTTATTTATATCTAATGGACTTGTAGATTGTTATATATATATATATATAATAATAATAATAATAATAATAATAATAATAATAATAATAATTTTGTGCCTATCATTAGTGATATTTTCAAGGAATTTGGACTTCTATGTAGCTAAGTTTTTAAATGTAGATATTTTTTACATATAAAGAAAAAAGTGCGCCTAGCTTTCAAAATGCGCGCCTTGAGCCTTGCGCCTAGCGCCTCAGGCTCCAGGAACCTTTGCGCCTTGGTGCGCCTTTCGCCTTTTAAAACTATGCCTTAATGGCACATAACCCCTATTGTCTACGACTTGTCATGTTTAAATTAACTAAGCAACAAACTGAATTTGATCCATTCAGTTTTACCATTGTTTGAAACTCCATTAGTAGTTCTAAATTGTTTGATGGCATCCGTAAGTCGTGAGCGCACATAGTAGTTTGTCACAACTATCCTAGTTAACCTGAGTAGGTTGTACTGATACAACCTGGTGGTCATTCTGATATAACTTACTCCTGTCAAAGCTAATGTCCCGAACCCATTTCCATATTGTGCATCACAAATCATCAAATTTAGGATATCAATTTTGCACTAATTTATGTAAGTCTCCAACTAATGAAAATGGAGAAACATTTTCTTATTTTCATTCTACCCTAGCCAGGGATATTTAAACGTAGGTAAATTCAATAGACAAACTATGCATTCTTTCTCTTCTCTACATAGAGAGTGATAGCTCCTTTATTGGCAGCTCATGCCTTCACGTGTATGTCACAATAACCCATGACCGTCTTTGATACATCCAACTAAGTATACAAATTATAACAATATCAAAGCACGATGAGGTACAAATAAGACATCTATGTTGTCTCAAGTCCAGGAGGGCTATACCATTATAACTTCTATTATAACTGCTAGAAATTTGATTGATGATCATTAGATGTAAGGATCTAGTAGGATTCTAATTTTGAGTACTCATTTTCTAATAAGCACCTGTCATGTATAAAGTTTATCATAATGACTCATACCAAGTGCATGACTAATCTATTCAGAACATTCTATGCCCGATTGGATTTTCCTACAACTAGAAACCTTTAAGTGAATCAACTAGATACTAGTAAAGCAAATCATATGGTACAATCAACATTATATATCATTATCATCATCATTCAAGCCGTCTTGTATCAGAATGAGGTTGGTTATAGATCATAAGAAAGCTCCATACAAGATTTTACAGAGTTTTATGACTAGATGTCGACCTGACGTCAATCCTCTATGTTGGTGCCAAATTCATAGCCAAGGTAGCTATGGGCATGACGCCATGCCATAAAAACCTAGATGGCCAGTTTGCATGTAGGTTGGCTTACCTTCTAGGTTGTAATTCAAGCTCATGCAACCAAGTAGAACCCTCCACGTTCTCCTAGATTATAAAAAATCTAGACGAAGAGATCAGATAATACAAATTGCTATAGGGAATAACATCCATCTCTATGACACATTACACCAAAGAGTGAATGAGTGCAATCACATAAAATCAATTATACATGAGTTACTTTAATCTTACCACACAACTATATCATAAATAGATGTAACTAAAACACAACTATGATAAATAAAACCTTCATACACTTAAATCAATATCCAAATCCAATAGTTCTAAGTAATTGCAATTAACATAAATCCATTTACAAAATGAATTGGCTTGAGAGCATAAATGTTAAGCTGCTCATGGTTGCCTTGTCACCTTAACGACACTGAAAATTGAACCAACTCCGATAATATTAGTAAGTTACATCAAATTTTTGCTTTGATTAGTGAAGTTTCAGCCAATTTCAAAAAGCTTGGAATGTTTTGACCAAATCCCAAAAGTTTATTTGCCTGTGTTGATATTTTTGTCCAATTTCGGCCAGTTTCGGGCCATAATGGACCAAAAACTGTGAAAGGATTGGTCTCAATCCAATATGATATGTATCTTACCTGTCGGTATCGGCTGAATTTTAAAACCTTGCAATTAACCCTCCAAACTAGCCTTGCACTATTTCTGATTTCCTAGATTTGAAATTTGCTTTAGATATGAGGTTCGTAATACCTCAAAGCTGAAAGCGATTATGATAGTTGTTTATAAGAGCTAAACCAAATCAGTGAAATGGTTTTAGAACAATTAAATAAAGTGTAGAACTTCCACGAGACTCCCACAAAAGTAGGGTTTGGGAGTGTCAAAGTATACAGGCAAGCAATCCATTATGTAATTATGTAATGCAAGTAAGTGACAAGTCTCAATTGGATGATGCTTTTTTCTAGATATCTAAGGTACATATCTTGTAACTTATGCTCATATTTTTCTTGTAATGGGCTATAAATCTGTAGAGCCTGACCAAATCAAATGCACTCTCTAATCATAGCAAATATCTAACCTGCACCAATATACATAATGTGACCTGATCAAAATATTCTGATCATATTGTTACCTGATCATGATAGTTGTTTATATGAGCTACACCAAATCAGTGAATAGGTTTTAGAACAATTAAAAAAAGTGTAGAACATCCACGAGACTCCCACAATAGTAGGGTTTGGGAGTGTCAAAGTATACAGGCAAGTAGTCCAATATGTAATTATGTCATGGCAAGTAAGTGGCAAGTCTCAATTGGATGATACTTTTTTTTTCTGGATCTCAAAGATAATATCTTGCAACTTATGCTCATGTGTTTTTGTTGTAAATAAATGTATAGAGCCTGACCAAGTTGGATGCATTCTCTAATCATAGCAAAAAATCTAACCCTGCACCAATTAAACATAATGTGACTTGATCAAAACATTCTGATCATAATGTGACCTGATCCAAACTAATTAGATCTGATACACAATCAAGAATGTCCTTATGTTGTAAATCCTGTAGTCAACTTGTACGGTTTCTTATCTGGCTTGATCAGGTTAGAGTTGCCAAGGTGCACCCAAATATCAAGCTTTTAAAATGTTTGCTTGCTCCACAGCTGGTTAAGTCGGATTGTGCAGCCGGTTAATCATATTTATGTAGCTACCTTGGCTTTATGCTTAATTGGTATTCTGTCTATTGCATAGTTAATTAATATCCCCTCTAGTTCTATCATTATTACACAGACATTTCCCTAGTCTCCAGTCCAGGTTATGTCACTAAGAGATTATTCTAAATGTACATTGCAATATTGCATTGAAGTGAGCAACTCAGACTCTCTTTTTGTAAATGCAAATTCATTTGAAGATGTGAGTTCAGTCTTCTGCTTGTGAACTAACAAATAGTAATCCTTGCTTGAAATTAATAATTCCACAATACTCCTGTCTGCGACAGTAAGGAAGTTTTAAATGCTAGCTTTTTTAAGGAGTAAAGGTGAATTTAGTGAAGTCTGATTTTCTTTTTTGTTATGCAGGCCATTTCATACATTAGGACTCTGTATGCCTACACTAATGAGACGTTGGGAAAATATTCGTATGCTACATCACTTCAAGCAACATTGCGGTATGGGATTTTAATCAGTCTTGTGCAAGGCCTTGGACTTGGATTCACATATGGACTTGCAATATGTTCTTGTGCTTTACAACTTTGGGTTGGAAGGATTCTCATTGCTAATGAGAAAGCGGATGGGGGTGAAATCATAACAGCATTATTTGCAGTAATCTTGAGCGGCCTGTAAGAATATAAAACTTTTAACACTTCCAAGTATATTATACTATTCCTATATACCATTCTTTTTGTTTGATCCCATCTAAAGGCTTTGTTGTATTTTTGCTGTCGGCATATGATTCTTATTGTTTCTAGTTTCTGTATTACACAGTGGATTGAATCAAGCAGCCACAAACTTCTATTCGTTTGAGCAAGGTAGAATTGCTGCTTATAGGCTTTTTGAGATGATAAGCCGGTCTACCTCTATTGTCAATCAGGAAGGAAACACGTTGCTTTCAGTCCAAGGAAACATCGAGTTTCGAAATGTATATTTCAGCTACCTATCCCGTCCTGAAATTCCCATACTAAGTGGTTTCTACCTAACGGTACCTGCTAGAAAAACAGTAGCGCTTGTTGGCAGAAATGGTTCAGGAAAAAGCAGTATAATTCCACTCATGGAGCGTTTCTATGATCCTACGCTAGGTACCATCACTGTGGAACTCTTCCCCATTTGGTTTCCATTAAATTTTGACTAATTGCCAGATTACAAATGGAATTAGTTGACTGTTGAGTTGAACGGCTTGTTCATGATTTGCAGGTGAAGTCCTTTTGGATGGGGAGAATATAAAGAGTTTGAAGCTTGAATGGTTAAGAAGCCAAATAGGATTGGTTACACAGGAGCCAGCATTATTAAGTTTAAGCATTAGGGATAATATTGCTTATGGAAGATCTTGTACTTCTGACCAGATAGAAGAGGCTGCAAAAACAGCACATGCACATACATTCATCAGCTCTCTGGAAAAAGGATACGAGACACAGGTAGAGCACATAGGTCTGCTGTAAGGTAATGTTTTGATTTCTATTTCTTCAAGGCTGTTTTTTTTACCAATGCAGGTTGGTAGGGCTGGTTTAGCATTATCAGAAGAGCAAAAGATAAAGCTATCTGTTGCTCGGGCTGTGCTTTCGAATCCGTCTATTCTTCTGCTTGATGAGGTCACAGGCGGTCTTGATTTTGAGGCAGAAAAGGCTGTTCAGGAGGCTTTGGATATACTCATGTTGGGACGATCAACTATAATTATAGCTCGACGTCTTAGTCTCATAAGAAATGCTGATTATATAGCAGTTATGGAGGAAGGTCAACTTGTTGAAATGGGTACTCATGATGAACTTCTGACATTGGATGGCCTTTATGCTGAACTTCTTAGATGTGAGGAAGCAGCAAAGCTTCCTAAAAGGTAAAGTTTGGTTGGAAATTATGCAACCTAATGACATTTCATGACTCTTTATGATAACTTGGTGCAATTATTTTCCATATTTTCTGTCTATTCTGGAACATTATTTTACGGAAGTGACTGGATTGGATAGGCTATCTAAGGTTGATATTTTATTTCTTAGCCAGTTTCTAAATTTTATGCCAGTACTCTTTTGTTTGTATGAAGTTGATACTTTTTTGCAAAATATATTTGTGTTTTTTTGTATATATACAAATGTAGGAGGTTCTTTGACTTTGTTTACAGAATCACCATTTTGAATGCATTTTATTTTTCTCAAACTGACCTTGTTCTTGACTATTACTTACTCTAGGTTCATATGTGGTAGGCAGATGTTTGTCTTTGTAATTAAGATGCTACATTGATGAATAAACTAGTACTTTACCTCGCGATATTTCAAGAATATTTTTAGTTGTTGCAAACTTTTTTTTGAAAATATGTCAAGTCTAATAATACTAAGTTGAATATTTTTCATTTTCATAATTGGAACATTATTAACGCTCATAACTACTGTGCAGAAGCTCAATATTGTTTGTGCTTAGTGATGACTTCATTAATGAAAACTGTATGATCTCGTGTAGTTAGATCATCTGACTATCCAAGTTGATGTGTTGGTGCTGCTAGCAATACAAGACCATAGTCTCTAGGATCCCAATTAGTTCCCAAAGTAATTGTTCTAGAACTCTTTCTATTCATACTAGCCTAGTTGTAGCTTTGACGTTAACATGATACTAGAAGTCGTGCACATGCATTGCACGTGTCTTTTCTCTGTGTTTTCCCCTCACATTTTAAATGTATACTTGCATGACAAATCCATTTTAGAATAGTATAAAATATTTTCAAGTAAATTTATTTTTGATACGGCGAACATTTATTGTAATTGAAAGTGTAATTATTAATGGTTAGTAATTATGCTAGTAGGGAGGTGTGTAACTTACATGTTCTACTTTTACCTATAGTTAATTTAAGCATATTTTGACATATATAAGGTTTTGGAGACGTGCACTTTTGGAACATGAAATTTCTATGGTTAAGCGTAGATTTTTTCCTAGTATATATAAGTTTAAGTATTGAACAGATGTAGTTTTAGTGTTTCCATTCTTGACAAAAGATGACTATTTGACACAGTAGTTTATTGTTGGAATTTCTTATTTATTAAAAATAGAAGATGTAAATGAGTAACATTAACTTACCTGCAAAACCAATAGCAAATGGCTTCCCACATGTACTTGCCTTGTGCCTCACAAAAGAAATACCATATCCTTCCTATTAAAAAGCACCAAGGTATTGGAAGACATAATCATGTTTTCATTATGAATTATTTATTACTTGATTTTGTGAAAAGAGTTAATACAATTCGAGGAAGACAATGGGTTGCCAGCCAAGTATGCATTTATTTGGCAATGGCTAAATGCATTTTGGCTATGGCTATTGGCGTAAGAATTAAGTCGTAAGCATTTATATGGCTGTGGCTACATGGCTGCTGAATGCATTTATTTGGCCATTGTTATTGATGTTCATAATCATATAGAAATTTGCTATGGCTGTTGATATTCATAGGCTGCCATGTGTCTCAAGACTGCTGGCTTTTGTTGAAGAGCATAGTCGTAGATGAAAAATGGGTCAATTAAGAGTCCATTTTTGTTCACCCACCAAAACTTGTGTGGATGTTCACCATTCCAAAAGTTTTGGTGGGAACAAAAATGGACTCATGCATTGCTAAATAAAAGGTCAATTGAACCAGTAAGTAAATGAATGTGCGAATGCATCCATGGTACATGGTTATGTGATAAATAAATAAATCTGTGCTCCCATGCATGCATGCAATGCAGATTTAAAGTGAGACTATTCACCATAGAGTTTTGAAGTGATTTTGGAGGGGGAAAGGTTTGAGTAATGTTCACATGGAAGCAAAAAATCCACCAGTGGCTTCTACTTCATTACATAGTATAGATAGATAAATTACTGCGATGTTATGTAATCAAACTCCAATTGTTATCACATGTTTCAATTGAATGCATATATCATTAAACATCTAAGTTTTTTTTACTCATATCTTCCATAATTTCACATGTTCACTGATATTGGTTTGTGCTATTCTTGCAGTGAATACTAGGCTTTGATCACCAGTTTGAATAGATACATTCTGTTTCTAATTTAGAATCTTGTCTGTTAGGTTCTCTTACACTGTCGTTGTAGGAACGAAATCGTAAAGCAGAATACTCTTGGGGGGGGGGTGAATAGAGTAGGCAGTGGAATATTGCTAATTAAAAACTTGTTAGCAGTTAGATCACAGAAATAATAATAATCACAAAAAGTAAATGACAGAAATTAAAAGTGATCAGAAGGCAAATGCAAACACCGAGATTTATACTGGTTTTCCTCTTGTGAGGACTAGTCCAGTCGGAAGAACTCTAGCTTCCAGTTGAATCCACTATTGGAAAATTCCGCAAGTTTTCATACGAAGTCCTTGCAACTTCTACAGACGCGAGCTTTGATACGAAGAACTCGTCCAACTTCAATTGTGAAGAGTTGAATCTTCTATCAAGCCTCTGATTACAATCGCTCTGAAACTTCTAGACCGTACCGTACTGGCAAATCGACTAGAGGATTGTAACTGGCTTGAGATTTGAAAATGAAAGCTTTTAGAACTCTTTGGAAGAATGTAAGCTTTAGAAGAGAAGAGATTGAAAGTGAATTAGTATTCTGAAATGATCGAAATACTTTTCTATTTATAGTTTTTCCAAAGACAGAACTCTGACAGAATTCAGACAGAATTCGGACAGAACTCTTTGTAACAAACCGCAACTGAAGGATGACCAAGTTCAAAAACTCAACGTTCACTAACGTTCCAAATGGCCGAACTCTGGCTGAACTCTGTCCGAGTTGTCCTGGGGTTCTGCCAGTTCATTTTTGGAGAAAATAAATTTTGACTTTTTGAACAATCCTTCAGAAGTTCTTTGTAAAAAGAATGTTTTTCAAAAACATAGGTCATTTGTAAAAGAATAGGATGGTTTTGAAAAACGTTTTCGGATAGCCTATTTGCCAGTACGACTCGGTGTACAATGTATTCCTAGACTCAATAAAATAAAAAATTACATTGCATAACAGGAAGTACATTCTGAATGGCAAACGGCTTCAGTCTTGAACATTGTTGATAACCATTGTTGAGCAGTGTCCAAAACGTCGTAGGTAAACATCTGAGTTAACTTGTATTTATATCGAGACAGAGTTTGATCAATTATTAAAATCAGGTTTGATCATGACCAATGGGCCAACAATCTCCCCCATTTTGATAATTGGCAAACCTTGCCGATATAACATCTAAGCTTGGAATCAATTCAAAATAGTAATCAAAAGAAATTGTTCATAACCTGTATTTCACTTGAACGAAAAAAATAAAATGTTAGATCCTTATTTCTCTCCCGTTGTCACTTAGCAAAATAATTGCAAAAGAGAAAGCTCCCCCGCAATAAATGCATAAGTAACAAACAATGAAGAAACACAACAAAAATAGATAATCATGACAGGTATGGTATAAACAGTAAACATAGTAAGATAAACAGATAGTCTAGAGAACACAACACAGGCATGTATTTGAGAAAGTATGAAGCATCAAAAGATAGATAGTGCTACCATAATACTGAAACATATAAAGTGCTGAATAATAGACTAAGAAGTACTGATAAAAGCTTGGAATGTCGGAGCATTTCCAAGTAAACATAAGACAAAAGTAATAGTCTCAATAATCTAACATCTCAAAACTCATCATCATCAACATCATCAGCTGCAGCTCCAGCATGTCCAGAAGGACAAGCTCTAGAAGTACCAGCGCCAGAAGTGCGAGGAGTGGCGCCAGTGGTACGATATCAATCATATGCGTTCCCTGGTTGGAACAGAGAGTGAACCGCCTCGTCGTCAATGCGGTAGCCAGAAACAGAAGGGTCTCGAGGTAGAGAGCTAGCAGAATGACCCGTCTGCGCAAACATCAGGTCGGCGAAGGAGTTGGCAATCGCCTGGAACCGAGTCACATCACGGAACTCGTGTTCCCTAGAGGTCTCGACATAGAAGGACTGCAGATATGATAAGTGCTGATGGATACCCTCAAATGTCATAGGGTAAGAATGAGGAGGAACAGGTGCTGTGAGAGCTGTGGGAGTAGGTGCAGTAGGTGGAGGAACAGATGCAATGCTGCGACGAGAAAGTTTGAGAAACTTGGGCTCGGGGTCGACAGCACAAGTAGATAAATCAATATCAAATCTCTGAAAAATGCGAGGAATAAGCATCGCATAAGATAGGTTGCGGTCTCTCCCGCGACATTTACCCATCATCTGAATGATAGTCTTAGGGGCAGAAAAAGGAATCCCCTTAAGAATATGATAAAGACCAGAAAACTCAAGTGCAGTGACATCATCTTTAGAAGTGGATTTTGGAAGTAAGGTGGAATAGATGATGCGATGTAATTCGTAGTTAAACAAGTTCAAGTTATTAGTCTTGAACTTTCCAGGAAGAACACGTGCAGGCGCACAAAGTTCATTCTTGAAACTAACGAGTGTCGTGCCATCGGGGAAATCAAAATCAGTGATGTCATCGAGCGGGGCACCTTCGTTTGGGATACCAAGGATTTCTGCTAACGTTTCATCAGTGAATTCGATATCAATTCCTCCGTCACGTGTCCTCGCTGTAAAAGTATCTAACACGAAATTACAATAGAATAATCTAATGGCATTAGTGGCAATGGGGAATTGTAAGGTGACAAAATGTTGTCACCCTAATGCCTCAAAATAAGGGCGGTGATCCAGAAAGACAGTCCACTTAATCGGCGACCCGGTGCAAATAGTACGCATGTTAAAATCAGCGTACCACAATAACGCTTGATCGGAAGTTTTAAAATAAAACTCATCCGACGCACCATCGTCCGATTGGACTGGAGAAAAGAGACAATCCGTATGCGGATCTGAAGACGATGCCTCTTCACTGGCATTGGTCTTCTTCCTCTTGAAGGGATTGAACTTAGGCATTCTTTCCCAAAATTTCTACAAACCCTAAGTATTGAAAAGTGGTGGAAAGAAGGGATTATACCTTCCAAGAATTGGATATGTCGTAGAGGATGACGGTCTCTGCACGAATCCAAAGTTTGGACGAGAAACTCCACAAGGATTGGAAGAACAATGTGGGAGAAGAAACTAGGGTTCGGAGGGGCGCTGCTGCTGTTATGAGGATGTGGGGAAGAATGAAGAAGAAGGAAGCCTCGGGTTGGTGCTGGTATATATAAATATCCAGCCGAACTCTGGCCGAATTCGGACCGAACTCGGGCCGAATTCGCCTAGGGTTGCTTGGTTATATATATATATATTATATATATATATATAAAATTCAAATGAGGCCACATTTTTTTTCATTAATTCGTTTCAAATGCTTAATTCAAAGTTTAGTAATTTTAAATCTCAAAGTAATATAATTAATATTATTTTACAAATTAATATTCTTTACTCAGCATCTGTCTCAGATTAGCTGTAGGAGTACTGTCCCAGCTAACGGAGGTTCACCGGGGAACTCTTAAATACCGCTTCGTTTCGACCGTAGTCGTGGTGACAGACACTCTTTTTAGGCTTGTCTCGAAAACAGTTTTTGAGTATCGAATAAATAATTAATAAAACAAAATTAATTAATATTATTGATATCTAAAATTCCTAATTCTCGACGTAAATAATTGAAACGATCTTCCGCTAAAGGTTTTGTGAGTATGTCAGCTAATTGATTCTGTGTGTCTATGTATACATGGTCTATATCTCCATTTTGTTGATGATCTCTAAGAAAATGATGTCGAATCTCGATATGTTTAGTACGAGAATGACATACTGGATTCTTAGTCAAATTAATAGAACTAGTGTTATCACAGAAAATGGGTATGTGTGTAAAATGCAAACCATAGTCTTCTAAGGTTTGTTTCATACACAAAATTTGTGCACAACAACGTCCTGTGGCGATATACTCAGCCTCGGTTGTTGATAATGCAACAGAATTTTACTTTTTACTAAACCAAGAGACTAGAGCTTTTCTTAGGAAATGACATGTGCCGCTAGTGTTTTTTCTATCAACCTTGCATCCGGCAAAATCAGCATCGGAGTAACAGGTTAGGTCAAACGACGTGGTTTTGGGATACCATAAGCCGACAGACGAAGTGCCTTTAAGGTATCGAAAGATACGCTTAATTGCGCACAAATGTGATTCCTTAGGATTAGCTTGAAAACGTGCACATAAACAAACACTAAACATAATGTCTAGTCGACTAGCAGTTAAATATAGTAAGCTATCGATCATACCTCGATACTTACGTATGTTGACAGATTTGCCTTGTTCATCAATGTCAAGCTTGGTTGAAGTCGCCATTGGAGTGCTAAGGGGTTTTGCTGTTTCCATGTCGAACTTCTTCAATAAATCCTCTGTGTACTTTGCTTGATTTATGAACGTCCCATTGTTGGTTTGTTTGATTTGCAGTCCGAGAAAGAATTTCAGCTCTCCCATCATGCTCATCTCAAACTCATTCTGCATACACTTTGAAAATTCTTGACAAAGAGATTCATCAGTAGATCCAAAGATAATATCATCTACATAGACTTGAATCAAAAGAATATTATTATTCAAAGACTTTATAAACAAAGTAGTGTCAACCTTTCCCTTTGAAAAACCGTTAATAAATAGAAAAGTGCTTAGACGATCGTACCAAGCACGAGGGGCTTGTTTCAAACCGTATAAAGCTTTTTTCAACTTGAAAACATATTCATGAAATTTGAAATCAGTAAAACCGGGTGGTTGAGCTACATAAACCTCTTCTTTTATAAAACCATTTAAAAATGCGCTTTTGACATCCATTTGAAATAACTTAAAATTATGAAAACATGCAAATGCACATAACATGCAAATGGATTCTAATCTCGCAACTGGGGCATAAGTCTCATCGTAGTCGATACCTTCTTCCTGATTGTATCCTTGAGCTACGAGTCGAGCCTTATTACGAGTCACTAAACCATTCTCATTCAATTTATTTCGGAATACCCATCGGGTGCCAATGACCGGATGATCAATAGGCTTGGGAACAAGTTCCCAAATTTGATTCCGTTCGAATTGGTTTAATTCCTCTTGCATAGCATCTAACAAAAAATTATCACTACATGCTTCATCAATATTTTTGGGTTCACATTGCGAGACAAAAGCAACACAAGAAGCTATATCTTTATTAGAGGAACGAGTACTTACACCCTTGGTAATCTCACCAATTACCAAGTCCTTTGGATGACTAGCCAAGAATCTCATCTCTTTTGGTGTAGTCTCAGGATTGCTAGTTCCGGCTTCTTTGCTTGGAGGTTCATCTGATGCCTGATGTGATGGTTCTGTATCTTTGTGTGACGGTTTTGCAGTAGCTGTACTTGGTACGATTATGTCTTCATTGTCATCATCGTCTAAGTGTTGATTTAGCTCATCAAACTTGACGTTGATAGATTCTTCGATGATCATGGTTCTCTTGTTGAAGACTCTATATCCTTTGCTCTTTGCTGCATAACCTAAAAATATACCTTCATCGGCCTTTTCGTCAAATTTACTCAAATTATCTTTGGTATTAAGAATAAAACATTTACAACTAAAGATTTTGAAATAAGAAACATTTGGTGTTCTATCAAACCATAACTCATAGGGAGTCTTCTTCGATATAGGTCGAATTAGAACCCTATTGAGATATAGCAAGCTGTATTTACAGCTTCAACCCATAAATATCTAGGTAGACTAAACTGGTTTAACATAACTCTAGCCATTTCAGATAGAGTTCTGTTCTTACGTTCCACAACTCCATTTTGTTGTGGAGTCCTAGGGCAAGAGAATTCATGCAGATAACCGTGTGTGTCACAAAATTGCTTGAATTCTGTATTCTCAAATTCGCCGCTATGATCACTACGAATGCGAGTAATCATGAACCCTTTTTCATTCTGTACTTTCTTGCAAAAGGTGACGAATTGTGATAATGCATCGTTCTTGCTTGCAAGAAAATAAACCCATGTATATCTAGAGAAATCATCTATAATAACAAATGCATATAACTTGCCACCGAGGCTAGCAACTCTGCTAGGACCAAATAAGTCCATATGTAGCAATTGTAGAGGTCTAGAAGTACATACAGTGTTTACTGACTTGAAAGTGGATCAAGTAGCTTTGTTCTTTTCACATTGACTGCATACCGAATCCTTCTTGAATGTAATGTCCGGTAAACCGCGTACTAGCTTCTTCGTGGATAATCTGGAAATAGTATCCATATTTGCATGACCGAGTCTCATATGCCACAGATGACTCTCATCGCTTTTAGCCATTAAACATCTACCTGAAATATTAGTATCTTCCAACAAATAGAAAACATATATATTGTCTTCTCTGATACCTTCAAATATACCAGTTGAACTATCAATAATAGTACATTTGTCTTTTACGAAGTTAATACCATAACCGTGATCAGCTAAATGGCTTATGCTGAGCAGATTATGTTTTAACTCAGTAATAAGACAAACATCTTTAATCACTGGATAGGAAGCTTTACCAATATTACCAATACCGATTATATACCCTTTTAAATTATTGTCGAAGGAGACGTATCCTTCTTTATTCCTCTTCGACAGTGTTGCGAATAATGAAGCGTCACCGGTCATGTGCCGTGAGCAACCGCTGTCGAGGATCCATTTGCTCCTAGCATGTGAAGGGCGTCTCACCTACAAAACAATTTGCAGATAAAACTCTTGGTACCCATTTCTTGTAGGGTCCTGTCTGGTTAGTTTTCGGTATCCATGCATAAATATTCAAATCTACTAACTTTCTGATTCTACATGCAGAAGATATATGACCAATGAGGCCACAATAATGACATTTAGCATGTTGAGTGTTGAAAGCTGAGTGGTGTGCATGGTTGGTAGGTTTAGGTTTTCTAGTATAGAAGAAAGCATACCTATTATCCTGTTTGGGCATAATCTTTTTAGGCAAAGGTTTGATAGGGTTAGGTCTGACAGTGTTAGGTTTGGGAATGTTCCGATTTTTCGGTAAGTGACACGTATTAGGGTAGGAAGCAGCAGTCTCAGGCTGTTTTCCTAACCTAATTTTCAATCTTTTGGAAGTGTCATATAACTTAGTATAGTCAGAAGTGAGTTGTCACGCCCCGGTTCCCAAGATGACTCGAGGCACGTGATACTTCTCCCCAGGCTACGCAGCTGTACAATGAGTACCGAATTGCACCCTGCGATTGTCGCCTGTAAGGTCCGGGATAGGCATAGATATAAGACATAATCACAGAATTCCACAAATGACATAACATTCATTTATCCAGAAATATTACATACTTGGTCTAGAATTCACCAAAACACATATTATACAAAATTGATTCATTGTCTTCAAAACACATAATTTACATAATTGAAGATATTCACAAAATGAAGCTACATTCCATCCGTTCCACATCATTCATAGAGATCGTTCTCTGTGTACGCCTGATCCACATCTTGATCTTCTTCAATCCCTAGTGAACAAAACTAGGTCGTCAATACGACGAGCAAGCCCTCAGTCAAAGGAGAAGTATGAATACGTAATTAATAAGACAAGTGAACAAGATTTAGTATCTAGAGCAATTAAACTCATACCTTGATATTAGTCAAAAGTAAGAGATTCTCAATTTAATGTCACAAGGACACGACAAGATCTTTCTAGAGCTAAATGCAATTTAGAGAAACTTTCTGGATCACACACACTCGCCTAGCATCTCAACAGTAATCCCATTTGCCCGGGATCAGGCTCGTACAAAACGGGTTGGTGCTTAGATTCTCCAGCCGTCTGTACTATCACATATTGATGTGATTGCAAGCAAGATAACATCATGAGTGGTTTTCGAATCATCTGGGTCGAATCATCGCATCATGTGTTATAACAAGAAGTTCGTATGACTTGGACCTTTCCAAGAATATCGAACCCATTCATTAGAGAGCTGAGCTGAACTCAGGACCTGGATATCTAATGAATTAACAATTATTCTGAGCTGAAACTCAGGGTAATGTGCAAATGGATAGCTGAGCTGAAACTCAGGGCCTGGATGTCCAATTGCGATCAAGAAAGTGAGCTAAGCCTCACCCCGGATATTCGCACGGCCGTACGAACACCGTATCAGGGACTGATCAGTACGAAAATGAAAAATGATATTGCTAAGAAGTCAGCCGGGTGTGATCCAACGGTTTCTCTCCCAAATATCCCATGCAACCTATTCTAAACATATAGACTTCAGAGAAACTATCTCCCAAACGGGAGTCCTAGAAGTCAAGTCGCTTCCAAATATTAGTTTCGTCTTTTCCGAAACTAAAGTAGTCCGAGAAATATTGGAACCAAGGTAAACTCCCAAGATATCCAATTGGACATGATTCCAAAAATCCCTCCGATATTATAGGTCGGAGATGGATGGTTCAAGTGGTCTAGAACTAGAGTCAAAATTTTCAAGAAATCTGAGTTTGTCGGAAAATAGACTAACTCTGGAAATTCTCAAAAATTTCGACAGAGTCTCCTTTGTATTTACTGACCCGAAAATATTCCAGAACGTATAAATACAAAGAAATAATAAATGGGCACGCCGACCCCTTCGGTGGAGCAACTCTCAACACCGGCAACACGTAATATATAAAATCGGGTACGCCGACCCCTTCGGTGGAGCAACTCTCAACACCGGCAACACGCAATATATAAAGCTATGCAAAATAAAGCTTTCTTACCTAGCAGGCAAGGGAGCGTGCAATTATTCTTGGTTTGCAAGGCTTTATCAAAATGCTAAGCAAGTCAAGAACAATAACGAATTTTGTTTAGTAATGAAAATGATTTTAGAGAACTACTATGGACTAGATATTGTATTTTAACTCATCAAGAATATAGAAAAGTAATCTAAGACATGTAAAGTTAGCACGTAGCTACCATAGTAGACCGGTATACAAAATTATCAAGTTAAACCATGTTTTCAAGATCAAAAAGGTGATTTTAAGCCTAATTAAAATTCTGGACAGAATTGAACATTTTGCTAATAATAAGTAATAATCATCCTATCTCAAAGTTAATTTAAGGCATCCCTAAGTATACTTGAAATCATGCTAATAGTGGATTAGTCCATAACACATGCAATCTATTTATAATATGACTTGTAGGGTGGTTAATTGGTTTTAACTTCAATTTCAATGAAAAGAGAATTATTGGTATGTCAAAATAAATATCTAAGTAGTAGTGTAACGTACTCTCGTTTCTAAGGTCGATTTACAATCCACGAGTGCAACATACTAGTCCAAGAATTACGTCACCAAAGTCACGTATGTATCCGGGTGCCAAAATAATTGTTTTCTAGGTAAATAAAGTGAGAATTACTTTAATTAAGCATACATTAATTTCTGGACAGAATTGAATTAATATAAATAAATATTAAATAATTCCATAAAACTTAGTTTGAAGATATTTAGATGCACTATTGTGCTAGACCACCATGTTGGGCCAACTTCACTTTTGAAATTAGTATACATGAGTGTAAATATATACATGTGTGAAACTTACATAGAAATTAACTTTTACAAACTTGTTATAGATATGTAAACACATTATTTATGCAACAAGCGTAAAACCATCAAAAGAAAAATCTAGGCGTAAGGTATTAAATTTCTAATTTTTCTATCTTTCCAATTTCCATTCATGAGTAAGACAAGCCACAAGTAGTAACTACCAATTGTGTCATTAAGGACTAATATATATATATATATATATATATATATATATATATATATAAGATAGAAATGGAACTCTACACTATAATATGCTTCACTCCAAAAATTCAGCAAACAATATCCTTAATTTTGGATAAAATAATTTAACATGAATTTATTTTTTGATGGAAAAATTTTAGAATAAAAGGAAGGGAGAGAGCTTGCCTTAATCCTTGCTCTTAGAGTACTCTTCCTAGAGGAAAGTTCTCCCTAAAGCTCCAATTCCGAACCTAGGGCACAAAAATGAAATTGGGTTAAAACTTGAACCCTAGAAATGAATTTGGAATCCAAAATGGAGAGAAATTGGAGAACAAGGGGAGAAGAAGAAGAAGAAGAATAAGAAGATGAAGAAGCAAAAAGGGGGAGGGGGTGTGCGGTCGGCCGGCCGGCGGACGGCGGCGTCGGCGGCGGCGGCGGCGGCGCAGCAACCGCGCAACAGCAGTAGCGGCATGAGCAGCAGCCGCCGCAGCAAAAAAGGAAAAAAAAGAGGAAGGAAAAAGGAATGGAAGAAGAAGAATTAAGAAGAATAGGAAGAATAGAAAGAGAGGGAGAGGAGAGATTACCTGGAAGAATTTGCTAGGGAAGAATGAAAACTCTCTTCCTCTCTCTTAATTCATATATATAAAAAAAATATTAGAAAGGTGGAGAAGAAATGACTAAATTGTCCTTTTGAGCATGTCATGAGGAGAGAATGACATTTGTCATTTCTCCATGCATGGTTGCCGCATTAGGTTCTATGTAAAAATGTAAAGTTGAATTTGCATGAGGGTCATTTTGAAAAGAAATTTTTTATTTATTTATTTACACTATATTTTTATTTTGAGAAATAATTATAGGAAAATAATTTTTGAATGGTTGAAAATAATTAAAAATACAAAAAATAAATAAATTAAGGTTATGACATGAGTGCTTCCATTCTGACTTGTGCACTTTGAAGACTTTTCTTCTCTTTAGAAAGTTCTCCTTTCAGTTGGTCAATAACCTTGTCTTTTTCTTCGGATGACTTGGTAGTCTCGTGTAATAAGAGCTTAATAGAAGAAAGCTCACCAGACTCACTAACATTATCTTTAACCTCAGCTAGTAGGTCGGTAAGTCTTCCTATTTCACCTTTGTACTCTTTGAGTACCTTCTTAAAGGTCTGATATTTGCTACGCAGTTTCCTGTAATCACTTAACAGTTCACTGAAGGCTTCTCCTAATTGCTCAAAGGTGAAGTCATCATATGTATCAACTATAGGTTCAGAGAGTACCTGATCGAATGCCATAAAGCATACATTTGCAGCATCTTCTGATTGTTCATCTTCTGAGTCGCTGGCTTCACTTTCATGCCATATGCTGGTGTTGTCATACTTCCGAGATGTTGATCTCTTCAGGTTCCCTTTCTCGTATCTGTTGCTCTTCTTGCTTGTTGATGAGTTTGTAGGACAGTCCTTCTTCATGTGTCCTTTTTTCTTGCAGCCGCAGCAGACAACGTCATCTTGATACCAGCTGTTGCCGCCATTGTTCTCTTTTGTCTTCTTCTCATATCTCAAGAATCTTTTGAATTTTCTTGCAAGGAGTGCTTGATCTTCCGCATCAGATTCACTGTTGTCTGAATCATCTTCAGCAGATCTTCTGTGCTGAGCCTTGAAAGCGATCGTCTTCTCCTTTGGTGCATGCTCTTCAAAGTCTTGTAGCTCTAGTTCATGAGTGAGTAGCTTACCCATGAGTACTTCAAGTGTCATGGTAGTGAGGTCGTTTCCTTCAATGATTGCAGTAGCCTTTGGAATCCAGTTCTTTGTAAGGGCTCGTAGAAGTTTACGAATCTTCTCGTGGTTACTGTAATCCTTGCCTAGTGAGGACAGAGGATTTACAATATCCAAGAATCTTGTAAACATCTGAGTGACTGATTCACTTGGCTTCATTTTGAATGCCTCGTACTCCTGAGTAAGTCTGCTGATCTTTGACTCCTCGACTTGTGTTGTTCCTTCGTGGGTCACTTCGAGAAGTTTTCATACTTCGTTTGATGTTGTGCAAGTAGATATCCTGTTGAATTCAGTTCTGTCTAAAGCACAAAATAAAACGTTAATAGCACGTGCGTCAAGACTGGCCTTTTTCTTTTCTTCCTCTGTATATTTGTCATTGGGTTTTTCAGCCAAAACACCATTAACATAAATACGAGGTGGCTTTTTATAGCCATCAATAACCACAGACCATAAGTCAAAATCAAGAGATTTCAGAAAGAAACTCATACGTGTTTTCCAATAAGTGTCGTTTGTGCCGTCAAACAGTGGAGGTCTGTTTGTGGCTTGGCCTTCACTTGTGAATTTCACAGTTGCCATGTGTAATACTGTGATCTATATAAAATAAAAATTGAATATAACTGCAATTTTACCTTGCTTTACCTGTATAACCCGTTCTGATACCAATTGTAGGAACGAAATCGTAAAGCAGAATACTCTAGAGGGGGGGTGAATAGAGTAGGCAGCGGAATATTGCTAATTAAAAATTTGTTAGCAGTTAGATCACAGATATAATAATAATCACAAAAAGTAAATGACAGAAATTAAAAGTGATCAGAAGGCAAACGCAAACACCGAGATTTATACTGGTTTTCCTCTTGTGAGGACTAGTCCAGTCGGAAGAACTCTAGCTTCCAGTTGAATCCACTATTGGAAAATCCTGCAAGTTTTCATACGAAGTCCTTGCAACTTCTACAGACGCGAGCTTTGATACGAAGAACTCGTCCAACTTCAATTGTGAAGAGTTGAATCTTCTATCAAGCCTCTGATTACAATCGCTCTGAAACTTCTAGACCGTACCCAAGGTTGTGAAAAGCGCTAGGACCCAAGGTTGTGAAAAGCGCTAGGCGCTAGTCGGGCGGGCCACCGCCGCCTAGCGCATAGCATGCCTAGGCGGTTCAAGTATAAATAAAAAAAATCTAAAAAATGTACTGAAAATTGCAAAAAAGACCATAAATTTCCAAAACATGCATAGTCGGATATCGGGGGGGTCTAGGCGGACGCCTAGGCGGACATCGGGCGGGCACCAGGGGCCTAGCGCCTAGGTCCCGCCTAGGCGACCGCCTAGACCGCCTTTTAGAACAGTGACCGTACCGTACTGGCAAATCGACTAGAGGATTGTAACTGGCTTGAGATTTGAAAATGAAAGCTTTTAGAACTCTTTGGAAGAATGTAAGCTTTAGAAGAGAAGAGATTGAAAGTGAATTAGTATTCTGAAATGATCGAAATACTTTTCTATTTATAGTTTTTCCAAAAACAGAACTCTGACAGAATTCGGGCAGAATTCGGACAGAACTCTTTGTAACAAACCGCAACTGAAGGATGACCAAGTTCAAAAACTCAACGTTCACTAACGTTCCAAATGGCCGAACTCTGGCTGAACTCTGTCCGAGTTGTCCTGGGGTTCTGCCAGTTCATTTTTGGAGAAAATAAATTTTGGCTTTTTGAACAATCCTTCAGAAGTTCTTTGTAAAAAGAATGTTTTTCAAAAACATAGGTCATTTGTAAAAGAATAGGATGGTTTTGAAAAACGTTTTCGGATAGCCTATTTGCCAGTACGACTCGGTGTACAATGTATTCCTAGACTCAATAAAATGAAAAATTACATTGCATAGCAGGAAGTACATTCTGAATGGCAAACGACTTCAGTCTTGAACATTGTTGATAACCATTGTTGAGCAGTGTCCAAAACGTCGTAGGTAAACATCTGAGTTGACTTGTATTTATATCGAGACAGAGTTTGATCAATTATTAAAATCAGGTTTGACCATGACCAATGGGCCAACTGTCGTCACATGCGATTGCACATAAGGGTGAAGGCTAAGGTGGAACATCAAATGAAGTTATAGATATTAACAACCTCAAAAAAATCAGACTGGAAAGGCAGTAGATGAAATAACCTTAGTGAGTTGTATGTAGTTGAGTGGGGCTTCAATAAAAGATGTTTTTGAACCGGAAGAAATTAGTAGGGGTTTCAAGATTGTTGTTGAAGACCCCTGCCAATTGAAAAAGAAGTTCCAGAGGAATATTATGTATGATTGTTAGAATACAAACTCATGCTTTATTATGAGAACAATGATAGTTCAGTTTCATTGTTATTACCATCGAAGCCTTATAAGTTATAATATGTGAATGGGGTTGCTAATGGAGCATGATATCGCAAAATAAATGATTCAATTTTTATGACTGGTTGCCTACTTCTGAGTTTGCCAAAATCCTATTCAAGTATGAAAAAAAGTGCCTTCCGTAGAGCCTAAAAGGCTAGTTGATGAGTTGTTAGACCTACCCTTTTGGTCATTTAGAGGAAGAAAAGCATGTAGCATCAACTGAATCCATAATGGAGGCATACAGAAAAAGGCATCCCCATCCACCACCTCTGGTACCAAATCCGAAGGAAATATTTTATCCATGTATCTGGTTTGAGGTATGTTGCATGGACATGGATAAGACACCTATGCAGTTAAAGCGGTAGCAAAGCAACCGATACCGTTTTTGACTAGTTGGACTAGTTGTCAAAAAGCAGTTCCTGTTATTTTTAATATTAGTACTAATTCTACGTAATAATATCCAATGACCTCTCTCTCCCCCACTCTATAATTTATCCTCTTCCTCTACAACTTTAATCTCTTCATGCTCATGTGTGTACAACCCAACAATTTATTTTTAGGGAGCACATTCGACCTTGCCCAAGTATGTAGCACATACTTTGTTACACTTTTTATATTTTGCTAAAGCTGACTAACACCGATCCATACATGGAACTTAGCTACTTGGATTCAAAACTTACTTTACTAAGACTAGAACCTACCAAATACAACTCTTAATAAATTTTAAATCTGTTCATATGATTTGAATTTATATTTCCAGCAAAGTAGTAAAAAACTATGCACATTGCTTCATTAAATTTTCACTACAAAAGTACAACACGTTTCAAGACAAAATTACATGCAAAAAGAATTTTCAGTTGTCAAGGAATATTTTCCTATTTTAAAGTATGGGATGGATGTAATTAACCTAATATTATATTATCCATACCACATACATCACAAGGTTCCAAAGTCCCTAATTTCTGATATTTATTGGAAAATATTTCCATTTGTATTGATGTGACAATTTCATTTGTATTGATGTGACAATTTCCAATTATACGTAAAAATTTGTACTGATTCTACATAATAATATCCAATAGCGATAAAAAGCAGCAAAATCGGTGACTAGTCGACACTTAAGGAACGATTTTCTTATCCGTTTTTTATGAAAAATCAGACAGTCCTACAGTGCATGATGGCTAGTTGCCCACAAGTCCCTACCTTAACTGCATAGTAAGACACATGGTAAGGACATCAACATGGACGCTGCACCTATGTTGGTGTGTTCTAGTATATTTGGAGTTTCCGGATTGTCTCCGATACTTGTCTGACACAACATGACCTACGTTTTTGGAGTGTCCGTACTACCTAGGTTTTAGCATTATGCCTTTATCTATGTTGTACTGGACGCTAGGTGAGGCTAGGCGACAGCCCACCCGCCTCGCCTAGGCGCATGTCCAGGATTTGTCTGCTCTTTTGCAAAAAAACTGCAAATATGTATGTAATAAATATGTAATATAACTAATAGGCAATAAGCAATAAGCATTAAGCAAGGCGGAGTTTAACTAATATTTATTTTATACAATAATTATGTATACAATAAATATGTACGGTAACTAATGTGCAATAAGCATTAAGCAACGTGCATTAAGCCAGGCGTCTAGGCGCCTTTTTTCCCCTCTGGTTGACCCAAGACGGACGCCTAGGCGAGCATCACCTCACACAGGAAAAATTTCCCCAGGTCGAGACTCCGACCTGCACGCCTAGGCCGCCTAGGCCGCCTAGGCGTGCCTACGCGTCACCTGTGACAACATAGGCCTTTATTAAGATCCACAAGTAAAATGAGGACACTAGTATGTACCCAGTTTTTCAACTACAAATGCTTGGGTATTAAACATGAATCCCTTTTACTCATGTTCTGTTGTTTGTCAATACACTTTTTCAAGGATATCTATATGATAATTTGTCAAATATTCTTTTGTAGTGCAGGATATTTTACCAAAAGGGATAATTTGCAATTTTCTTTTTTTATGCTTTATCAAATTCCTAGAAGATATATCTCAGAAGGTATTAAAATTTAAAATATCATGTATCATTGACAAATTTGGATGGTATCTCCACTAATAAAATATATTTATCATCTGGAGTGGAACTTGTGTGATGTTTGAGGACAAATATGTCCCAACTGACTGTTTACAGTACATTTTGCGAGCTTTTGCATTGAAATACAAAAAATCTAGGAGAACATAAACCTGTAAGAAGATAAATAATTATCTTCTATTATGGATTTTGGATTCGTATCTTGATTTATAATTTGGATACATTATACATTTCCTTTGTGATTATATTTGAAACAAGATGATTGAGGGCAAAGCCCAATCCATTCTGTCAAGGTGAAGAATAAACTCTAGCACGGATGTAAAACAATGATGAACGTGATTAATCTGAATGATATGTGAGGGTACAAAGATCACTCTGCAGACAGATTACTTATTGGTATACTCATGATTGTTTATTAGTTTTAATTAGCTCAAATTGCCCCATCTTGGAGCTATGTCTCAATTGCCCCTTCTTGGAGCTATGTTTTATATCATACTGTGATTGTAAAGTCTTATATATATAGATTTTTGCTTTGGTTGGATTTCTATAAATTATTTAATCCTTCGAAAACCTGTGCTCTTTGTTTCCTTGATCTTACTCTACCTTTGGGCAATGAAGAGTTTTCCTTGACACTAATGATACCATCTGAAACATCATCGTCCTTTTACAGATTGAGGTGTTAAGCAAATTAAAACATTATACTTCCTGAATCCTCACCCGAGTAATTTGACATATAAATGTTGTTTATCTGGTAATGTTTTGGTTATTGTTTAAGAAATATCCCTTGATAGGAATGAATGGCAAGTAACAATAGCAGTATTGTCCGATACGATCCATCGAATAGTATCATCGGTTTTAGCATGCTTGATCCGATACTCAGCCCCACCTATACTGGCGTAGACCAAAATTGTGGCTCTCTTTACCAATCAAATCAGAAGAAGAAAACAACTTTAACAAAAGAAAGAAGCATGGCGAAAAACAGTGTTGAGACAATGATTTAATTGCACCGAAGAGCAACATGCTTCAGTGTGTTGATAAAATTCCGTAAAAACAAAGTAACTATTATCATTTGTCGAAGTCGTGTCTACAAATTCACAACGTTCATACATCTCAATATTATTCCAATCAAAACTATCTATTGTGGGGGTAGTTCGTCTAAAAGTAAATAAAATAAACAACAATTCTATAGTGGTGAATAACTCGAACTATGCTGAATATCTATCCAATCAAACTAATGAGAAACACCAAGTAATACATAAGAAATATGACTAAATGTATCAAATATGTTTTTATTTTATTTTTAAATTACTTTCTTATTATTTTGGGTTTGTGAAACCAAGAACTCTGAAACTCTAGGCCGAGATTGCTGATACCGGTACTCATAAGAGGGTCCGAAACCAATCCCGATACCAATACTGTGATTGGACTGCAAGCAAATTGATGTTGTTTGAGTTGTTGTTCTGTGTTTAGACAACGAGATAAGGGAATATGTGACGGGTTCTTGCACACATCCTGAGGGATGCAATGATGAGAATGGCTTGTTAGTGAATCATAGTAGAAAATATATGGCCCTTTAAAGGGTCTCTCTTCTCAGCCTCCAGGATCCCTCTTTTACACTAAACAACTGAAATGTGAATTCATTCCTGAACTAAGAAATAATGTTTTTGAGCCTCACTTCTTTTGGCAAAGCTTTCACCTTTGTTTGCTTTTATGTTGGGCCTAATCTGTGTGCATCTGACTTTGTCTATTCCTGTTACTCTTGGAAAAGGAGCGCTCTAAGCACTAGATAAAGATAATGCCCCTATTTAGGTTGGTTCTTTTTAGTTCAACGTCCGATGATCAATTGCAAATATTATAATGCTCATGCTCTCCAGCATAGTTTTTGCTGACAACGATATTTAGCATGCTCACACAATTTATGCCCTGTCTGGATGCTTGAAGTAAAGATAAATTCAAGTATTTGAATGTTACACATGTTAGATATTTAAATTATAATTACATCTTTCTTTTTGATTTGGTCTCATTTGAAGAGCCTCATAAATACTTCAATCATACATCAGTCCTTGCGATTTTCTTGTGCAACAAGTTAAAGTACCTCATCAGTCCTAGATTCTAAATTACTTCATTTTGACCCCTTCAGTTTTGTTAAGTAAATCACTTGAAAATGACCCTACCGAAACCACTTTATAAAGCGGATGTACCTATCTTTGCTTCAAAATATTGAAGTAATATAATATGGTCCATCCAAATGGGCCCTTGTAGTCTTATTGATGTCGTTGGAGGCCCAGTCTTAACGTGATTATAAAATGAAGTAAAAAAGCGCTCCAGTCCTGTATTGTAAAATTGCTTTGTTTTGACCCCTTTACTTCAGTTTTTTTGGAGTAAATTACTTACAAAATGAATCAAGCAAACACCACTATACAAATGATCTAAATAATACTTGAGTAACTATCTTTAGCTCACAATACTGCAGTTTAGCATCCAAGTGGTCCCTTGAAGTCTTACAGATGTGGTGTTTGTCTTTAGGCCAAAGTCTAAGGTAATCTGTTTCCTTGGTAGTTAAATGTATCTAACAGCGTGTGTAGTTAGTTTAACTGTACTATGCATGTACCATGAACTATATTTAAATATAAATTCAACTATATTCTGCTGCAAAGTATCTTATCAGTTTAACTAAAGTCATCAACTTGGAGAGAGTCTAAGTGGAAGTTGTTATTTGATAATATATCTATGATTTACTACCTGTTTAGCACCAGTTGGATAATTGCTTGCTATTTAAACTGCCTTAGGAATTGACAGCAAACAAATAGTTCAAGTAGAGTGGCATCAGATGATTGCTTGCTATTAAAACTGTGGTATCTATTCCTTTGCAGGACGCCAATAAGGAACTACAAAGAGCCATCAGCATTTCAAATTGAGAAGGATTCATCAGTTAATCACAGTTTTCAAGACCCATCATCTCCTAAGATGGCTAAATCACCCTCCCTTCAGAGGACTCATGGCTTTCATGCATTTCGGCAGTCAGATGCTAATTACAGCTCACATGAATCGCCAAACACTCAAAGTCCACCTTCAGAGCAAATGGTGGAAAATGGGATGCCCCTGGTGGTAGTAGAAAGAGCACCATCCATTAAAAGACAGGATAGTTTTGAAATGCGATTGCCCGAGCTTCCCAAAATTGATGTTCATGCTCTAAATCGGCAGACATCGCATAATTCTGATCCGGAGTCACCAATCTCACCACTATTGACATCTGATCCAAAGAATGAGCGTTCTCATTCAAAGACATTTAGCCGTCCACTCAACCAATTTGACAACATATCCATTCGATATAAGGACTCGAAGGATCCACAGCACCAAAAGCCACCATCATTCTGGAGGCTTGCAGAGCTCAGTTTGGCAGAATGGCTTTATGCACTTCTAGGAAGTATTGGTGCTGCTATTTTTGGTTCATTTAATCCACTTCTTGCTTACACTATTGCACTTATAGTGGCAGCATATTACAGACTTGATGTCCAAGATATTCACCATGAAGTGAACAAATGGTGCTTGGTGATTGCATGTATGGGTTTTATAACTGTGCTAGCCAATTTTTTGCAGCACTTCTACTTTGGTATAATGGGGGAGAAGATGACTGAGAGAGTTAGGAGGATGATGTTTTCAGGTAAATACTACAAGGAATTTATTTGTGCTTTTATGCATCCTTTTAGCATATAAACCTTTGCTGTATAAATGGATTCCCATCTGATTTGGAATTCCTTCTAGCTATCCTGCGTAATGAGGTTGGTTGGTTTGATGAAGAAGAGAACAGTGTGGACACATTATCCATGCGCCTGGCAAATGATGCAACATTTGTTCGTGCAGCTTTCAGCAATCGGCTTTCTATATTTATACAGGACACTGCAGCAGTTCTTTTTGCAGTACTAATTGGGATGCTGCTAGAATGGCGAGTGGCCCTTGTTGCTCTAGCCACAATACCCATTCTTACAGTTTCTGCTGTTGCGCAGGTATGCATCATTCACTTCGTTTCTTGCAGTATCTATGTTATTAAAATATCTTAGAAATCAGTTTTACCTTTTAAGTTTTTCTTTTTAGTATTTCAACCCAATGGCTGATGTCCATGAGCTTCATTCGGCTGCCCATATTCCCTTCCCATTAGTTCCCTACTAGGTTATCTACAAGTCAACTGTGTTATTGTCATCTGGTATGCCATGACACCTGCCGCAAGTGCAAATTTAAAACCGCCTGGGCACCTCAATAAAATTAAAGCCAATACCACCAAATTACCGACATCCTGTGGAATTTAGCTTAGTTTGGTAACTTTGGTTTATGTATGTATGCAAGTATCTCTGATGTGTAAAATACATTTTTCTAGATTTCTTAATACTTGGTTTATCACATATTCCAGTGTTCTTGTACTCTTAGGGATGATTGAAATGGAAGTTATATCTATTACTTGTTCTACCTTTAAAAGCATCTTGATTTGTAATATCAGATTGGGAGCTCCACGTTGACTGAATATGATTAAATTGATGAATTCAAATTAGTAGACGTGCGGGTTATGGATTGAATTGAATTGCATCCTTTTCACTCTTTGGCTTAATGTGTCATGGATTGAATTGAATTGCATCCTTTTCACTCTTTGGCTTAATGTGTCATTGAGATGAATGCAATTCTGTGTAGCAAAGTGTATCATCTCACCTTCTCGTATAGACTCTTAATTGTCTAGGGAACTTGGATGGTGCTCCTTGGTTGCATGAACTTAAAATGCGAATCCAGAAGGTAGGTCTACTTACCTGCCTACTAGATGTGTAGGTTTTAAGTCATGATCATTGAGATGAATGTAATTTTCTATAGCAAATTGTAGACTCTTAATTAAGGGAAACTTGGGTGGTTCTCCTTGGTTGCATGAACATAAAATGCAGATCTAGAAGCTAGGTCCTACTTACCTGCCTATCAATTTTATACGGACACACCAAAATGGGCGTCTCTGTGTCCAGGACATACTACATAAGGATAAGTCTGGATTCACCCAAACACCACCGCGTTCGGCCCAAATACAGGCTGGACACGGTCCAAGATTGAACTTGTCAGGGAAACAGGCCGGATTCGTCCTGGATTTGTTTGTTTTAAGTTTTCTCGGAACCAAAAAAAGGAGAATCATAGGTGTATAGAGAGAAAGAAACTGAGGTGGTGTTCGTCTTCCATCCACATCGCGAAGGCCTTGCTCTCCCAGGCTAGGCCTATAAGGATTTGAAATTTCCATCTTTCCCACTGTTCTAATTAGGGAAGTGGATAGTTGGTAGGGATACTGAGACCTTATGGAGTTTTGGTATTGTACTCCTTAGACACATTTCAACCTAAATGTTTCTGCCAGTTCGAGACAAAAATGTCTAACACTCGTCCACTTTACAACCACAAACATCCTTGCAACCAACACCTAATAAATGATATCACCCCCTTTGGCAGAAGGCATGTGCATTTTACAGCTTACAAACAGTCTTTTTCTGATGAAGGTTACCCATAGTGAGCACACTAGACAGTGGGCCCACTTCAAAGTAGCATGATTCTTGTTAAATACATATCAGGAACTATCCGAGGAACTGTTTTGCTTACAAAGATCAAATAAGTGGGCGCAACCCTTCTTGAAAAAATTAACCTTGTCTCTCTTTTTTCCTTTACCAAATAGGTGCTTACACAATTTTTTTTGCCTTTCCTCTCTCTCTCTCTCTCTCTCTCTATATATATATATATATATATATATATATATATATATATATATATATTGCAAATGACCTCTAGCCTAGTGGTTAAGAGAGATGCATGCGGCCCGAGTGGTCAGGAGTTCGAATCCCAGTGGGAGTGATTCCAGAAACAATTTACCTGATTTCAAAAAAAAATATATATATATATATATTGCAGGAAGGTTAAAATTATTGATACAAGAATCTTTATAACTCGAGGGGCCATAATGTCTCTGTTCCTAGTAGTGTACTTAGCCTTTACTTGAACTCCAGACATGATAACAATTACATCCTCCTGGACTCTTTTACACATTGCTACTTTGTGTGTTTCTTCCTGTTGGAAGATTCTTCTGTTCCTCTTTCCTGATGTGCCAGATAGTTGCTGCTAATACTACCCTCATGAGTATGGAAATTCTGCTTTCTTCTTGCCTTACCAGGTTAGTTCCTTTACCTCATCCTCCAGTATCCACCTTCTCTTATATGTCAGCTTCAGTCTAGCTAGCTTCCAGATGTAGCCGAGTAAGCGCATGTGAAAAAGTGGTGGCTGATTGATTCTTTATCTGTACATAGAGCACAACAGCCTCTCCTTGCATGGCCCAGTTCTACATCTCTCTCTCTCTCTCTCTCTCTCTCTCTCTATATATATATATATATATATATATATATATATATATATATATATATATATTAGTTCTACATTCTCTCTTTCTCTCTCTTATATATATATATATATATATATATATATATATATATATATATAATAGAAAAACTTGATGGTGAAACTTTTGAATTCCTAAAATACCCTTAAGTATTTTATAAACATGATATTATTATGTCAACTTGCATGTCATTTATGTTTAATAGTCAAAACAATAAAGTTTGCATGCAAGTTTTCTTTTACCATACAACTTTTCGTGTTCCAATGGTAAATTTTTTTTTTATCTTTAACATTTTTCAAAGATTATTATTCTCAATAGAAAATTTTAAAAAAAACAAAATTTGTACTTGAATCTCTTGGCATTGTAAAAAGAAAACACACACATGAATAATCATCTGGAAAAGACGAAAAGACGACAACTGACCTTATGATATTCTATTTAAAATACGTACAAAGTACGTACATGTAGACTAGTATATATATATATATAGAGAGAGAGAGAGAGAGAGAGAGAGAGAGAGAATGTAGAACTAATATATATATATATATATATATATATATATATATATATATATATATGGGAGAATTTATGGAATGCCCAAAAACTAAAAAAGTTTTATGTAAAACCCACCGCTAAAAAAACTTTCATCGCGTGCCCAGAATTAGAGAAACTTATCCAAAGCGGGTTCCAAATGACCCTTTTGCCCTTCCTTTTAATTTATTGAAAACACCCACGCAACTGATCTTAAAAAAATGTTTCGATATTTCATCTTCTTCCATACGCTGCTCACTTTCGAATCTAGGTTTTCTTCTCAAAAATCTTCAAAAATTCGTCGAAAAATTTCGGAAAGACCGAGACAAACGGCAAAAGTGCTAAAACGGAGGTCCAAACATCATTTTTTTTGCGATTCTAAAATTTCGGAAGGCCGTCTAACGGAGAAGCTGTTACTTTCAGTCTCCTCGACGATACGCTCATTTTACGACAAACGGGACCTCGTTTCGACCTCCCAGTCAAAAGTTATGGCCCTCCAAAGTTTCAGCTAACCATAAAATGCAGGAGAATGGCCATTCTTCGTGTTAGAACACAAAAAATGTTAATTTCGCATGAGGGTGGTCATTCTCCGTGTTAGTAACACGGAGAATGACATTCTCCGTCTTAATTTACACGGAGAATGGTCATTCTCCGTGCTAAATTACACGGAGAATGACCATTCTCCGTCATAATTTAGACGGAGAATGGCCATTCTCCGTCTTAATTTATACGGAGAATGCCATTCTCCGTGTAATTTAGCACGGAGAATGCCATTCTCCGTGTAATTTAGCACGGAGAATGGTCAATTGACCATTCTCCGTGTTAGAAACACGGAGAATGCCATTCTCCGTGTTAAATAAAACGGAGAATGACATTCTCCGTGTTAAATAAAACGGAGAATGACCATTCTCCGTATATTTAGCACGGAGAATGGTCATTCCAGTGTTAAAATGCAGGTGAATGGACATTCTCCGTCATTTTTTACAACGGAGAATGATCATTCTCCGTCTTTTTCGACACGGAGAATGGTCATTCTCCGTGATATTAACACGGAGAATGACCAATCTCGTGTTAACATGGAGGAGAATGGTCATTCTCCGTGTTAAAAAAGACGGAGAATGGCCATTCTCCGTGTTAAAACCACGGAGAATAGCTATTCTCCGTACTAAAATGACGGAGAATGGCCATTCTCCGTCACTTTACCACGGAGAATGGCATTCTCCGTGTTAAAACCCATAGAAAATTATCATTCTCCGTGGTTTTTAACACGGAGAATGCCATTCTCCGTGGTTTTTAAAATGGAGAATAGTCATTCTCCGTCATTTTAGCACGGAGAATGGTCATTCTCCATGGTTTTAACACGGAGAATATTTTTTTTAGAAAAATTTTGTCAGAAATAAAGAGTTTCGTTCTTCTTTCAAAACGATGATGATCCTTATGGAAAAGAAGAAGAAAGATCTTCTCTCCACAATTGACATAATCGTCGGAAAACTTCAAATGTCTCCACGATGAAGATGATGATGATGGTGATGATGATGACGAGCGATGATCTGAGTTCGACTAAGGAAAAGCACACCGAACTACGAACGATCTTTGCGATCTCTGCTGAAGATGAGAGCAATGCAATTCAGATTTTCCGTGAAGAAGAAGACGAAAATCGCAATCCAGATCTGAGTTTTTTGAATTCAAATACATATAGATGACCAATTCGCGCGGAGGGGTAGTTTCGGTATTATAAAAATAGCAGTTTCCAGCGGGTGGCATCTAAAAGGGAATTTTGGAATATTTAACGTGAAAATACTTAATTCTGGATATTTCATAAAACTCATCCAGCGGGTGGGCATTTCATAAAAGCCCACCCCAAAATTGGGTTTCTCAGCAATTTTCAGTATATATATATATATATATATATATATATATATATATATATATATATATATATATATTTGCTCCTTGCATGGCCCAGTTCTACATTCTCTCTCTCTCTCTCTCTCTCTCTATATATATATATATATATATATATATATATATCCTTGAGAAAGGGGATTCCCCAGATTCGACTGGGATCCCGATCTCATCTTTCTGCGAATGTGCCTGCGTCTGTTTATGTTCTTTTAGATATAATAGAAATGTAGCTTCGTTCGGAACAATCGGCTTCGGGGATAAACGGAATCTATATATATATATATATATATATATATATATATATATATATATATATCCGTGCCGTACCAGTATCCTATATTTTCTGAAATACCTGTACCCGTATTCATATTTATGCGACATAGTTGCCTATAGATGCCTAGGTTTTTTTATGTCATGACCCTCTAATGCTTATATTAAATGCCTTTGCTAGGAATTTGGCACCAACATAGATGGTCATAAAAGACTTGGATGATGATGATGTAGGATTATGGATTGAACAACAGTATGCGAGGAAAATTGTGAATTTTGCAACAAGATTCACAAGTTCCAGTGGAAAACATATTGGTACTAAATGTCAAATCAAATGCAGAAGTTGAATAAGAGCAAGAAATGGATACGAGAATTAGGAAATAAAACTTAGTTGAAAAGTAAATATGATTAAAATAGTTCTGAGGGAAACCAGGAGGGAAATATTGTCGGGAACACATATAGCCAGAAAAACGTATTTTTTGCTTCAAGTTCACATACGTCTTGGTCTTTATGGAAACTCTAGACAAATTTACTCAATTTTCGCTTAACTACTAATATAAATGTACTAATTGGTAAAATGTTGTGTTAGTTAAAAGGTTGTCTCAAAAAAGGGACTATGGTTTCCCTGGAGTAAAATCTTCTATGATTAGAATTGTGGATCTTCCAATCCCAGACAACTACATTTTATTTGGTCAAAGCTTGATCTATAAAAGACTTGTTAAGTATTATGTTTAGTCTTACGTTTAGTCCCACATCGGGTAGAGAATAAGGAGGCGGCTAGTCCTCTCATATATATATATATATATATATATATATATATATATATATATGTTATCCCTCATTAAATACTAATCATCCAATTATTCCATCTTACATGGTATCAGAGCCACACCATCTCCTATAATTTTTTTTCCTCCTACCCTACCCCCCTCTCGAGAGTAGCTCTCCCATGCTATTGTAACTCCTCCCTCCCTCGCCCCTGCCCAAGCGACAGTACCCCCCGACTTCCCCCCTTTTTCTCCAAATGCCCATAATCCCTAACCCTAGTTCTGTAGCCGCCGGTCCCAAACCTAACCCTAACCCTAGCTTCCCATTCAAAAAAAGAGTATGCGTTGAGATTCTTCAGAGGATAAATAATGGTTTGTTTGCGTGAACCTCTGAACCTAGACAATTATATCATGAGTTAATAGAGAGCAAATTTGGTTGCATGAATCTCTGTTCCTGACCCAATATCTATATCAGGATCCAACAATAAGCAGTGTTATAAATTTTGCTAGACGTGTTCGATGCCAAAGGACCGTCTAGTGCCTAGGCGTTGAACTGATTTTTTTATGTATATATTTTACTTCCATATATATTATGTATATGTTAATGAAAACACAAAAAAGTGTTTGGTAACTTGGCTAGAAGCTTGAGTTATAGGCTTTCAACTGTGGGGGGGTGTGGGTCACTCGTTCGAGTCCTATGTATATAACATACTTTTTTAGACGCCCTCTCCTCTTCTCTACTCCTCTCCTCCTCTCTTCTTTTCGTCTCCCTCCCCTCTTCTTTTCATCTCCCTCTCCTCTCATCTCCTCTTCGCCCAGGCGGCGGCGACAACATCAAAAAGCAGTAGAAGCAGCAACATCCATGTATGTATATATTTTTATTATTATTATTATTTTTGAATTTCAAATTTGAAATTTGATAATATTGAAATTTCAAATCTGAATTTTTTTAATTTTTTTGTTGTATTTTTGAACTCGCCTAGGTGCCGCCTAGGAGCGCCTAAGGGCCGCTTACCTCCTAGGCTGGCCGCCTATCGGCTAGGCGGCTACTTAGGCCGCAATTTAGAACACTGACAGTAAGCAACCTGGGTTGCGTATATGTCCTGGTTTGTGTGATCCACATTCGAACTCTGCTTACATTGTGCGAGCCAGTTGTTGCTATGTTGAACGCGCATTGATAGAGTTGATGTAAATATTGGGTCGGGACGATCAAAGACAAATCGAAGTGAACATTAAAGGAGGACGAATATTGTGACAAGTAGCAGTACTGATAACATCAGTGTTGGACATGCAGTAGCGGGGACACTAGGTACTGGCACAACGTTTTCATCGATTCGACGTCTGGACGGTCCATATAGTTAACTCCATATGGCGTAATAATGTCGAGAAAACGCTTTGGACATGAGGTTGTCAAAGCATCTGACAGACAAACCTCCAGCAGTGAATGATCCCTACATATGAGCAGTGGGAGAGATGATAGTCGACTGTTTACACAGTTGATGAATTCGGTGGAACCATCTGTTGAGGGCATGATTCAGAACACGGATTCAGTGAAGGAGTTATGGAAGGTCCTTGCCACTGCGTTTGATGACAAACGTGATTTGTCTCGTATCTATGGCTCGGTCGTTGCCGTCTACCGAGCTGATCGAGGAGACAGTCACATAAGGACCACTTAAGTGCCTTTAAGGCACTAACTGATGAGGTTGATTGTGTGTTACCTCTAACGACGTATATCAATAATGCGAGAACTCAACGTCAGTAGCTCTATGTTATGGCATATCTTGCCTCTCTCCGTCCTAATGCAGACTCTGTACGGTATCAGGTCATTGTTGGGGCCAAGGTTCTATCCTTGATGGAAGCTTACTTTCGTATCCTACGAACAACGAAACTCGTTAAAACTACTATGGGTAATGCTCTTGCTGGTCGTTCTGCCCTGAGTGCTGCTCGTGGTGGATTTCGTGGAGGTAGTGGTGGTCGACGTAGTGATCAGTATGCTGACCGTGATGGTCGACGAGGCAATGTCGGTCATGATGGAGGAAGACCGCATACTTGCTTCAACTATGAGCAACAAGGCTATTTCTAGTGGCAGTATCCTAAAGCTCATGCTGTCAACATTACATCAGATAATTCTGATAATAATGGGATGTCAGTGCACATAACGACAAAGACCTGTGCCAAATTCCTTAACTTTTAAGCTCAGCGTCGTGGTGAAGTCTTCACATCTAAATCCATATCTGGATACTCAGCGACGTGTGTGATAAGGTTGAAGCAGTAGGTGACCGACTCGGGTGCGTCTGATCACATGACTGGTGATGCAAGTATGCTATGTGATTACATATCTGTCGGTCATGTATCAAATATTACTGTTGCGAATGTCAGTCCCTAAGAGTTCGTGGAAAAGGAAGTACCCGTCTTTCTTACGGTCTGCCACTCAAATCAATATTACACACACTAGGCAATCTATTTAGTCTCTTGTCCATTAGTAAAATTACTCGACTTGCAATGCTCGGTAACGTTTTTTTTCCTGATGATTGTGTTTTTCAGGACGCGAAGACTATTGGTATGGGGCATGTGGGTGGTGGCTTGTGCCTGTTTGACATGAATTTTTTCGTTGCCTGTGCCAACGTGAAACTCGATCCGTTTGAATTGCATTGTCGGTTTGATCATCCATCTACCCAAGCTCTCCATAAAATGTGTCCATCTTTAGAATTTCTAGTTTCTTTTCATTGTGAGTCATGTCCTATTGAATCTGTCATGAGGTTCAAGTATTTTCTCCCCTTTATTGATGACTACTCCAGAGTCACTTTTGTTTACTTGATAAAAAAAATCGTTCTGAACTATTTTATATTTGGTGCTCTTTTTATGCTATAATCAAAACCCAATTTGGGGTTCCCATTTAATGTCTTCGAAGCGATAATGGTTGCGAGTATGTATCTCGTGAGTTCAATTCTCATCTGGGTAAACATGGAATCATCCACCAAACATCACGTCCTTACACTACAACAAAATGGTGTGGTTGAACGCAAGAATCGACACTTTTTGGAAACAACGCGTGCTGTTATGTTTTTTTGCATGTACTTGCAAGAAGTTTTGGTCGGATACGGTTCTTACAGCTTGCTATCTGATCAATCGAATGCCATTTTCCTTTTTCATTGTCAATACTCCCTTTTCTCGGTTATATCCCAATTGTGTGTTGTTTCCTCTTGCTCTCAAATTTTTTTGGCTACTTGTGTTACATTCGGGATACTCGACTTACTCTTTCTTTGAATATGTTACCTTTGTTGAATATGAGTTTCCTTTACTTCCTCTAACCACCGATTTTGTTCCAAAAGTTTATCCAGATGAGAACTTTCTGTTGTATCCAGTTCCGACCCAACAACCCCTGTAACAATGCCCTCCCTACCGAGCTAGTCTTGTCGTCTAGTGGTCCGCAAACATCAACTCAGTTGGAACCAACAACACAGGTCTCATGTTCCCTTGGTTTGCAGACACTAGCTCTGTCAGAACATGCATCACCAATAGTACCCATAGCTGAAGAGTCGGTGTCGTCATCAGGGTCCTTCTCCCGCTCCACTGCTTTACCACAACCTGATATACCGACTTGCCCCTGTAATGCATGTCGTGACCATTCTTTGTATGTTGAGAACTACGACGGACTAACGTGTCACACTCAGTCCTTGGTGGCTACCATTGATAGGATTAAGATTCCCACTTATGTAGAGGAGGATCTCAAACATCCTGCTTGGCGTGCCACTATGGAAGAAGAAATGCGAACGTTTCAGGAGAATCATATATGGGATCTGGTGGATTTGTCTACTGGTAAGATGGTGGGACGATGCAAATGAGTGTTCATAATCAAGGTGAAACTAGATGGCACTCTCGATCGTCTGAAAGCTCGTCTTGTGTCCAAAAGTATATTCTCATATGTATGGTGAAGATTATTTTGAACAATCTCTCTAGTTGTGCCAGGATGACTTCTGTACGTGTTCTCTTAAGTCTTAGCTGTTCACTACGGCTGGCCCTTCAGATGGATGTGAAGAATGTATTTCTGCATAGAGATCTTGAGGAAGTGTATGTAGTACAACCTTCTGGGTTCGTTGCAAGGGAGGGTAAATTATATTATCTGCGGAAGGCTCTTTACGGTCTCAAATAATTACTCCGTGCTTCGGTTGGTCAATTTACACATGTTACTTAGTTTGGCAATGTGCAATCGAAGAAGGATCATTCGGTATTTTACCGAATGACATCAGTTGGAAGGATATTACTTGCTGTCTATGTTGATGACATTGTGATTACGATAGATGACGACAAGTGTCACTTTTCATTCCCGGTATACATATTTTTCTCCATTGTCCCTGTGTATGGCACATGGTATCTATAACAAGTGCACATATATCCTGTATTTACACTTGATTATGACACTGAACAGTATTTCGTCTCGGAGTAGTGTGCCACCCTTTGTCTTTGTCTATTTAGTGTTAGGTCTGCTTCGATGCCAGTGTTCTAAATGGCGGTTGAGGCGGCCGCCTAGGCGGTAGGCAGTCTCTCTTCTCACCCCTTTTGCGGTAGGCGGTGGAGTATACTGTAGTGCCCCGCTCCTCGCGGTTCATTATGTAATACCCACGGCTTGCTAAATCAGTCTTGACTGAGTTTGGAGAAACCTTTGCCGGTATCGTTTGATTACGGGATGAAATGCAATGAACCTTACCAACCGATGGATCGACTTCTATTGAAATGAGTCTAATAGTTTTCGTTGGATATTTTCTTTCACTGTTTGATTTTGATGAATACGTTTTTGTGTTGGTTTTCGATGATTGGTTTTTATTTTTTATTTTTATTGCATTTCACATTCATTCCGAATCTTATGAAAAGATTTCGAAGTATGCTAATCAAGTGATGGTGCCAATGTAGGACGCATAGGCGAAACATGATCGGTGTGTGAAGTTCCTCCTTCTCTCGAATAAGATTCAATCTGGTGAGTTACTTTGACCAGGCGTACATTTATCTCTATGCCTTAACTAAAAGAATCTCTAGTCCACTCTTTTGTTGCATCACTGTGATCAACGATACCATAATAACAAAAGATAATAATATATAAATGAAATGAATCAAATTCTAGATCATGTGCTGCTGCTTAATCTGTTTCAGTATGAATGATTACATATTTCTTATGAGTATGCTACAAATGTTAGACATGTACAGACGGACTTGTACATGTTGCTATAGAAGAAAAGAATTGTTATAAAGATAGGAGGACTTTGTTACACCCAAAGGAAAGAAGGGCATAAATGAATGTGCCGTCTAACTGTTGCACCGTTAAGATTTATCTGATAGACATAGAGTATGCATTGGTCTTGGACAACTTGTGCACAAGAAAATTAGATCTCTCGGGCAGTTCCTGGGGCACTGGGAATCGCTCGGCCTAGGAGAGATCGTTTAGGCACCCTGAGGTAAAAGAGATCTCGCTATCAGGGGGTGTTGTATCGTGTCCATTAGTGAAGAGCTGAACCATAGAGTCACAGCTGCTAATTATGGGAATTATCCGTAGACCACCATGCAGTTAGGTTCATGCATATAATCATAGTTGTCGCAAACCTAACACTAAATAAAGAGATGATAATTATACTTTATTAGATACATAGATTGTGCTAATCCTCGTCTTGTGCATGGATGGATCGTCGGCCGTGGGTAAGATTTATATTAGTAGTCATAGTTTTACTGTCTACATGTCTTCTTATGAGTTGCTTAAAAAGAATCTAGAAAAGTAGAAAGATCGTATAATAATAAATGCTAGCTTCACTGTCTACTTAGTACAGATTTATGTGAGCTTGGCCATAGCCGCTCACTAGTACGTGTTCTGTATTGACCTACGTTGTGGGCACCATTTCAGGTAAGCACGAGGCAGGAGGATAGTAGGAGGCGCTAATAGCTGGTCCAAGCTAGTGGAGTTTTGCTCGATCGTCTCAAAGTTTTTATTTCTAGTTCATCAAGTTTCCTTTGAAGGTGTCTTTATATTTTGCTTAATAAAGGGATATGATATACGACCATTGTAACTATTTTCAAAAGAGTTCTGAAAGGATTATGTAAGCCAGTCAGGGCATTCTTAGTTGCAAGCAATGTACTTTGTATTCCTACCAAGTTATCAATAAAAAGAAGTTATTTTGTTTTCTATCTGTGTCAATATTTGGTTTTTCTATATTAAAGTTCCGCTTTTGTTGTTGTTGGTTTAGTGTAATTTGTTATTGTGTAAGATCTGGCCTTGTGCAAGCACAACTTAGACTTGCACAACATCATGCCCAAGCGAGGACGAACGGTTCCGCAGAGATTAAAGTGAGGACGAACAATCTTGCGGGATCGAGACGTGACAAAGTGGTATCAGAGCACGACTTTACGTCCTTGGCTCTTTCAAATATCGTTTTCAGAAAGTATATAAGTATTTGATGGTTTTCATTGGTCCCGATTTTGAGTTATGAAAACCAATGTCCCATACAGCAAGTCTATAATATTTTATGAGACCGATAAAAAGTTACACTCTTTTGTAGAGTAATGGCAAGGGGAGGTAATCAGGATGCTACCCAAGCATCCGGTTCGACCGACCCAGTCGAGAGGATATTAGCTCTCATGAAGAGCCAGAGGAAGCAAATGGAGGCTCAACAGCAACAAGCTGAGGCTCGAGGTATGGCTCAACAAAGGAAACTTGATGCTTTGATCCGAATAGTATCTACGCTTGTGTCCGATAAAGATATTATCGTAGCTACCGCCCCGACAGGAACTCCGGATATCGGGCCCGTGGATGCAGACGAGTTATAGCTGGCGCACAAGAAGTCATCCTTTAAGCCTAATGACTTCTTGGACGCAAAACTGTCGTAATTCGAGGACATGACATCACCAGATAAGGTGATGGACTGGATCAAGAAAATGGAACGTCTGTTCGCGTTCGTAGGAGTTTCGAGTAGCAAGAAGGTGGTCTATGCCGTCCTACAACCGCGATTGCGAGCAGATGACTGATGGGAGGCTAAGAAACCGGAACTGCTCGCGAAGACTACTGATAGAAAATTGACTTAGACCATGTTTAAGAATGCCTTTTTGGAACAATATCTTCCTCCTGCAACCAGTCAGAAGAAGGAAGGCGAATTAATGACATTGAAACATGGGAGAGCATTTTCGTGGAGGACTACTAGTCAGTTTTCTAAATTAGCAAAGTTTGTTGGCACAATGGTTCTGAATGAGAAGGCTCGCATGAACAGATTCATTAAGGGTATGAATATTGACATTCAAAGAGATGTTTTGAATCGAGAGTGTGAGTCGTATACCAAGGCCTTTGAGGCGGCAGTACAGATGGAACAATTTAGTCTCAGGAGTGTACCAGTGAAAGTTTAGATTAGCCGCAACCAATCTAGAAAAAGATATATAGATGTAGAGAAAAAGACAAGGGGAAACCCGCAACAGAGTAGAGTGCGGCTTCTGTGGCCGATAAGGTTATACCAAAGAAACTTGTCACATGATGAACGAGGAATGCAGCTACTGTGGTTTCGGGGTCACACCAAGGAAGCTTGTCGCTCGTTGAACATGGCGTGTTTCGGTTGTGGTAGCCAAGACTACATTGTTAAGAACTGTCTGAAGAGAAGGAATACGACACAAAACCGTAATGAAGATGTGGAGCGTGGGCAGAATCAGGACCTACCGCTGATACGAGATAATTTGCACAATGAGCAGTTGCGAAGGCCCCGAGTTTACAACATGTTGACAATTGAGCATGACCAAGTCCTCAATGGAGGTGAGTTTATTATTAAGTTTTGAGGACAAGACTCTTTTTTGGTAGGATATTATATAGTGTCCCGCTCCTCGCGGTCCACTATGTAATACCCACGACTTGCTAAATCAGTCTCGATTGAGTTTGGAAAAAGCTTTGCCGGTTTCGTTTGATCACGGACGAAATGCAATGAACCTTTCCACTGATGGATCAGCTTCTATTGAAATGAATCCAATAGTTTTCGTTGGATGTTTTCTTTCGTTGCTTGATTTTGATAAATGTATTTTCGTATTGATTTTCGATGATTGGTTTTCATTGTTCGCTTTCATCGTATTTTGCATTCAATTCGAATCTTGAGAGAAAGATATCGAAATATGCTAATCAAGTGTTGGTGCCAATGTAGGACACATTGGCGGAGCCTAATCGGTGCGTGAAGTTCCTCCTCTCGATAAGATTCAATCTTGGTGAGTTGCTTTGACCATGCGTACATTTATCTCTACGCCTTAACTAAAAGAATTTCTAGTCTACTCTTTTGTTATCACTGTGATCAACGATACCATAATAACAAAAGATAAGAATAGATATGAACTGAATCAAATCATGTGCTGCTGCTTAATCTGTTTCAGTATGAATGATTATATATTTCTTATGAGTGTGCTACAGATGTTACGCGTGTACAGACGGACTTGTACATGTTGCTATAGAAGAAACGAATTGTTATAAAGATAGGAGCTATGGCTCTGTTACACCCAAAGGAAAGAAAAGCACAAATAAATGTATCGTCTAACTGTTGTGCTGTTAAGATTTATCTGATAGACATATATAGTATGTATTGGTCTTGGACAACTTGTGCACAAGAAAATTAGATCTCTCGGGCAGTTCCTCGGGCACTGGGAATCGCTCGGCCTACGAGAGATTGTTTAGGCACCCTGAGGTAAAAGAGACACAGCTGCTAATTACATGAATTATCCGTGGACCACCATGTAGTTACGTTCACGCATATAATCAGAGCTGTTGCAAACCTAACACTAAATTAAGAGATGGAAAGTATGCTTTATAGTTACGCAAACTGTGCCAATCATGGAAGTCAAAGGCGTGCATCGGGCGCGCGTAAGGCGCGCCTCGCACCTCACTAGGCGAGGCGCCTTTCTCCGAGCGCACCCAAGGTGCGCCTTAGGCGCGCCTTTCAATAAGGCGCAACAAAGAAAAGGCACGCCACAAAAAACACATAAAAGCGCGATAGGAAGAATAATTTTTTTGTTAGTTCTGTTGAGCGTTATTGTTGCTCTGCTAGTTTACTTGGTTATATTTTAACATGTTTTTGTTTGTTTTAATATACTATTTAGTTTTATTTCTTACATTACTAATTTATTTATTTATTTATTTATATATATTTATATTATTTTTAATTTTGTGCCTCTTTTCGTTCAGACGTGTGCCTTAAGTGCGCCTTGCGCCTCGGACGATATGGACCCTTTGTGCCTCGAGTGTGTCTTGCACCTTTGACTACCTTGGTGCCAATTCTTGTCTTGTGCATGGATGGATTGTCGGCCATAGGTAAGATTTATATTAGTAGTGATGGTTTTACTATTTACATGTTTTCTTATCAATTGTTTAAAAAAAATCTAGACAAATAGAAAGATCGCATAATAATAAATGCTAGCTTCACTGTCTACTTAGTGCAGATTTATGTGAGCTTGGCCATAGCCGCTGACCAGTACGTGTTATGTTCTGACCTACGTTGTGGACACCATTTCAGGTAAGCACGAGGCAGGGCCGCAGGAGGATAGTAGGTGGCGCTAAGGGCTCGTCCAAGCTAGTAGAGTTTTGCTCGATCGCCTCAAAGTTTTCATTTCTAGTTCAACATATTTCCTTTGAAAGTGTCTTTATATTTTGCTTAATAAAGGGATATGATTAATGAGTATTGTGACTATTTGCAAAAGAGTTCTAAAAGAATTGTGTAAGCTAGTCAGGGCATTCTTAGTCGCAAGCAATGTACTTTGTATTCCTATCGAGTTATCAATAAAAGAAGTTATTTTGTTTCCTATATCTGTGTGAATATTTAGTTTTTTTTGCATTAAAGTTCTGTTTGTGTTGTTGGTTTAGTCTAGTTTGTTATTGTGCAAGATCTGGCTTTGTGCAACTGCAACTTAGGCTTGTACGACATCACACCCAAGCGAGGACGAACGGTTCCGCAGAGATCAAGGCGAGGACGAACGATCCTGCGGGATCGGGGCATGACATAGGCGGCCTACGGAGGTCTGGCGGCGTAGGCGGAGGGGAGGCGACATAGACGGAGGTGATGCGACGTAGGTGGGTGCCTAGACGGATCAATACCTAGCAAGATGCTTTGGCCAAAAGGTTTTGCAAGCATTATGAGACTCGTTCACTTTTACAAAACTAAAACTTTATTAATCTTCGCACTACACCTTAGTTGTGCATGGAACACCCTTAAAATATACATATTATGCAAAAACAGTAATAAAATAGTAAAAATATCCAAAATATATCAACCGTCTAGGCGGTAGACGGATTCTCTTCGTCGTGCATCCGTCTACCGTAATTTAGAACCTTGTTTGAGATGGAATACCGGACCATGTTGTGGCCCGGATTTTATTTACTTATTTATGATTATGTAGCATGGCATTAGACATTGGGTTAGAGCATGTCAGGGTTAGGGTTTAGTGGAGCCACCCCCACCCTATATAAATATTATCTCCTCCTTTCTCTCTCTTCATCCACTACTATTTATTTCCCTCAACTATCTACGCAAGTATATCTTGCGCATATGGAGAGGCCAACATTGCTAATTTGTTTCCTTGATTTCTTTTACCTTATTTTGGTCTATTATGCATCTTTGCATTCTCTATATGTTTAGTATTTGGTGTTGTGGATTTGATGAGTATTTTGGTATAGATCTAAAGTTTCAAAAGTAGGATTTTATGTACTTTTGTGGAAATGATCTATCAAAACTTGTTATTTTCGAAAACCAGTTTCAAAAGTTACGGCCATGACAAGTTTCAAGAATTTTCATGGCTGAACTTGCTGTTTGGGGACGACGATCCTATATCCACGCAGGGAGGCCATACGACAGTTCCTGCTATGCGGCCATAAATCCCCGCCGCATACTCCTGACAACTTGTGTGCCATGCGCATAGGCTTCCTATGCGCATGGGTGAAAGCGTATGCTTGTTTGCGCTTGCACTCGATAGTGCTATGCTCCTACCTCGTATATGCGCTCGGCCATGCTATGCGACCAAGGGCTGCCATGCGCCAGGTCGTCATGCGCCAGGCTAGCTCTTGTATGCCCTGCTGTGCTTGTGTCATAATGAGCGTATTCCATGGTATAGGCATGCTGTGCCATGCAGCAACACCCGATGCGCCTTGATTTTCTATGCGCACATGTGACTCTATGCGCCTGGTTGATGACTTTGGTGTTTTATCTATTTTTTATTGTTTTCACTTGATGCCTTGATAGGACAATCCTGTCCTTAGCATAATATGAGTAACTTGGACTATGAGACCTATACGCCTGAGGATTTCTATATGACTGTCGGACTAGCCTATGTGCCCGATTGACCATATTCCTGACTTGATTACTTGCATAGTAGTCAAAGGTGCGCCTTGGAGCAAGGCACAACAGCTGCGCCTTGTACTTCACTAGGCGAGGCTCATTTCTCCGGGCGCATCCAAGGCGTTTTAGTTGCGCCTTTCAGCAACGCGCAACAAAGAAAAGGCCCGTCTTGTGTATTTTTTATTTTTTACAAAATAAATGAGAGAGAGAAGCCCTTAACTCATACAAGTGGTAGGGAGATAGCCCTTTTCATGGTTGCCAAAGTTGGCTGCATTTGAACTTGAAAAACTAAAATTTACTAAAAGCGTGGTAGGAAAAATACAAATTCTTTTTAGTTTTGTTGAATGTTATTGTTGCTATGCTAGTTCACTTGATTATGTTAACATATTTTTTTGTTTTAATATGTTATTTGGTTTTATTTCTTATGTTACTAATTTATTTATGTATATATTTTTTATTTTTTTATTTTGCGCCTCACTTCACTCGGGCGCGCGTCTTAACTGTGCCTTTCGTCTCGGATGATATGGACCCTTTGCGCCTCAAATATGCCTTGCGCATTTGACTACCTTGATTACTTGTATATGTGATGACGCTAGCCTATGTGTGTACTATGGTACTAATCTATGTGAGCACTTAGGTGCTATCCTATGTATGCACTAATGTGCTATTCTACGCGCTATGTGATCCTACATGTTATATGTCCAGTATATTCATAATTTCTAGCACAATCATGGTAAATAATCAGGAACTTAGGCCTGGTATGATGATTATCTGTTTGATGCATTACACTAAGGATGAATTTAGATTTGAGACTATGAGTCGATGTAGATTCATACTAAGGGTACCCGTACTAACTACGACATCTAGGAGGATGATCATGTGACCACGACATGTGATTCCAGACAAATGTAGGGTTAATCTAAGTAACGTGAATTGATAGAAGCATTGGGTAAGAACGAAATCTCAAGATCGTGCATGACAACTACCCTAGGCCCTGTCCTGACGTCTCGGGTTGGCCACCACGAATACTGTATATTCATCCGCACTAGTGGAGTGCAGTATCTGATTATATGTGCCGAGCTAGTACCTCCCTATGGGAGGGCTGGAACTGCTACTGATCTGTTTAGCGCGGTGGCTTTACGAGAGATCGGTGCATTCTATGTGCTATGTGTTATGCGTTGTTATTGGTTTAGCTAGCCCTGCTTGGATACGACACGATATGATGATTCCTATATATAATCATTTCTGGGATAACGTAGACAAATCGTAAAAAGTCGTAGGATTTTTTGTCCGCTTGTAAACTGACTTGCTTGCGATCTGTTCCTTCTATTAGTAGTCGAGGACATGGACCGTCGTGTTGCGTGGTTTAACCCTTGTCCTTGTTTGGTTGTAGGGTTGGGCCATTGTGCTACGATAGGCTATGGACTGAAGTTGCAAAATAGAAACTATTAACTTCCATGGTTATGGAATGTATTTTTACCTCGGCGCAATTTCGGCACCCTTTGTCCTTGTTTGGTTGTAAGGGAATCACGTTGTCTTGATGGTAAGGTATAAGCCTATAATTTTTGACCCATGTCTTATTTTTATTGCTTGGATTTTGTTTTATTCATTTGTGCTCCCTTGTGCTAGTTGTTATTCGGGGCTAACCCCGCTGGTTTTGTTTAGCCAGATCTCGTAGCAGTGCCCGATGATCCAGTTTTCTTTTCTGACGATGGTATATACTAGAAGCATGACTGTCGGAGGACTCAAGTGGGTTTCTTCTTTACCGCTATGATATCATTATTTTGTACTTTGGCATTCAGCCATCGGCACCTGTTTAGCTGGGTATTCTGGACATTTAGTTTTCTTACATAATTGTAATTAATTAGACTGCAACTGACTATGATTATGTATTGTTGACTCTTTGTGCTAGCTCACATTTTGTATAGCTAATTTCTATGAATTATTTTGATGAAACATCGGAGACGCCTTACTGCTTTATCTTATATGTTCATTAATTACTGCTTCTTGTTTGACTGATTGAGACATAGATGTGCTGAGTGACCCTAAGAGACTTGATTGTAGCATGCATCCTCATGTCTAGTGATAGCCGTGATCGTCGTATGATGTCTTTGTACCTTATACGGGGTAACTGGCCATGTCCGTCTCCGTATTCTGGTATTGGAGCGTGACAACAAGGGTATTGCAGGACTGAAAAAGTTTTTGATGAACAATTTTAGACCAAATATATGGGAGCGCTACTTCTTGGACATCGAAGTCACGAGGTGGAATCACGACAATGTCATGTCTTAGCGAAAATACGTACTTGACATCCTAACTAAAGCATGAATCATGCAAACTAAGGGAGCAACCTCATCCATAGATCCAGGGGTAATGTTACTTCCTGATGAAGGGATTTTGATGGCCAATCATGATCAGTATCGTCGAGTAGTTGGAAAACTCAACTACTTCGCAGTCATAATTTGCCTCGATTTTTTTTTTACTGTAAGTGTCACGAGTAGATTTATGGCTTCTCTACGAGTTCCACATTGGTAGACAGTTCTTAGTATCTTGCGTTATCTAGCTTGAAATCATGAAAACAGAATTCAGATGGAGAATCAAGAGCATAGTCGTCTTGAATGTTTTACAAATGCTGACTCGGGTGTAAGCCTTAAAGATAGACGTTCTGCCTTCGGCTACTCAGTAGTCATTGGTGTAAACTTGGTGTCATAAAGAATAATAAGCAGAGTGTGGTCTCATGATCAAGTTAGGAAGCGGAATATCGAGCCATTGCTCATGGCACTGCAGAAGTGTTATATCTGCAGCATCTTCTACAATAGCTGGGAGAAAAAACATGATCAAAAGCAGCTGATATGTGGTGTGATATCAGTCAACTATCCATATTGCTACAAATTCGTATTCCATGAACGGAAGAAACACATTGAGATTGACATCCACTTTGTCCGTTATGAATATTAGAAGGGGTGCTATAATTTTACCATGTGAGAACTGGAGATCAGATAGCGGATATATTATAAAGTCCCTTTTGGGCCCTCGAGTTCATTTTCTTTGTAACAAGCTGGACATGATTGACATTTATACTCCAGCTTGAGAGAGGGTGTTAAGTATTATGTTTAGTCTTATGTTTGGTCCCACATCGGGTAGAGAATAAGGAGGAGGCTAGTCCTCTCCTATATATGTAATCCCTCGTTTAATACTAATCATCCAATTATTTCTAAGGATTTGGGAGGCTTTATTTAAAAACAAAGTCTGGGAAGGTCATTTACGTAATGTTGTAAAGTAGATAAGGATTTGGAAGGCTTTATTTAAAACAACGTATGGGAAGGTAATTTAGTTAATGTTGTAAAGTAGTATTTCCATAGTGAAGGATGCTTTAAAGGAAATGAAAAAAATGGAAAACAGTAGGACCTGATGAGAATCTTATTGAGGTTTGGAAATGTTAATGTAGGAAAGTATTTATGTGACTCATTTATTCAACCACATCCTTAAAATGTTGAAAGTACTATGTATACAAATAAGGGAGATATAGAGTTAGACTAACTATCGAGGAGGTATGCTTGTGTGTCATACCATACCATGAGACTTCATGAGAGAGTAATTGAGCAAAGTTTTAAAAAGAAACTAGATTATTAGTCAATTTAGTTTTATACTAGGGATATCTATTGTGAAAGCCATTTAGACAAGAAGATTGATAGAAAAATTTAGAGAGAGGTTTACATATAATTTTTATCGACTTAGAAGATGCTTACGAATCGAGTTCCTTGGGACATAAACTGGGGGTGGGGGGGTGGGGGGGTGGGGTGGGGGGCTCTATAGAAGAAAACAAATATCGAGACTATTAAGCACCGTGTTCCAAAGGAATCAATGTTTTTTTAGCAAGGCACAAGTTGAACCTCAAATGAATAATATCATTGTTGCTAAAGATTGTAGAATATACTTATTTTGGTGTGCAAGCGCATATAATCCGGTTTCTCGAAACTACAAATTAGCTATGCTTTATTTGAAGCATCATTTGTTTTCATTGGTGACTTTGGACTGAATTCAGATTTCTTTGTCTTATGTGGGTTGACTTTGGTTTGTCTCTCGACCATGAGTTTGACTTAAGAAGTTAGCTAGATGAAAAGTATGAGGGTTAGGATTGTTTTTGAAATTAAAATATTGGAAGTTCTAATTGAATTCGTTAGATTGGCTTCTGGAATAATATTTGACAATTCCTAAAGAGTAAAGACTAGGTGCCATGTTGAGCTAATTTAAAATGTAAAAACTTGCAAAAAAAAGTATTTCAAAGGTAATATTCAAATATGCTTTTTGTCTAACACTGATTAGTTGAAGGTCTTTAAATGTGAAATAAATGGTTGTTTAAAGTGTTGAAGTTAGTGGTTTGCGTGGGCTCTGCAAGTTGAAAACAAGTTTGTTATACCATTCTTTTCCCACCTGTTCTACCATTTCAACCAAGGTAGTCAAAGGCACAAGGCGCACTCAAAGCGCAAAGGATCCATATCGTTCAAAGCGAAAGGCCCAATTAAGGCGCGCGTCCGAGCGAAGCGAGGCACAAAAATAATAAAAATATACATAAATAAATAAATAAATTAGTAATGTAGAAATAAAACTAAATAACATATTAAAACAAACAAAAAAAATGTTAAGTGAACTAGCAGAGCAGTAATAGCAGTAGGAGTCGATAAAACTAGGAGTCAATAAAACTAACAAGTGTTTGTATTCTCCCAACCACTTTTTAGTAAATTTTAGCTTTTCTAGTTCAACTATAACCAACTTTGACAACCGTGGAAAGGAGAATCTCTCTCCCACTTGTATAAGGTAAGGATTATTTACATGCCTAAGTTTTTTTTGTGTATATTTATAAAAAACCATAAGATGCTCCTTTTCTTGGTTGCGCTTTGCTGAAAGGCGTATCCTGGGTGTGCCTAGAGAAAGGCGCCTCGCCTAGTGTGAGGTGCGGGGCGCAACTGATGCACTTTTCTGCGATGCACGCCTTTGACTACCATGATTTCAACCTTAGCCTTCTATATTAAAACCTCATTTGTCTATATTAACTCACAAATTTCAAGCTGGTTGGGCAACTTGTCCCACTGTGCCTTGTTCCTTTTGACATCCAGAAGTTGAACTCCATCCCATTTAGTTGGAGCACCATCTGTGAAGTTAACTTTGCCTCTTATTCTGACATATAGCTAAATTGCAAGGTTTAAAATCTCGATTTTGGTATTGGTTTCAGATCCTTCTTATGAGTTTTGGATTCGACTTTTTTCAATGGTTTCAGATTGGAGTACCAGAGTTTAACTTTCGGTAATACAGAAAATGTAAGAGGAAAAACTAATAAATAAATTGGATTCTTTTAGGCATAAATTTGTGTAGTATTTACATTATTTCATGTTAGTTTCAAATGAATTAATGATCAACACTTATTTGATCCAAGTAATACATTTGTATAAAACTTCATATCTCTATTCTATAGTTTTACGTAATTCAAAATTGAACTAAAGAATACATGTTTAATATTCAAGTAAAGTTAAAACAATTTTATTTCTAATTTATACAATTATATAATTTGCTAACTAACTTATAATTTTTTTTTGGCTAATTTGCAAGTAAATACTTTCTAACTTAACATATTTTCATCTTGATGCCACAAACTTTTTTTATGTTCACTTTGCTACCATTAACTTTTTCCCATCACTTTATCACCTAAGGGTGTCTAAAGTTTTTATGAAATGACATTTATATCCTTGTCCAACACCTCATCCTCCGACACCTGCCTTCACCACCACCTTTATTGCCCCTACACCTTTTCGTCCACTTCCACCACCTACTCATCGTCTTCACCACCACCTTTATTGCCGCTACACCTTTCCATCCATTTCCCTCACCTCCTCATCTACCTTCTCTGTTGCCATGGAGGAGGTAGGAATGGACTTCACAAGGTGGTGAGTAGGTGGAAGTGGAATGTTGGTTCTGATGAGAAACAAAAATAGAAGGAAGCTAGATTTTGGAGGATATTGAGTTGTAGGAAGTAGGCATGTGGAGATAGAGGAGGATGAGGTGCTAAAGGTAGAGATGATGGAGGAAACGAATTTTGGAGGCATGTGGAGAGAAGGAATTAAGAGGGGACAAGAACCAATAGTTTTCGAATTGCATTTTTTACCTCCAAATCTCTACTCTAACCAAACATTGAAAAAGTTCCTCCAAGGTCCAAATCTTGAATATGGAATATCTACTTCTGTTTACCAAACATGCCCTTAGAGGTAGTGGTGGAAGAAATGAATTTTACCGTTAGTGGTGGAGGAGATGGTAGAGAAAGTGCAGTAGAGAACAATAAGGTGGAGAGAGGAAATGGGTTTTAGAGGTATAGACGAGATTGCAACATAGATAAAGGTTGAGGTGGAGATACTGATGGAGGTGGAGTTGAAGGTGGTGGAGGTGGAGAGGGAGGAAGGGTGGTGGAGGATGAAGGAATTTTGTTTTTTTAGGGGGTAAGATGATCCTCAAACAAGCACGTACAAAAATAAGCACGTGCTCACGTGAGTTGACTTGTGACTATTCACTATCAAAGTGTACTAATCATTCTAAAGAGTAGCGAAGCGAACTTAAAATAGGTGTAATTGAAGGTATTTAATTGCAAATTAACCTATATTTTTTGTCCCTTTTGTTGTTGAAAACTTTAAATCGGATTTCCTCCCTCTCCGACAACATCTCCGTCACAGAATCCCCTCTCCAACAACTCCACTCTGCCACAATCCTCTTTTCCTTCTCCCGCCCTTCTTTCCATCTCTTTTTTTGGACTTTTGATTATCTCAGGGTGTCGCCACTTCAGATGAACTTTATCGATACCAACAAAATTGAACTTTATAGATACGACAAATACTTATTTTCAGTAGGGCTGCAATATATCGATTTAAGGCAAAACTTAGGAGGTAGTGGAGATGGAGGAGGGGTTGTGGAGGATGAAGGAATTATGTTCTTTATTAAGGGTAAGATGATCCTAAACAAGCACCTGCAAAAAAATAAGCACGTGCTCACGTGAGTTGACATGTGACTATTCAGTAACAAAGTGTAGTAATAACTTGGAAAAAGTAACGAAGCGAACGTAAGAAAAAAGCTTGTGGTATTGAACTGAAAATAGGTGAACTTGAAGGTATTTAATTGCAAATTAACCTATTTTTTGTTTCTTTTGTCGTTGAAAACTTTAAATCCACAGTAAATACAAGAACACTACAAGTCGTTGGATTCCCTCCTCCTCCGGCATCATCTCCACGTTGTAGAATCCCCTCTCCAACAACTCCACGCCGCCGCCACCCTCTTTTCCTTCTCACTCCCTTCTTTCCATGATGCGAATGCATGCTAGATTGAAATCATTAATTAAATTGATTAAGACAAATTCAATTTATGTCTTGCTAATTATCAAATAATCTCTTGACTCTTAAATGAATGATTATATAAGGCAAGAAATCAAAACTATCATGCAAGCCTTAGATTCTTGTAGAGAGTTGGATTAAATATTAATACCCGAATCATATTAGCTCTCCATGTAATATATAGAATGATAACAAGTTCCTAGTTTTTTTTTTGTTGAAGAAAGCACTCAATCTTATTTTTGGTTCAGCAGTCGATTGATATCAGATGTGGATGGACAATTGTTGCAATTTCTAGATTCAATGGAAAGGAAATATAAATCTGACTTTCGAATGATTACCAGTTTCTTGCGGGTGCTGTAGTGGATGATTCGGAGGCGAGGGATGCCATTGGAACCCTGCTGTCGCTGTTTTGGATGGTGGACGACAGTCTATGCTGGGCTGGTGGTCCAAGGCGGGGCTAAGCGCGTCCGAGTTCTGTCCAGGCGGTCGACGGGTGCTACACAGCGGGAGGAGGGGTCGTGGGTGCTGCTTCCGCATAAAGGAGGAGTGCGAGTGGAGTTTTCGGAGCAGAGGAGAGGGGATCGAGAATAAGAGAGTAGGGAGAGGGAGAGGGAGAGGGCTTGGATGTCACAGCTACATTTAGAAAGTAGATTTCATCAAAAAATTCTTTTTATTCATTCATTGTTTTCCATCGAATCTTATGTATATAAATAGAACTACCCAAACAAACAACTGAAAACAAACTAACAAGTCTAAATAAATTAACATCTGAACAAACCCATATGCGGATCTATAACGAGGTTGCGTTGCACCATCTTCTACGCTGGTAGGTCTTCGTGACTTGTGGCATGATGTCCTCATCAATTCTCCTATGGTGAAAGGAATTCGGCTCTAGCGAATAATTTTCATGGCAACTGTCATAGTACTCGAGTAATCTGGATCAAGGCACTGCAATTCCTTCCGTGTAATCCACGAATTATTAGATTCTGAGCAATCTTTCCATCAAACCAAATAACGTTGCCACAATCTCTAGTAGAGATGATCTGATCATCTAATATTCTATCAGTGTGATTTGCTGATTGGGACCATGGAAGTGATTGTAGTGGTGAGGAACTCTCCGACAAAGACTCTAGGATGGGCTCATGTGAATCCTCATCCACAAGTGGATTTTCTGGACTAATTGGGGGACCTTTGTAAGCCAATTAAATGTGGAACTGATCCCAAATTCCGGTGGTAAGTCAATGGCATACACATTCGGTCTAATTCTCTGCAATATTCTAAGTGGTTATGCACTGCGAGTATGTAATTTTTTAACAGATCATGGAGAAAACCGTTCTGCTCTAATCCGGACCATAACATAATCAACAACTTGGAATTCAAAATATCTTGTGTTTATCAGCAGAAGACATATTGTGCATTACATCATTCAATTCTTTTGTTGATTTCTTTATGCGAGTCATGAATATGTTTGGCAAATGCATATGCAGAATCAGAAACCCTAAAGTACCGAGACATGGGAATGAGATCTATAGGCCACCTAGGTTTAAAACAACGCACAACCTGAAATGGACTCATGCCTAGACTTATTAAATGACCAATTATATACAAACTACCCTAGGTAATATGATATCCCAATTTTTGATATTTTTCCCAACCAAACAAAGTAGAAGATTTCCTAAGCTCATATTAACCACCTCATTCTGTCCATCAGTCTAGGAGTGGTAGGCCGTGATAAAGGTCAACTTTGTTCTCATCAAGTGCTATAGAGTTTTCCAAATATAGCTTTGAAATTTAACTTTACAATAGTTTTCTAATCATTCCATCTCTTTTTTGAACTTTTGATTGTCACTTCGGATGGAACTTTACAGATACCAACAAAAATGGAACTATACCGATACCAATAAATTCTTATTTTCAGTAGGGCTGTGACATATTGGTTTCAGGCGAAAATTAAAACTTGGGTCAACGGTGCACACTTTAACTTCTTAAAACAAAATTGGAAGATGCCAATACATTACAAGGATACACTCTCAAAGATAGCGTTTTTCTTGATAAGTTATAAGTTTGATATGCATGCATACTATGAACAATTTAGCCATTGAGAAAACATATATTGGGTTATGGAATGATAAATCTAGGGCTCTTCCACAATCTGTGTGGGGATTTGAAATGGATGGTCTCATTACCAGATGATGGAAATAATCTACTATGTGATTGTATATGCACTAATCTCCAAGTAAAATATGTTAGGTTTAGCCATTGAGAAAACATATATTGGGTTATGGAATGATAAATCTAGGGCTCTTCCACAATCTGTGTGGGGATTTGAAATGGATGGTCTCATTACCAGATGATGGAAATAATCTACTATGTGATTGTATATGCACTAATCTCCAAGTAAAATATGTTAGGTTTAGAAACTGCTTTGTAAGATGGCATATGATTGTCCTTTATCAACAGCTTTTTGGTGGACTTCCTTTTCATCTTGCGTCAAGAAATTTGCTTCTGTAGAGCTTGCCACCTGTGACTAGGATGCACATTTTACATAAATGGGAATCAAGCTCAGCAGTTCTGTGGGTCCATGCCTTACAGTCATGCCAAGCGAAGCCCTCCATGGGGTCTACAGAAATATTAGGCTCAAAATTTGTTATTAATATTCAGCATATTTTTGTTTTCTTTACATCCTCATTACTTGTATGCATTAATAATTCCCATGGAAGCATTAGATTTGGTATGCAACAGATTTCTCTAATCCTGAATGATATTTCTGTTCCACTTGCAGAAAATGTGGCTTGCTGGTTTCTCAAGAGGCATTCAGGAGATGCACAGGAAAGCCTCTTTGGTCCTTGAGGATGCTGTTAGAAACATTTATACTGTTGTGGCATTCTGTGCAGGTACTAAAGTGATGGAACTATACAGGTTTCAGCTTGGGAAAATTCTTATCCAGAGCTTTGTTCACGGAATGGGTATTGGGTTTGCCTTTGGCTTCTCACAATTCCTTCTCTTTGCCTGTAATGCTCTTCTACTGTGGTACACTGCTGTCTCTGTAAGACGTAATTATCTCACAATACCCACAGCCCTCAAGGAGTACATGGTGTTCTCCTTTGCAACCTTTGCATTAGTGGAGCCCTTTGGCCTTGCACCATATATTCTCAAGCGGCGCAAGTCTCTTGCTTCCGTATTTGATATTATTGACCGGGTCCCGAAAATTGACCCTGATGATAATGCTGGCTTGAAACCTCCTAATGTATATGGCAGCATCGAGCTGAAGGGCGTTGACTTCTGCTATCCTACACGCCCTGAGGTTATGGTACTGAGCAATTTCAGCCTTAAAATCAGCGGGGGGCAAACAGTAGCAGTGGTGGGTGTATCAGGATCTGGAAAAAGCACAATAATTTCCTTGATTGAGAGATTCTATGATCCTGCCGCAGGTCAAGTTTTATTGGACGGGCGAGATCTGAAGTTGTTCAACTTGAGATGGTTGCGGAACCACATGGGCTTGGTTCAACAAGAACCAATTATCTTTTCCACGACCATAAGGGAGAACATCATATATGCCAGGCACAATGCAACAGAAGCAGAGATGAAAGAAGCAGCGAGAATTGCCAATGCCCATCATTTCATCAGCAGTCTACCTCATGGTTACGAGACCCATGTGGGCATGAGAGGAGTTGATCTGACTCCAGGTCAGAAACAGAGAATTGCCATTGCTCGTGTGGTGTTGAAGAATGCACCTATCCTATTGTTGGACGAGGCCAGCTCTGCAATTGAGTCGGAATCTAGTAGAGTGGTGCAGGAGGCCCTTGACACCCTGATAATGGGAAACAAGACCACCATTCTTATTGCACATAGAGTAGCGATGATGAGGCACGTGGATAACATTGTGGTTCTCAATGGAGGCCGGATAGTGGAGCAAGGCACGCATGATTCCTTGGTGCAGATGAATGGTTTGTATGTTCGGTTGATGCAGCCTCATTTCAACAAGGGACTAAAGCATAATCGGCTAGTATAGGCAAGCTTCATTTGACAATTTTCCTGTAAATTATTATATACGTGTAGTGGTCAAGTTCTTACCTATTCATCAGTTAGTGGAGATGTGGATAACCCAGTTATGGGTGGGAGTGCACCGGATGCATGAAAGTACTGATGGAGGGATTTGTAATATGATTGAGGTGGTTAGGGTCTTTCAGGGGTTTGATAGTTAATAGTTGACCTTGTTCAGGATGTAGAGTTCATAGTTTAGGGTTTGAGGGGGGTGGCGGCTTATGCCAATTCTTTATGGAGGCATGTATGTTATGTCGGGGAGATGTTTGCCTCTATGTATTGTATTAATTTGTTGATCAAAAGACTCGGATATGTTGTTAAGATCCTTTAGTCAGAGGTGGTGGTTTGATGTGAGCAACATTATTGTTCAAATGGTGAGACTTGAAATTGTGCTATTCACGTCACATTAATATCTCAACAGGGTAATGTAATGGATCATTCTGTCATCTAGACATGCATTTACCTACAGCTGGTTAAACCGAAGTTAAAATACTAACTAGAAAAGCTGCAGATAACATGCCCTATGCGAAACTTCAAAACATCTCATAACTAAAGTTTATTGTTAGTGCTGCATTGATGGTAATATGAATCACACATGAGATGGTATGCCCCTGGTTATTTCTTTGGATTAGGTATAACATGCAGTTTGTATGATCAACAAGAACTCAGCCTGCACAACAGACATTACTACTTATGTTTTGTCCAATAATAGTACTATGTTTTCTTCATATATCTATGTTTTTGTCTGCCCAACATTTTCTATGTTTTCTACAAATATCTACGTTTTTTCTTCGCTTTTGAAACAATTGATTTTAGATTATGTAAAGGACTCTCTCTTTTTTGTAAATGGGCAGTAAGCATATACATTTTGTTTTCCCCTCGTTCTACTAATCCTTACATTTAACCTACCTACAAAAAAGTTTGGTAAGCATGAATAAAGACTAATTGTCCTTTATATATCCTAATTTTCCACCTATTTGCATTTGCCTTTATATGTATATCCTAGTTTTCCACCTATTTGCATCTTGCTCCACTCGTTAGTTTTTTTTTACTAGCGAATTGTTACCATTAATTTTGGGCCTTGTTACCATTAATTTTCCCCCATATGTTTTGTTAGAGCCATGATTTCACACAAGAATCCTTGTTCCAACTTCGATGTTCGTTGCTCATAGGCTCATACTTGAGCATATATCATGGATGTACCGTGCCCAGTTTCACTTGACCGCTGCTTGAACTTGGATCATCCCTTGGATCCGAGCCACATGGTCCTCCTTCGAGTTTGAGATGGATTTTGAAAAGAGAGAAATAAAGTTAAGGAAATTAAACTATCAGAATTTTCCTTAAAACGAAATTTATTCTAGTGTAAAGATTGGGAAATAATGGCTTGATTTTATTAAATAAAGATGAACTATATACACACTTACAAGATGAGTTGATTTTCCAAATATTCTAAAAATCTAGCTAATTATCTAGTCTATTGAATTTGCTGTCAAATTCAAATTATATAAAAATATTAAGAAAGCTATCTAAATAATTCCATAAATAATTCCATAAATACCTAATTAAGAAATTAATAAATTAATTCCTCAAATAAGATAATTCTATAAACGAAAAATATTCAATTAAGGAATTAAGAAATTAATTCCTCGACTATGCCCCTCAAGATGGAGCTCTCGTGGAGAGTCCACTATTGGCCTTCAAAAGTTGAAAGCGTACACATGGAAGAGGCTTGGTAAAGACATCAGTTAGTTGATCTTCTGATGACACATGAGTCACGTAAAGCTCTATTTTGTACTTGATCTCGAATAAAACGATAATCAATCGCAACATGCTTCATGAATGAATGCAAGACATGATTGGAACAGAGATGATTTGCACCAACATTGTGACAATAGATAACCGAAGCAACATGAATATAAATGCCAAGCTCAGTTAGAAGAGAACAAATCCAACATAACTCAACAGCTGTAGCAGCAACATAATAATATTCAGTTTCAATTGAGGAGCGTGCAACCATGCGTTGTTTCTTAAAGGACCAGGATATCGGATTGCGACCAAGATAAACAATATAAGCACTGTTAGAGGTGTAATAATCCTTTTTATCGACCCAATCAACATCTAAAAAGGCAAGAAGAGCTATAGATGGGTGAAGATGTAAGACAAGACCATGACTAGTACCAGAAAGATAGTGCTTGCTTGACAACATTCCAATGGTCGGGTAGTAGGTCGATGCATGAATTGAGACAATTTATTAACAACATATGCAATATCAAGGCGTGTTGGAGACTACCAACAACTGTTTTGTATTCAGAAGGATCTGACAATGCAGTCCAAAAGACAACTGTAAGTGTTGGCTCAATGGCAAGTGGAGTGGTGACAGGTTTGGCCCTAATCATATTTGTAGGAGAGAGAAGATCTGTGATATGTTGTTAGTCCCAGGGCGTGATTTTTCGATGAAAAACTGATTTATGCAACACTTCGAAGAAGGTGCACGACAGAGATCCTGAAGGATTCTGAAAAACGAAATCAATTGTAACACTTCGAAGAAGGCACAAAAGGTTTCGTAGTAGCAGCGATAAAACTTTACTAACAGTTTCTGATTAGATCAGAAATGTACTCGTTCAGAACGAGTTGAAAGTGGATGAACAGAAGATGAAAAGGACGGAATGAGGAAACAGCCTGCTGGGGTGAATGATCACCGGTGCTCAAAGCTAGATTCGCCCTCACACGATCAGCTTCCAGGAATTAGCAAGTTCGACGAAGAACTTCGGAACACTCTGCTCTACTGACTCCTCGGATGGCACGTACTCGCTTTGTTTCTTTCTTCTCTGCTCTTAACTCTGGAGAAATTCCGTAAGAAAATTATAAACTGTGTATCGAGAGAGAGGAGAGAAACATATATAGGCGCGCGCAGTAACCGCTCGGTATACGAAAAGTTCAGAACGTGGGAAAAATTGTCCCAAAATGTTACGTAGCCGTTCAAATCGTGCACGGACACGACTGTGCCAATTGGCGCACATCGCGTGCCATCTACGCGACTTGCACCAATTGTACTAACTGCGCCCGCGCGCACTTGCGCACAACGCTCGCCATGCGCAAACCGTCGCACCAACTGCAGTGCCAACTACCATGCCAACGGGCAGCGCCATCTGGCCGTGCCAACTGGTGCGCCATCTAGCCACATGATCAGACAGTGCCATCTGGTCATGCTAACTGGCGCGCTATCTGGTCGCGCGATCGGGCAGCGCATACAGGCACACGAACAGCTACACAGATGCTCGTGCAACGAGCACAACTTAAGCGCATAATGCGCCTAGCGACGATGCTGACGTGGTAAGTGCAAAGTGCGCCAACAAAATGCCATATTATACCTCATGAGCCAATGAGCTCGAGTTCGAGTCCGAGTCACTAAGTCCCTACGGGGCTTAGCTCCAAGTAAAATTAATTCCAAGAGCATCAAAAATCATTAATGCTTCATCGTTGAGTTAGCCTTCCTTCCACTAGAAAAACACCCCCACATGGTGTGCATCTCTCCATACAAGCAAAGCTATATATGGAGATACAACTCATTTGGCCTAGGCAATGTGGGACTATATTTTCTAATGTTCAAGACCAAAACAATAACAATCTCCCACATATCTCCATATATATGGGTATGAGTGTTCCCTACAGTAACTGTCCATCACGTATTAAAATATATATCGCTGACGACTTGAATCTTTCCGCATGGGTTAAACAATAGTATGATACAAGAATGGACTAAGCCTTAAATTCTGTACCATAGCTACAATTCTTTCCACACACATAATGTAGTCACATATGCTTCTGGCTTCACATTAAAGGCCCTGTGTCAGCCTGGTTTTGGTATATTTATTTTAGGTGTCTACAAGTTTACCCTCAAGAGACGGCCTGCTGTCTATGTCCATACACTATAGGTGAAAGAGAAATGACATGAAGCCTTGCGCTTCCTTGTGGTGCAATGCCGCTATGACATGGATTAAAGCCGAGGCATTACCCCTACCCGGGAACCTCATCGTAGTGTCATACTACTGTAGCATGAGGTCACAAGCCTCTCTGTAGTGCCAAACTACCTAACATGAAGCCTTACGCTTCCATATGGTGTTACGCCATGACGACGTGGCTTGCGAGGCCGAGGCTTTACCCCTATCTGGGTACCTCATTATGGTATCGCGCCACTGTAACATAAGGACATCGTTTCCTTTGTAGTGCTGTCTACCACTCTTTAATTTTATCATACAATATTAGGCTACCCGCCTATTTACGGTGCTATGCCACTGTGACTTGGCTAGCAAAGCCGAGGCATTACCCCTACCTGGGAACCACATGGTGGAGTCACCCCACTGTAGCATGAAGTTACACTCCTTGTAGTGCTGTGCTACCGTGCTTCCTGTAAAGTATACTAGGCATTCACTCTCCCTAAGAACTCATTAAAGTGTTTAAGCCATCCTCACCACAGGATCTATTCTCCACAGAAAATATATAGTAGACAACAGTAGTTATAGGTCTGTATCCTTTCTATGCCACATAGGACATGTACCTACAGTTCCTGATATTTTTTCCAGTTAGTGGTCCTCCCTTGAACCAAAAGCTAGATGCCTAGTAGATTTTTATTTGAACTAATATCATAAAACTTTTTGGTTGGATTACAATAACACAATATCAGAATGCCTTCAAGCCTATTTTACAAGCTGTGTCTGCGACTAGCTGGCGCTTGAGGCCCTTTGTGAACGGAATTGCCAGGTTCTTCTGACTTCGAACACCAATCATTGCAATGACACCTTTCTTGATGAGATCGTGCACTGCCTTGTGCTTTAACCGCATAGTTCTCTTCTTTCCGTTGAAGAGAGCATTTGATGCTACCAACGCAGTCGCCTGGTCGTTGTAGTATATCAGAATTGCCTGTATCTGTGCCCCAACCACTGAAAGATCATACATGAGCTCTGAAGCCATTATGCTTCTTCTGCTGCAGAATCTAGTAGAAATAATTCAGATTCCATAGAGGAACGAGAGAGCATAGTTTGCTTCTTCGACTTCCATGATATAACATCTCCATCCATTATGAAAATGAATCCACCTATGGATCTCTCGCCCTCCACCTCTGAGCACCAGCTCACATCACTGAAGCCTTCTACTACCGACGGATCTCTGCTGTAGTGCAGTGCATATGTCTGAGTCTTCTTGAGATATCTTATTACCCGTTTTGCAGCTTTTCAGTGCTCAATACCTGGGTTGCTCGTGAACTGACTCAGCATTCCAACGACAAAAGCTATGTCAGGCCTAGCAACAGTAGTAGCGTACATCAAACTTCCGATGATGCTTGCATACTCTATCTGCCTGACGTTTTTCCTCGAATTAGGCTTCAGCTTCAGATCACACCTGTAAGGTGTATCGATCACTGGAAGATCCTGATACTTTTAGCGTGTAATCATCTTCTCAAAATAATAGGACTGTGACAGTGCTAGTCCAGTGTCTGTCCGAATGATCTTGATTCCTAAGATCACAATAGCTTTCCCCAAGTCCTTCATACTAAACATAGCCAAGATAAACTTCTTTGTCTCCGTGACACGGCCCATATCCGTACCTAGGATCAGCATGTTGTCCACGTACAGACAAACGATTACACCTCTTCCATCAGCAAACTTCATGTAAACACACTTGTCCGTCTTGCTGACCCTGTAGCTATTTGACCATATAACCTTGTCAAACTTCTCAAGCCACATTTTGGGAGCTTCTTTAAGATCGTACAGGGATTTAACTAACTTGCATACTTTGTAATGCCCAACCATGTGTTATTTCTTAAAGGACCAGGGTATCATATTACGACCAAGATAAACAATATAAGCACTGGTAGAGGTGTAATCATCCTTATTACCGACCCAATCAACATCTAAAAAGGAATGAAGAGATATAGATGTGTGAAGGTGTAAAACAAGACCATGACAAGTACCAGAAAGATAGTGCTTGCTTGACAACATTCCAATGGTCGGTAGTACGTCAATGCATGAATTGAGACAATTTATTAACAAAATATGAAATATCAAGGCGTGTTGGAGACTACCAACAATTGTTTTGTATTAAGAAGGATCTGACAATGCAGTCCCGAAAACAACTATAAGTGTTGGCTCAATGGCAAGTGGAGTGGTGACAGGTTTGGCCCTAATCATATTTGTAGGAGAGAGAAGATCTGTGATATGTTGTTAGTCCCATGGCATAATTTTTTTGATGAAAACTGATTTATGCAATACTTCGAAGCATGTGCACGACAGAGATCCCGGAGGATTCTGAGAAACAAAATCAATTGTAACACTTTGAAAAAGGCACAAAAGGTTTCATAGTAGCAATAATAAAATTTCACTAACAGTTTCTGATTAGATCAGAAATATACTCGTTTAGAACGAGTTGCAAGTGGATGAACATAAGATGAAATAGACGGAATGAGAAAACAGCCTGCTAGGGTGAATGATCACCGGTGCTCAAAGCTAGATTCGCACCCACACGATCAGCTTCCAGGAACCAGCAAGTTCGACGAAGAACTTTGGAATACTCTGCTCTACTGACTCCTCGGATGGCACGTACTCGCTTTGTTTTTTCTTCTCTGCTCTTAACTCTGGAGAAATTTCATAAGAAAATTATGAACTGTGTATCGAGAGAGAGGAGAGAAACATATATAGACACGTGCAGTAACTGCTCGGTATACAAAAATTTTGGGATGTGGGAAAAATTATCCTAGAACATTACGTAACCGTTTAAATCGTGCACAGACACGACTGTGTCAATTGGCACACAGCGCGTGCCATCTATACGATCTGCGCCAATTGTACCAACTTCGCCCGCATACACTTGTGCACAACGCGTACCGTGCACAAACTGCCGCGCCAACTGCAGCGCAAACTACCGTGCCATCGGGCAGCGCCACCTGGCCGCGCCAACTGGTGTGCCATCTTACCATGTGATCAAATAGTGCCATATGGTCACGCCAACTGGCACGCTATCTGGTCGCACGATCGGGCAGCATGTACAGGTGCACGAACGGCAGAGGCTCGTACAACGAGTGCAACCTAAGCGCATAATGCGCCTAGCGATGATGCTGACGTGGTAAATGCAAAGTGTGCCAACAAAATGCCATATTATACCTCATGACCCATGAGTCCGATTCTGAGTCCGAGTCATTAAGCCCCTACGGGACTTAGCTCCAAAGGAAATTAATTCTAAGAGCATCAAAAAGCTTTAATGCTTCATTGTTGAGTTAGCCTTCCTTCCACTAGAAAAATACCCCCACATGCTGTGCATATCTCCATACAAGCAAAGCTATATACGGATATGCAACTCATTTGGCCTAGGTAATGTGGGACTATATTTTCTAATGTTCAAGACCAAAATAACAATAATCTCCCACATATCTCCATATATATGGGTATGAGTGTTCTCCACAGTAACTGTCCATCATGCATTAGAATCAATGTCGCTGACGACTTAAATCTTCCCGTATGGGTTAAACAATAGTATAATACAAGAATGGACTAACCTTGAATTTTGTACCATAGCTACAATTCTTCCCCCTCACATAATGTAGTCACATATGCTTCTGGCTTCACATTAAAGGCCCCGTGCCAGCCTGGTTTCGGTGTATGTATTTTGGGCACCTACATGTTTACCCTCAAGAGATGACCTGCTGTTTATGTCCATACACTATAGGTGAAAGAAAAATGATATGAAGTCTTGCGCTTCCTTGCGGTGCAATGCCGCTATGACATGGATTAAAGCCGAGGCATTATCCCTACTCAGGAACCTCATCATAGTGTCATACTACTGTAGCATGAGGTCACAAGCCTCTCTGTAGTGCCAAACTACCCAGCATGAAGCCTTACGCTTTCTTGCAGTATTACGTCGCGACGACATTGTCACGACCCGTACCCGGTTTTCGGATACGAGACGTATCCAAGCCAGCCTACGCCGCAGAGTTGGCGGTAGAACGCTGTCACGGCCATGATGCTCAAAATCACAAAAGAATAACGTTTATTGCTCATTCACATTTCTAGATTTATTACAACAATTAAAGATTTACATTGGAAAGAAAATACAATGTTCTTACACCTTAAATGAAAATAATACCACTGCTATCTATTTCTAGGTTTGGCCTGCAAATACACCCGAATCTCCCAAAGCTAACTGAATCCACGGCTAACCTGAAAAATGTTGGTTTCCAGTCAGGAATGGAACAAGTACACAAACCGACGACAATGCAAAATACAATAGAATTAACAAGACATGAAAATAGTATATGAGAGATGAAAAGTAGAAAGATGCTGATGACATGGCACGGTGGAAAAGTAAAAGGAAAAAAATAAAAGACATCTACCTAGGTGGTGTGAAATATCCGTTTCGACATGTGAACGGCTAGGGGGTAAATCAGGCACACTGCACGTGTCGTGCGCAGCGGCTAGCATTCACGAGAGACACTGGGATAGTTCTGGGTAGTCCACATGTCTACTAAGATATTTCCCCTCCCGACTACTCCGTGTGACGAGCGTGTCAACAAGCAGCAAGATATATGTATAGACATGAAATGAGAAAACTACTATGAATCGAAAGCAATCAGAAAGTGCACTTGCCTGAGGTCCTTAGCTGGAGAACCCAACAATCTCATTGAGTCTGGACTAGTCCTGTTAGCCTAGGTCGATACGAGGGAGTCCAAAGTTGGCAAAAATAGGAATACGATTGATTAGTCACAGTCGTGGTTTGATATTCGAAAGAAACTTCATAATTAAAAATTTATAACTATTTTGGAAAATGTTTAAGAACTATATATTATTAGCTAAAATAGTTTATATAACTGCTTCGAAAATATACAAAAATCATTTCTAGGCTAAACCCTTAATAAGAAAATATCTATATAAAAGAATGTTTATAAATTATCTAGAAATTATTTATAACAATTTTAGAACCTAAATACATTTTACTTAGTCAAAATTATGTATATCGTAATGAGGTATTAGAAAATATTTATGGTATATATATTTTTAAAAGTCCAATAAAATTTGCGGTGCCAAGAGCTTTAGGGCTTAAAGCCTAATTATATATATTTGCTACAATATATTTTTAAAAATATTATTTACCAAATTCCCAAAAAGTAACAATGTCATTAATAACAAAATATTAGTATTTTGATAATAATAATAGCATATTATACATATTCCTTAATGAAACATTTATAACTGTACTATTGATCAAATTTATTAAGTTAAATTTACTGTGCTTTCAACAGCACTATACTATTAATGAAACATTACTTATGAAACATTAATAACTATACAATTTAATCCTATTTTTCCCCTCGTTTACTGTGCTCTCACCAGCCTAAAATACTGTTGCTACATTATAATTGAATATAAAGTAAAAGAGCGAGAGAGAGAAGTCATTGGAACTCACAGTGCAAAAAGGGGGATCGAGTCGATCGACTCGCCGGAGACTTCGTCGTCGGGCGCAGTCCACCGCGGGGAAGGGCTGCTGAGTCTGCGCGGGTCTGGCACGGCGGTCGGCGTCGAGCACCCGCGAAGGAGTCGACGGCGACGGCGAAGCACGGTGCTGTGCTCGCCACGGCGGCGGCTGGACGCGCTACAGGAGAGGCTCGGTGGCGGACGCTCCGAGACGCGGCTCTCGATAAGATCTGGCGCGGCGGCAGCAGATCCACGACAACCGACCCAACAACGACGTCTCGGCGGATCGGCTTCGTCGGCGGAGGCGAGGGTGACATGGGGCTCGCTCGTGTGTTCGGGATCAACCTCGGCAAGGTCGCGGCTGAAGTCGACCACGGCGAGGGCGGAGGGGCGCGGCTCGCCGAGATCTGGACAGCCACGAATGGCTCGGCGAGGAGAAACTCGCACGGCGGTCGCCGGTTCTGGACGTCGATCGACGTCGATCTCGACGGAGGGCAGGTCAGCAGCGAGGGACACACATGCGAACAGGACGCCGCGGTGGTGCTCGCACGCCTGCTGGTGGCGATCAAGGCGATGGCTTTCAGAGGGTAAGTACTGGTGATGGTGGTGTTTTGGATGCTTGGAACTCGTGTCGGGTGTGTCCGACACGAGTTGGTTTGTATTGAGATGGAATAAGATAGGATGGTCACGGACACACGGGGCCGGACACGATTGTGATGGCGATAATGTTGTTTGTGGTGGCTGATATGGTGTTTGAGGGAACGCGGCTGTGGCCGAGCGAGCATCGTGCTCCGGCCGACATAGGGCTGAGGGCGTGGACGGGTCGGAGAAGGAGGCGATACGATTTGGTGGCTGACCACGGCGGGTGGAGGACTGCCACTGTCGGTCAGGTTTCTGCAGAGTTATGATGTGTCGAAGGGGAGGGGTTTCCGTAGGGTGATGGAAGGAGAAAGGGATCGGTTGATCCTTCTAATTATATGCATGGTTTGGATTGATGTTAATCCTAGAAAGATTAGAAGAAATCATATTCTAATTCGATTCGGTGATTGCAGGAGGGAAAAATTAAATCTAGAGTTGGTTGATATAGGTAGGTAGCTATGCTACTGGAACCGAGTAAATCTAAATACAATACAAACAATATAAATAATATTATTTTCCATGATATCATTTTCTATTTATGAAATTTTAATAAAGATATAGGACAGAAGATAAGATGTAAGCATATATATAAATAACATAAAACAAGAGTATATATGCTTATCTTTGAACGCTTACTCCCCCGTTACTAAAGCAAAACCTAAGATAAGAAGTATATAAATATCATGCTCAGATTGCTATCCTCGTGCAATATTAATATAATAAATCAGATAAACCATATAGGTGAAATATATAAAATAATTTCTAATGAAAACATCAAGCAGGTTTTGAATATTACGCCATTTTAAAACAATTGAGTAAATCATAAATATAATTTAAATTAACAACTTATTATTATCGATTATTTTCGAACACATAAATTCCAATAAATAATTTAGGTAAATTGTTACATAAATCAAATAACGTCTCAACTTCTCAATGCCACAATTAAACCATATTTTATATATCAAAATAATTTTTGAAAAACAATACTTAGTAATTACCAAACAACTCTATAACTCTAATAGTATAAAAATTATTCTATTTTGAACAATTTAGCACTTTCAAATATTTAATTTAAAACTAGTTTTAATTATACCATAATTAACCCTAAAATCATTCAGAAAGTCTCGTCGAAAATTATCTTTAAGTCACGATAAAATTGAAAATATTGGAAAATTCGGAAAGAGAAGTTACAGATCTACCCACCTTAAAAATAAATTCGTCCTCGAATTTAAGAATAGATAAGCTCGATAGGAGAAGGAAATGTAGTAAAAGAAAATGTAATAGGATAGGCATTGATTGATAAGATAAAAGTGATCGAGGATAGCAAAATTTTTCTTAATAAGAAATATTTATCAAGAAAGAACGGGATTGGAAAAATAAATATATACCGCTTGGCATTAAAATTTAGGTTGTCCCTAAATTCTAGAAAGTTTTCACGGAAGTTAAGAGACAGAATTTGGATAGCTAGTCCAACGACATAGTCTAGAAAAGTATCCCGTAACAACCTCAAAGGCTTATCATTGTCATGCTACTCATTATTCCAAAATTTTCATCAATCTTTATAAAAGTTTAACCTCACGAATACTTCAAAACTTTCCACAATTTCTATCATCAACTTTAGCTCAAACCCAAACTTATCGATTTCAACAAAATAATAATTTTCGTCTTTCAAGTTCAAACCATCGTCCGTATTTGTAGTTGGCCTAAAAATAAAATTTCACAAGGATTTAAATCCACCAAAATATTTTCAAATTCAAAAAAATCCATCATCATAATCCTCTAAAATTTAAATCTTTATCGACAAATATTAAATTGTCTTTACTTGTAAGTACCACAATTTTTTTTTCTCTCAATTCCATACCAAGGTCTAAGATATCATTTATGAGTTTATATCTTTCCAAGAAACTATGCAATATTCAAAATTTTAAGCATTCCAATGGCTATGCAATAATTTAGTCTAAGTTTTCCATTATTGTAATATCTCCTTCCATTATCCTCGAAGTTGTGGTTATTTCATTTCAAACGGGATTACAAGGTCATTCGTTTCATTAATCCTACAATACCGGCAATAATTAGTATACTGTTAATTAGTAACCATCTAGAATCATATTTGTCTTAATCCTTCCTTCACTAATTGCGTAATTCTATTTCTCGTAAAACAATGGCTATGAATTTCTTCACAAGTTTATCATGTCATCTTCCTTGAAATATAAGGGATGTCTAGGACAGCTATGCGCGATTGGTCAATGGAAAAGATAGAAGGGTTAATGAGGAGGAATGGTCAAAGGGATGATTAGTGAGACAAAGATAGTAAAAATTTCTAATGAATAAGAGCATTCTGATTAAAATAGATGAAAAAAGAAAGAAAAATTCTTTTAGTAAGAACATTGGTCAACGGTGTTGGATATGGAAGGAGTAAGTAGGTATGGCTTGGTGTTGGAGTCTTAAGCTACTGCCTTGGTCAAAAGGTTCTAATATTTAATAGAAGAAACCTATTAAATATGGCGTGACAAGGATACGACACCTAACTTATTATCCATCGGTATTATAAATAATTCCTCAAGAGTAATCAGAAAGTTCTTCCTAACTTAATTCAATATCGTGATTCAGCAATCCTTAATACCATCCTACCACAACCCTTAATCCAAATTGATAATTATCTTAAAAAAATCAATTTCACAAGGATCCTTTTTATAAAAAAAAACAAAATATTTTAACCCAAATCCAATCTTTTCATAATCATCTCAATAATTTAAATTCGATAATCTTTCAAAATTATATCTTCATCAATAGTTCAATACTTATCATGATCTTCAATATTATGATCTAACAAAATGGTCATTGCATAGTCAACTATTAATTCAAATTGCAACTATCCATAAATTATGACTTCAAAGAAAAGAAAAGAAAATCTGAAAATATTTTTTAAATTCCAATTCGATCTTCGTAATCTCCTTAAACCTCTAAAGATTTTCATGATCTTCAACTAAATCAAAACCATTTTCTTTGGAAATTTAACCTTATCAATAAATTCAGCAAGATATTTATAAATTTGAACGTCAAAGACACCAATGCTAATAATCTTAAAGGCCAATTTCGTCAATTAATAACTCTACCCACCTTTGAGTAGACTTATTCTATCACGAAAAATATTTTAATAATCATTAAATAGAGTATCTCAATAATTTCTTCAATTTCCATAACCCAATATCTCCAAAATTTCAATAATTATATATATATATTTTTATCAATTATTCAACCCTTACAATAATCTTCAAGATTGTAACAAAATGATCAACATTTGACTTATGGAATATTCCTCAAAATTTTAATTCCACAAGATTTTAAATTCCTCGAACTATTTTAAATATAAATTCACCTTTGCATAACTTCCTCAAAATTTAAATTCAAAATTAAAAATTCAAAATCCAAAATTTTAAAACCTTCAAAATTTAAACTTAAAACTACTCCGTCACAATCTTCTCAAAAATTCTTCACTATCAATATTATTTAAATCACTAACTCAATGTAATACAGTGTTTTAACACTTCATCAATATCCTCTCATCAAATTCATGGCTCTTAGCTAATAATTATCTAATCTTCACAAAATTTATAAATTCCACAAAATACTTTAGATACACCCTTTTCACGACTCCTTCAAAAATCAAAGTTCAAGATTTAAAATCTTCAAATATAAATACTTCAAAATTTAAACTTCAATCTTTTCCGTAATACTCTTATCAAAATTTAAAATTAAATAAATCTCCAAAAATTTATATCAAAATCATGTACTTTGAAAATATAAATATTCTATCTTATCGATAAATTCTTCAAACCACATAGAAGTTAAACTTCAAAGACAAAAAAATCATTTTCAACAGTAACCAAGATACTCAATCTATCAATCCAAGATTCTACCCAACCTTGATTGGAATTGTACATTCAACCGTAATATTATCACATAAAACATTTCAAATTCATATACCAATGTTATCTCAAGGTTCAAACCAAAATAGGGTTGTCTAAAAATTCACGTGTATCTCTATCCTAATTATGTAGCCTTAACTACCCAAGAATTTAATTCAAATGAATCTAAGGGTTGCCCATTGGGTACTTAGTCCTAATCCTAATTGTTGTCCTAAAACAAGTCAACCTAATCGTGAATGAGCAATTCCTAGTCGCAGGCTCGCAGCAGTACGACTAATGTAGTACTACCACGAGTTCGCATGATTTGCGAAAACTGACCTGCATGGGCCACCACAAAAACTTGTCACGACCCGTACCCGATTTTCGGATACGAGACGTGTCCAAGCCAGCCTACGCCGCAGAGTCGGCGGTAGAACGCTGTCATGGCCATGATGCTCAAAATCACAAAAGAATAACGTTTATTGCTCATTCATATTTCTAGATTTATTACAACAATTAAAGATTTACATTGGAAAGAAAATACAATGTTCTTACACCTTAAATGAAAATAATACCACTGCTATCTATTTCTAGGTTTGGCCTGCAAATACACCCGAATCTCCCAAAGCTAACTGAATCTACGGCTAACCTGAAAAATGTTGGTTTCCAGTCAGGAATGGAACAAGTACACAAACCGACGACAATGCAAAACACAATAGAATTAACAAGACATGAAAATAGCATATGAGAGATGAAAAGTAGAAAGATGCTGATGACATGGCACGGTGGAAAAGTAAAAGGAAAAAAATAAAAGACATCTACCTAGGTGGTGTGAAATATCCGTTTCGACATGTGAACGGCTAGGGGGTAAATCAGGCACACTGCACGTGTCGTGCGCAGCGGCTAGCATTCATGAGAGACACTAGGATAGTTCTGGGTAGTCCACATGTCTACTAAGATATTTCCCCTTCCGACTACTCCGTGTGACGAGCGTGTCAACAAGCAGCAAGATATATGTATAGACATGAAATGAGAAAACTACTATGAATCGAAAGCAATCAGAAAGTGCACTTGCCTGAGGTCCTTAGCTGGAGAACCCAACAATCTCATTGAGTCTGGACTAGTCCTGTTAGCCTAGGTCGATACGAGGGAGTCCAAAGTTGGCAAAAATAGGAATACGATTGATTAGTCACAGTCGTGGTTTGATATTCGAAAGAAACTTCATAATTAAAAATTTATAACTATTTTGGAAAATGTTTAAGAACTATATATTATTAGCTAAAATAGTTTATATAACTGCTTCAAAAATATACAAAAATCATTTCTAGGCTAAACCCTTAATAAGAAAATATCTATATAAAAGAATGTTTATAAATTATCTAGAAATTATTTATAACAATTTTAGAACCTAAATACATTTTATTTAGTCAAAATTATGTATATCGTAATGAGGTATTAGAAAATATTTATGGTATATATATTTTTAAAAGTCCAATAAAATTTGCGGTGCCAAGAGCTTTAGGGCTTAAAGCCTAATTATATATATTTGCTACAATATATTTTTAAAAATATTATTTACCAAATTCCCAAAAAGTAACAATGTCATTAATAACAAAATATTAGTATTTTGATAATAATAATAGCATATTATACATATTCCTTAATGAAACATTTATAACTGTACTATTGATCAAATTTATTAAGTTAAATTTACTGTGCTTTCAACAGCACTATACTATTAATGAAACATTACTTATGAAACATTAATAACTATACAATTTAATCCTATTTTTCCCCTCGTTTACTGTGCTCTCACCAGCCTAAAATACTGTTGCTACATTATAATTGAATATAAAGTAAAAGAGCGAGAGAGAGAAGTCATTGGAACTCACAGTGTAAAAAGGGGGATCGAGTCGATCGACTCGCCGGAGACTTCGTCGTCGGGCGCAGTCCACCGCGGGGAAGGGCTGCTGAGTCTGCGCGGGTCTGGCACGGCGGTCGGCGTCGAGCACCCGCGAAGGAGTCGATGGCGGCGGCGAAGCACGGTGCTGTGCTCGCCACGGCGGCGGCTGGACGCGCTACAGGAGAGGCTCGATGGCGGACGCTCCGAGACGCGGCTCTCGACAATATCTGGCACGGCGGCAGCAGATCCATGACAACCGACCCAACAACGACGTCTCGGCGGATCGGCTTCGTCGGCGGAGGCGAGGGTGACATGGGGCTCGCTCGTGTGTTCGGGATCAACCTCGGCAAGGTCGCGGCTGAAGTCGACCACGACGAGGGCGGAGGGGCGCGGCTCGCCGAGATCTGGACAGCCACGAATGGCTCGGCGAGGAGAAACTCGCACGGCGGTCGTCGGTTCTGGACGTCGATCGACGTCGATCTCGACGGAGGGCGGGTCAGCAGCGAGGGACACACACGCGAACAGGACGCCGCGGTGGTGCTCGCACGCCTGCTGGTGGCGATCAAGGCGATGGCTTTCAGGGGGTAAGTACTGGTGATGGTGGTGTTTTGGATGCTTGGAACTCGTGTCGGGTGTGTCCGACATGAGTTGGTTTGTATTGAGATGGAATAAGATAGGATGGTCACGGACACACGGGTCCGGACACGATTGTGATGGCGATAATGTTGTTTGTGGTGGCTGATATGGTGTTTGAGGGAACGCGGCTGTGGCCGAGCGAGCGTCGTGCTCCGGCCGACATAGGGCTGAGGGCGTGGACGGGTCGGAGAAGGAGGCGATACGATTTGGTGGCTGACCACGACGGGTGGAGGACTGCCACTGTCGGTCAGGTTTCTGCAGAGTTATGATGTGTCGAAGGTGAGGGGTTTTCGTAGGGTGATGGAAGGAGAAAGGGATCGGTTGATCCTTCTAATTATATGCATGGTTTGGATTGATGTTAATCCTAGAAAGATTAGAAGAAATCATATTCTAATTCGATTCGGTGATTGCAGGAGGGAAAAATTAAATCTAGAGTTGGTTGATATAGGTAGGTAGCTATGCTACTGGAACCGAGTAAATCTAAATACAATACAAACAAATATAAATAATATTATTTTCCATGATATCATTTTCTATTTATGAAATTTTAATAAAGATATAGGACAGAAGATAAGATGTAAGCATATATATAAATAACATAAAACAAGAGTATATATGCTTATCTTTGAACGCTTACTCCCCTGTTACTAAAGCAAAACCTAAGATAAGAAGTATATAAATATCATGCTCAGATTGCTATCCTCGTGCAATATTAATATAATAAATCAGATAAACCATATAGGTGAAATATATAAAATAATTTCTAATGAAAACATCAAGCAGGTTTTGAATATTACGCCATTTTAAAACAATTGAGTAAATCATAAATATAATTTAAATTAACAACTTATTATTATCGATTATTTTCGAACACATAAATTCCAATAAATAATTTAGGTAAATTGTTACATAAATCAAATAACGTCTCAACTTCTCAATGCCACAATTAAACCATATTTTATATATCAAAATAATTTTTGAAAAACAATACTTAGTAATTACCAAACAACTCTATAACTCTAATAGTATAAAAATTATTCTATTTTGAACAATTTAGCACTTTCAAATATTTAATTTAAAACTAGTTTTAATTATACCATAATTAACCCTAAAATCATTCAGAAAGTCTCGTCGAAAATTATCTTTAAGTCACGATAAAATTGAAAATATTGGAAAATTCGGAAAGAGAAGTTACAGACATGGCTTACGAGGTCGAGGCTTTACCCCTATTTGGGTACCTCATTGTGGTGTCGTGCCATTGTAACATAAGGACATCGTCCCTTTTGTAATGCTGTCTACCACACTTTAATTTTATCATACAATATTAGGCTACCTGCCTATTTACGGTTCTATGCCGCTTTGACTTGGCTCGCAAAGCCGAGGCATTATCCCTACCTGGGAACCTCATGGTGGAGTCACCCCACTGTAGTATGGAGTTACACTCCTTGTAGTGCTATGCTACCGTGCTTCCTGTAAAGTATACCAGGCATTCACTCCGCCTGGGAACTCATTACAACGTTTAAGCCATCCTTACCACAGGATCTGTTCTTCATAGAAAATATATAGTAGACAACAGTGGTTATAGGTTTGTATCCTTTTCATGCCACAAAGGACATGTACCCATTGTTCCTGATATTTTTTCCAATTAGTGGTCCTCCCTTGAACCAAAAGCTAGATGCCTAGTAGACTTCTATTTGAACTAATAGCATAAAACGTTATGGTTGGATTACAATAACACAATATCAGATGGACTTCAAACCTATTTTATAAGCTTTTTATGCGACCAGCTGGCGCTTGAGGCCCTTTGTAAACGGATCCTCCAGGTTCTTCTGACTTCGAGCACCAATCATTGTAATGACACCTCTCTTGATGAGATCGTGCACTGTCCTGTGCTTTAACCGCACAATTCTCTTCTTTTCGTTGAAGTGAGCATTTGATACCACCAACGCAGTCGCCTGGTTGTCGTAGTATATCAGAATTGCCTGTATCTGTGCTCCAACCACTGAAAGATCATACATGAGCTCCGAAGCCATTCTGTTTCTTCTGCTGCAGAATCTAGTAGAAAGAATTCCGATTCTATAGAAGAACGAGAGAGCATAGTTTGCTTCTTCGACTTCCATGATATAGTAGCTCCACCCATTGTGAAAATAAATTCACCTGTGGATCTCTCTCTCTCCACCTTTGAGCACCAGTTCGTATCACTGAAGCCTTCTACTACCGGTGGATCTCCGTACAGTGCATATGTCTGAGTCTTCTTGAGATATCTTATTACCCGTTTCGCAGCTTTTCAGTGCTCAACACCTAGGTTGCTCGTGAACTGACTCAGTATTCCAACGACAAAAGCTATGTCAGGCCTAGCTACTGTAGTTACGTACATCAAACTTTCGATAATGCTTGCATACTCTAGCTGCCTGACGCTTTCCCTCGAATTAGGCTTCAGCTTTAGATCACACCTGTAAGGCGTATCGATTACTGGAAGATCCTGATACCTTTAGCGTGTGATCATCTTCTCAAGATAATGAGACTTTGACAACGCTAGTCCAGTGTCTGTCCGAATGATCTTAATGCCTAAGATCACATCAGCTTTTCCCAAGTCCTTCATACTAAACTTAGTCGAGATGAACTTCTTTGTCTCCATGACACGGCCCACATCCATATCTAGGATCAGCATGTTGTCCACGTATAGACAAACGATTACACGTCTTCCATCAGCAAGCTTTGTGTAAACACACTCATCCGTCTTGCTGACCCTGTAGCCATTTGACCTTATGACCTTCTCAAACTTCTCATGCCAGATTTTGGGAGCTTGTTTAAGATCGTACAGGGATTTCATTAACTTACAGACTTTATCTTCATGACCCTTAATGATAAATCCTTCTGGCTGTTGTATGTAAATCTCTTCGGTCGGCTCGCCATTCCGAAAAGCTATTTTTACATCCTTCTGATGTATCACCAACTAATATATTGCTTCTAGAGCAATTATTATTCTAATGGTGGTCATCCTGGTTACTGGAGCATATATATCAAAATAGTCGATTACTTGCTTCTGAGAAAACCCCTTGGCTACTAGCCTAGCCTTGAACTTGTTAATAGTTCCATCTGCTTTCATCTTTTTTCTTGAATATCCATTTGCATCCGATGGGTTTTCCTCGTTCAGGAAGATCAACCAACACCCAAGTGTTATTAGAGGTGATTGAATCAATTTTATGGTCTATCGCCTCTTTCCAGAAAATAGCGTCTTTGGTCTTCATCGCCTCATCATAGGTAAGCAGATCTGCTTCCACATAAAAGGTGACAAAGTTATTTTCGATGTCCTTCAGCCTCCTCGCTCGCTTAGTTGACGGCTCAGCGAGTTCTGGTTCAACAGTTGTTTCAACAACTTCTTCTTGAACTACGTTCTCATTGGAAATTTTAATTTTTTACGCACCCTCATTGTTCCACAGAGTATCCACAAGAACAATGTTCTTGTGTCTTGCAAATTTATCTTTAAAATATTATGTGTTGTGATATTCAATGATATAATTTGATTCTTGATGAGAACATAAAATGTTATATTTTTATCCCTTAATGTTCATCATTTTATGCTCATTTTATGACTAAAAGTACTCATTATATTTATATTTTGCTGTAGAATGAATTTGGAGACACTATGTGCAAAATGGAGCTAAAATACAATTCTGGAGAGTTTTGACACCTTTCACAAAAATAGGCATAACTTCCTCATCGGAAGTGCAATTGAGGTCCTTCAAAATGATTCGGAAAGCTAAGACAAAGGGCTACAACTTTCATATTTTGTGATTTTCAAGATTCTGGCTACATCATGGACGAAGTTAGGCTTGAAGTTCGGTAAAAGATGTTGTGAACAGAATTAGGAACCAAAATAAATATTCTCCTTTTTTTATGACAGTTTTTTTGGTTTGAGAAGTTGTAACTTATAGAGGATATGTGGGGAGATATTGTGGGCTTGAAACAACTAAATTATGGTGTATAAAAGGGGGTAGAAATCAAGAGAACACACCACACACCACAACCACACAACACAACTCTTCTCTTCTTCTCCAACTTTTCTTTTGAAGTTTTGATGAACAAGTTCGGCTAAAGTCTTGTTGGTTGAAGTGTACGGAAGCCTTGGAATCAATAAAAACTTGTGAGATCTAATTTGTGTTTATATGTTTGATTTGTACTTTGAGTATTAAATGTTTTCTTATGCATATTTCATGATTATCTTGTTTAATTACTTGGATGGATACTAGTTTATTATTCTTGATAATCTACTGCTAAATTAGATATCGAATTCGGAATTGTTCGATCCCTCTAATTTGTGAAGCAACCAAGATTTAGTAAATTACTGCTTTGTATTATTAAATCTTAGGAAGAAACCATTCGACTAAATTAAATACAACCGCTTGTGCTTGTGTTATTTTGTTTCATCGATCTCATTGAGTTTAATACGCTACTAGATTAAACCTTTAGCGCTTGTCTGGGGTTGTTTAGTAGTTAAGGTTAATTAGGTCGCTTGTTTCTAATTAACTGTGGCAAAAGGAGATAGAAAAAGAATTCCAACGATGAATATTCATAATACATATCAATATATGTTTGCATTTATCATCAGTTTCAAGATTCCAATGGTAGACGTAGATTTAGACCAACGTGTGTTATTTTGATTTTTTTCATATTCTACTTGCTCTTTTTTATTGACTTTCATTTATTCATCCCCCCATCCTTATTCATATAGCATAAAATTATACTAATTACTCTCTGTGGGATCGATCCTTACTCTCACTTCTACATATAATCTTAAGAGTAAAGGTATTATTTTTGGGTGCCTACGACAGCACGCCAAATTTTGACGCCGTTGTCGGAGAGTAATTTTAGTTAATTTTTGTGCTTTTGTGATCTTTATTTCGTTCTTGTAATAAAATAATTTTTTCTATTCGCCAAAAAAAGGACATGATGACCAATTCTCAACAATTTGGCACTTGGTTGGATCTTCCATCTAGGCACGCTAACGAGGTAAAAGTTTCTTCTCTTCAACAACAAATTGCTAGTTTAACTTCTCTTGTTCATCAAATGGTTGTAGGTGGTAACATATGCAAAAAATAATGGCTTGTGAGATTTGTTCAATAGTAGGACATCCAACTGATATGTGTCCAATACTTGAAGACGAGCCCAATGTAACTCAAAATTTTCCAAGTTACCAGCAGTACAAGCAACCATATCTCCATGAACAACAATCGAACAAAACTTCTAATTTTGGTATGTCTCAGGAAGATATTGTTAAGTCTATTGCCACTAATACCTTGCAATTTCAACAGGAGACAAGGGCCAGCATCCAAAGTCTGAACAATCAAATGAGCGAAATGGCTACAACAATTAAAAAGTTGGAGGCACAAAGTTCAAAAAAATTATCATCTCAAATAATAAATCCAAAAGACAATACAAGTACAATCATTTTGAGAAATGATAAAGAGGTGGACATTCTAGCAGAAGAAGCATCAACGTCGTCAAAACAGAAAGAAGAGAAAAATAGCGCCGCAGACACGAACATTCCTAATGACGACGTAGTACCAAATGCAGAAGAAGTTTTTGAACTTAATGGCAAAGATGGATTAGATATTGCCATTAGTGAGCATCTCACGAAAGAGAATGAGGAGGTAGTCTTGAGTAATAATATGCACAAAACTGTTGCAGGATTGAATTCTTTTATAAAAAGACAACAATCAGGTAACATTCCTTATATTTTATTATCAATTTTTAACAAGATATTTTTACCCTCTATTTTGCAGGCCTCTATTCAAGATGTAAAATCTTTGCGTAGTTGTCTCAAGTGTGCATAGAGTCGAGCCAACGACATATTAAACAAAGACGCTGCTTAGGAGGCAACCCAAGGGGAGTTTTTCATATTCTTGCATTTTTTTATTTTTGTTCATTTTTGTCTTTTCTTTGCATTTAGAATTTCATTGGTGACAATGTCAGTTTTAATTGTAGGTGAGGATATTTATGTTTGGTTATTTTTTTTCAAATAAATGAATTTAAAAATAAATTTTAAAATATTTTTTGTTCTTAATTTATTTTCTAAAAAAAGGGACATTTGTTCTTATGGTCTTTAGTAATTTTTGTTGTGTATGTCATGAACAAGAGTTAACTAAGTTTAATAAAATTCATAATATGATTGAATGAGTAATCTTTTCAACTTAGAATTAATTAGTCTAGTATTTTTCCTTGAGAATGGTTGTGACTAAATTTGGTAGACAAAAGCCGGTGAGATTTTGAGCCTTTAGACTGACACATCAGTCCCGCTATTCTTGATGAGTGATATTCTTCCATGAATTTGTTTCTCTAGAACTTGCTTTAATTCTCTTCAAGGTCACATCAACACATGCATATATGAACATGATTAAGGCAATTTTTTTACGCTACTTAAGCCAAATAGCCTTCCCTGAAATTATTTTTTCTTTTGTTGAACCCCTTTGAGCCTTATTGCTTTTATTTTTGTGAACCCACATTACAAGCTTTAACCTGGAAAAAAAATTCTTACCCAAGTCGGAAAGCTAGTGGAGCATTATGATATGTATGGGTGTATATGAAATAAGTGTGGGGATATTTAATTTCTAGTTTGGCTACATATTTTCATTCTTAAATTCTTGTGTCCCATCATGATTAAAAAAAGAGAAAAATAAAAAGAAAAGAGAACTGAGAAAAAAACAAAAAAAAAAAACAAAAGAAGAAGTAAAAAAGAAAAGAAGTGATGGAGGAAATAACTTTTGATATCCATCTTCATGATTCCTTCCAAAATTTTAAATAAAGGGATATGTTGAATGCTTTGAATGGAGTGATTGGTATTACATATTTTATATATTCGAGCTTGAGTTAAATCATTTTTGCTCTACTAGTTTTGATGGCTTTTGAGCTACACTCCCAAAATATATTCTACCTTAATCCTAAGCCCCGCTACAACCCATAAAAAGTCCTTATGATTTGTGTTATGCATGTGATCCAAGTGGTGGAGAATGAGAAGATATGCAAGCTTATGGTAGATCATTTCTATTGGAATGAATTAGAGAGAAACACTTACCCTTCAAACCATGAGAGCTGAGTGTTTATTCCCGTAAGAGTCTACCAATTTAGTTTACTCTATCTTCAAGTAAAAATACTTACTAAGAAATTAGAAGTTGTCTAAGAATATATTTTCAAGACATGTTATGGGTTTTAAAGAGCTTGGTTATTCTTTATTTATGGCATTACAACCTTAATTTTTGTTTAAAAAAATAAATTTTGAGTTTTGTCCGAGGACGAACAAAAGTTAAGTGTGGGGGTATTTGATAAATATCAAGAAATCTCCGAGCATCACTCTTCTCGGCATAATCCAAGAAGATCGTCCTCGTAGTCCTTGTCCCGAGCTTCTGAATCTTCAGATCTGGAATCTTCACATATGCCAGACACCCCCACACTCGAATGATATTCAAGTTAGGCCTGACTTTGAACCAGCGTTCATGAGAAGTGATGTCCGAAGTTGCATGTAGCACTCTATTCAGAATAAAAGTGGCCGTCAATAAAGCTTCTCCCCAGTAGCATTTTAGAAGACCACAGTTAATAGTATTGAGTTTATCATTTCTGTCAACGTTCTGTTCTTCCTTTCTACTACTCCGTTAGATTGAAGAGAATACAGAGTAATAGTCTTGTTGACGATTCCATGTTCTTTGTAAAATTATGCAAATTTATGAGACCGATACTCTCCGTCTCGATCACTTCTTTTGCCACAACTCGATTATAATAAGATTGAGTGATTGCATTAACTACATTAGACTGATTTACAAGCTGAAGTTTAAACAATGTAACTCCCAAAAATCATATTTGGTAAAATTGAGTTTTTTAGATTTTTCTTGGATTTAATATTATTTTATGAAAATCTAATTTTGATTGAAGAGTTGATTAAACGAATTCTGAGTGTTAATAAATTTTCCTCAATTTGAAAAGTGTTTTTGAATAATAATTTGACGTCATAATGATTTGATTTATTTTATGAATTGTTTTGCTAAAATTGAAACAAATTTTGTAGTTAAATGAATATCTATGTATAAGTGTTCAATTTCATAATATTAACCTTATTGATTCTTAATAATATTATTTGAAAGACAAGTAATATTATTAACCATTTCTGGAATTATTTATTAGTAAGTATTAAAGAAGAATTGATTTTATTAATTGGTTAACTATTTAACTAATTCTGTAATTAGTTGAGGGTAATTAAATTAGTTAGAATTTGAAATCTTTTAGAATTTGAATGTTTTAAAAATCTGTTTTGAAACTATTTAAATATTAGAATTTGAATTCTTTTGTTAGTTAGTTATTCTCTAACTAAATTATTTAGCAATTTTAAAATCTGTCAGAATTTGAAAATCTGATTGAAACAGTTTGAATTTTGAAAATCTGTTAAATATTGAAAAACTATTTGAAAATTGAATTTTTAAATATCTGTTTTGAAATTGTGTTACTAAACCTATTCTCTTGCCCCCAGATCTACATTTAATTACCTATACTGCCATTGAACAATAACCCCCAGAAAAAAAACCCCAGATCTATCCCTAATTATAGTTATGCCACAGAATATTTAATATAAATACTGTAAAATCACTGACACATCACATCAGCACACTTTCCAATACATCACTTTCTCTCTCTACTTATTTTCTCTCTACAATCACTCTCTCTCTCCACTAATTCTCTCCTGGCCGATCTCCGCCGTGATCCTCGCCGGAGCTCTGCCGCTTGCCTCAAATTCTTCGTCAAGCACCACCAGACTCCCACCACCACTGCCCGGAGTTCACTCGACGCTGTCCTTCCCGAGAGCATCATCAACCGGACGCCGGAGACCAGCTCGAGTCGCCGACTCCAGATCTCGCCATGCCGGAGGGCCGCTCGCCATCGAAGCTTACTCGAATTTGTCGCGCTAGATCCACCGCCGGGGACTACTGACCGAAGACGACGACGAATGAGCAGCCACTTCCAGATCTACGCATCACCAGAGCCTGGACAGTGCCACCGACTACTGCCGGCCCCGATCGAGACTGCAGGCTCGATTCCCGTGCCTCCTAGGGAACTGTGCGCCCTTGCCGAGCTCGAAGGAGCCATCGACGCCTCCTTCCACCATCGTGGCCCGTCCAGACCGAAGATCTCACCGTTGTAGAGCTAGATCTCCGTCACCGGGCACCACCAGACCAAGATGAGCTCCTCCACCGCAGCATCGCACAAATCAAGGTGAGCGTTGACTCTTCATCTTCTTGAACCCTTTCTTGTTCTTCCTTCTTGTTTCTAGAATAAGGTCTCTAGATGGTTGTTGAGAGAGGGAGTGGATGGAAGTTTGGTGTATCAATTTAAGGTTCGGGTGAGTAGTAGTTGGCTGTGAGAAGAAGAAGGGTGAAGTATGGTGGAATGGGAGTTAGAAAGAAGACATGGGAGTCATGGGGGTTCTGGTTTGGTTAGGAAGAAGTATAGCAAGAGGCTGGGAATGTTAATGTAGGGATGATAGAGAGTTTCTCTCAGTTTTTAGGACTCTGGAACCGAACAGTGGTCCTCGAGATGTGGGGGAAGAAATGGCGACTCTTCACATTTGGAGAGGCCACTTGCCTCTTTGAAAACCGAGTCGGCCGACTCTTCAGAATTTGAATGGTCACCCATGTGACCATTTGAGATTGAGAGGTGGGCTGAGGAGTGAAGAAATGAATGAGATTTTTTTTATGTTCTCCTGTTGATTATGGAGAGAGAAGGAGCTGCATTCATTTTTCTGTAACCACTTGCCCTTTCAGAAACCGAAGGGTTAGCTTAGGTGTCTTTTCAAACTTGATGAGTCAACTATTGGTTCCTCATTCAAACCTATAGATGTAAAACTATAATGATGTGATGAGAGAATACTAGCCTGTGTATTTTGCTTAGGGCTTGAGTGGGCCGAGTGAGTTGCCGTCAGTAATTGGGTTTTAACCTTTGTGCAAGCCATTAAGAATATTACGGTAGCAAGTAGCACTAATTTTAGGCCCATGGTTATTTAGCAAAAGTGTATCAGCAGTAGTAGTATTAACCTATAGGCCAATTTGGGCTTGTGGCTGGGCTAGGTCAGGCTGAGGTATGGGTGGAATTGTTAAGTACCCCTTTTTATTGTTTACATATTTGTAAATCAAATTTAGTTGAAATTGTTTATTAATAGAATTAACTTGTAATATTTAATTAGTATTATCTTTAAACAATTTATTAGCAGCAATTGTTCTGAATCTTATAAATATTGATTTTTTTTCTAAGTTATATTAAACAAAAGTTTCAAATAAGGATTTTAACCTTAATTAATATTTAATAATTTTTGTTGATTACTGTTACCATTTTTATCATTTATAAATGTTTATTAAATAATTTTAACAGTTTAGTCATAGTTATAGCTTATAATGAATATTTTAGTATGCTTCATTTTTAAATATTTTTATATAGTTTATAAAAATTAAATGTTCTAAAAAAGATTATGTAGTTATAATTTTGCTAGCAAAACGTTTTAATATTTCTAAAATAGTTAAGTATTTTATTAGTAATTATTTCTTCGAGGCTATATATATTTTTCTAATGATATTGGTTAGCTATGGATAGGTTTCCAAATTATTTTGTGACAAGTTTTTATTTAGAGAGATTATCTAAATATTATTACTTTCAAAATATTATGATTAGCTAGATGAATAGATGACAGTTAGATATAATTAGATAATTATTTTATTTTTTAAAAACCCTAACAACTTGTACCAAAAATATCAGGTAATCCATTGCATCCATGCAGTATTACTCCCGTGCTTCCAAGGCGAATTAAGTACACTGACTCGACTTGTACTTTGTATTTCTGTCTTACATCCATGTGCCATGTTCTCATATCGGACACGAGATACACACGATTGTCTTGTACATTGTTCATTGCTTGTGAGTCATTGTTTATTGCGGGGATTGGGGAAAATATTAGCTTTTGTGTGACCACACCCAACATAGGTATTGTGGATAGCCTAATCGTACACTTCACGTACGATGAAGCCGGACCTTGTAGAATTGATTGACTCATTGACTCATTGATTGATTTTGCTCCCTAGCCGGTCACACATTAGTTTAATATTTTAAATTTTCACAATTGCATATTGATTGTCGTGTTTATTGCCTTGTACATTGATAGCCGTATTTATTGTCTAACATATTGATTATCGTCTATTGCCTGCAGTTTTACATTTCTTTTCTGGTACCGCAGTTTTATTTTCATTTCTGGTATTCTGGTTTCACCTTGTATTCTGTATTACAGATTACATTGTATATTGTTCTTGTTAGGGTTGTATTTTGCTCTTTTCTTGACAGGATATGTTGCAGGTGAGCTTGGGCCACATGGAGCATGTGATTGTATTGGATATTGCAGCTTTTATTTATTTTCTGGAGATTGTATTTTGGATATTCATTATTGTATATTTATTTTATTTGACCGGATTTGTCTCCGGCTGATTTTGTACTAAATGACTTGATAGATAATGGTGATCATTCTGGGAACGTTATAAAAGCTGTGTTTGTTTACATTACTTTGTGACTTGGAGTTTTCCTTAGTATTGTACAGCTTACTTCGTCGTGTCCATCGACGAAGGCTGGGCATGTCCGACTCGTATCCGATTATTCGGGAGCGGATCGTGACATATTTTTAGTGGTGGCCCATACAGGTCTGTCCTAATGACACTTAGGCTATAAAGTGTTATTGGGGGACCAGCGAAAGCTAAAGAAAACTCATCACAACATAGGAACCGCGGGAAATGGTTTATGGTTATTGATATTTAAAATTTAAAATTTTGATTTTACTCATGTTTTTTAGGTTAGTTTACAATTTTTCTAGGATATAGCAATCAATAGTTTATTTTTCTGTTACAGGACGGTCGCCACGACGAACGCTGGGACCAGTGAGCAGCCTGCACCCAGTACGCAGGAGGAAATTCCACCGCCTCCGCCTCAGTCGCTTCCTCCGACGATGACGTTCTACGGCACGCAGATGATGGCCATGTTCCAGCAATTCATGGAGGCGCAGAACCACCATGCCACGCAGTTCCGAGCAACGATCATGGACGTACTCCGAGATAGGGAGCCAGCTCCGCCTGTACCACCAGATTATATTGTATATTATTCTTGTCAGGGTTGTACTTTGCTCTTTTTCTGACATGATACGTTGCAGGTGAGCTTGGGCCACATGGAGCATGTGATTGCATTGGATATTGCAGCTTTTATTTATTTTTTGGAGATTGTATTTTGGATATTTATTTTATTTGACCGAATTTGTCTCCGGCTGATTTTGTACTAATTGACTTGATGGATATTGGTGATCATTCTGGAAACGTTATAAAAGCTGTGTTTGTTTACATTACTTTGTGACTTGGAGTTTTCCTTAGTATTGTACAGCTTACTTCGTCGTGTCCATCGACGATGGCTGGGCGTGTCTGACTCGTATCCGATTATTCGGGAGCGGATCGTGACAAACATTCCTTCGGTATAAAATACTTTCTCGAAGTATGTTCTTTTTATGGAAATCACCATCTGTCCAGCATTGATTCCATCTTTAGGCCCGCGTTACAGAGTAGGTCTCCGGAGATGTCACGACCCGCACCCTGTGTAGGGGTACGAGAACGTAACAATGCCCAGCCTACGCCGCAGTGTCGGCGGTAGAACGCTGTCCTAGGCCAATCATCTAACAATATAAAGGTACCTGTACAGTATATACACTCCGAATGGAGGTGACATAACAGAACAGTCTCAATCACATCTAAGGCAGATACAGAGTAGTAAAGGTAGATAGAGAGATCAAAAGCACAATGTAATACAAATAAGAGGGAGAAAATCTAAGTGTCTAAGATAACAACTCAAGAACATCCAGCTCAATACAAGTCTCTAAATATAACAACATCTCAGAAGAACAACTAAAAATCAAATAACAAAGCTGAAAGAAAACTAAAGCCTAGCTATCTAGCCTAGACTCTGGGAGTAGCATCCTGTACTGCAGCTGGATCCTCCAGAGGAACCATGTAGCAGGTGTCGTCTAATCCTGCTCCGTAATAGGTGGTACATAGGGCCTCCTCCTCATCCTCTGTAATATTTTCAACAGGTCCAATCAGGACAGGAGCGAGTACAATATATCTCAACATATCATAGCATGTTAGAAAATATAATCATGCAGTAAAGTAAGATACATGAACTGAAGAAATACAGTATGTAAACAGAGAGAGAAACTGTAGTAGAAATATCTACTATACATAGAGAACTATAGTGACTAGTGAGTCAGAGTAAAATATAAACATGTGAATGGCATAGGAGATTCATGACTACAGCTAAGAGAGTGATTCATGACTACAGCTACTGGGATAATATTCACATGTCTATTTCTACTCCCCCATCCCCAATCGATACACAAAGATCTGTTCAAGTTATGTTAAGATTCGTGAAACTTCACATGGCTCATAAATGAGTGATACGTGAAGGTGATTCATGATGGCTCTGTGAACATGAGAGTACATGTGTCACAAGCGATTCGTGAATCAGAGGAAGCATAGAGATACGTGATGATTCGTGAAACGCACAAAACATGCAGTATCCGATGCTTCCGAGGGGGATAACATCTCATTAAAAGATCCACATAGTACCAATCCGTGTGACCAACGTGACAGTATCAAGTAAAGTAATTTAAAGCAGGAAAATAATTCTAAGCAGGATATAAAATGATCAAAGAATGTACTCGCCTGGTATCCTGAACGTCCGAAGAGAATATACTGTCCGAGGAGTGGTATCTGTCTCCTATAGAACAGTACAAGTCACAACAAGTCTAAAATGATAAAATAAAGCTCTACTATGCATTCTACATGAAACTAGGTCAATCTAGACCAAAGTCAACTCTTGGTCAACTCTGGTCAACCCTGGAAGTCAAACTAGGTCAGTTCTAGTCTAAATAAGTCAAACTAGGTCAAGCGAGGTTAAACTAGCCAAACTAGGTCTAAACAAGTTAATCTAGGCTCATCAAGTCTAAACGAGTCTATCTAGTCCAATCTAGACTCAACCAAGTCTAGCCTTGCTAGCACTCACATCTCAAGAACAACAAGTCAAAAACAAGTCTAGTTAGCTAGTGCACAAGGACCATGGGCCATACACCTAGGCCATAGGCCAAAAACAATAGGCAATTGAAATCTCTATTTCATACTACACTATCACACTACACATTTCACATATATATATATATATATTTTTTTTTACACATAGGTATAGAGAGATTCATGTGTGCTCTAGAAAATGTGTGTGTGACAGAGTGTGTGAGTGTAAAGTGTCATAGAGAGTGACAGTGTCATATAGGGTGTGTGTGTGTGAGTGTGGTGTGCATAGAATGTGGGCATGTGTCTAACATGTGTGTGTGTGGTATAGAGTTTAGGCATGGGTGTGTATGCTGATTTTGTGTGACAGTAATAGGAGATCAAATGTGTGTGTGTGTGTGAGTGTGGTGTGCATAGAGTGTGTGAGGGGGTGAACTAATGTGTGTGACAGTGGCAAGAGAGGGTGGCCTGTGTTTCTCAGGTTTAGGATTTGTGTGATGGTGTGAATGGACAACCATTCTCAGGTGACAGTGCCTCCCAAAGCCAACCTCCAACTGGTACCAAGAATTGAGTCTCTACTAGTATCTAATAACAGGAATTTGAAACCTAGCATGATGTCTGTGGCTCAGCTAATTTGAACATAACTAAAACACATAATTGAAAAAATAACAGGAAAATGGAGAGCAATGTACTCTCATTTAATCCCAGGAATTTGACAGTCTCAGTTTCATTTCGAAATCTCAGTCTCATGTATTGCAAAATCTCAGGTTTTTCAGGTAACTTGGTAATCTCAGTTTATTGACAGTGTACTCCTTCTAAAACTCAGGTTTTCAACTATTTCAGATTTAAAACAACATCTCAGTAATTCTCAGGAAAAGCATAGGATGTGGTTAGCATGTATGTACAGGGTTATGTGTCATTAGGTGATTAAGAATTCAATCCCAAAACCCAAGTCACTAACTCCAATGAAAAATAAAATTAAAACTAACCTAACAATCTCCTATTAGCTAACAGTTATGTGGGTGACTAATCTAATAGTTTAACATCACCAAAACAGGGAAGAAATGAAAATCAAAATGTTTCAGGATTTAACAACCTAGGCCGTATCAGTGAATCGACAGTATTTGAAAGGGAAATTGATAATTCGATCCCAAAAACACATCTAAAACCCACAAGTAACCATGTACACTATTCCTTAACATGTAGGTATGACCATTAATCATCATAAAACATCAGTTTAAATGAAATTAAATTTTTGAAATCTGAAACAGTTGGTATCAGTGAATTATCAATGCACAAGGAAAATTCAGAAAATTCGAATTCAAAAACCATCAAATTAACAATTAACAAGTTGGTACATAATGTAGCATAGTGTACACTACCAAAATTTATCAATTTAGCGACGGCCCTATCCGTCGCCAATCCGACGGTAATTACGATTAGCGACCGAAAACCGACAGATTTTGGCCAAAAAATCCGTCGGCAATCAGCTCGTCGCTAATAACGGCCCGTCGCTACGTAGTCGTGAAGCGACCGTTAACCGACGTATTATCGACGTCACAATACGAAGCTTTAGCGACGCATTTCCGACGGACTGTCGTCCATTTCAACTATTAAGTACTGAACTGTGCAAACAATATCGACGTACAATTCCGTCGGTAAACCGTCGTAATAGCGTATCAGAGCGTATCGTTCTGTCGGTCATCCGTCGGTATTCATCGGTAACTATCGACGGATTAGCGATGGCCTACTGACGGACTATCCGTCGATCAGGTTCTGGAAATGCTTGGCATTTTCAGTATCATGGCGACGAAAGAATAGTCGCTATGCCGTCGATGTGGCGACGTCGTAGCGACGGCTTAGCGACTATTCTTCCATCGCCATGGTTTTGGAAATGTCAGGTATTTCCAGAACCATGTCCTGACATTTCCAAAACCATGTCGACGGATAGTCCGTCGCTAAGCAGTCGCTAGAGCGAGCGACTGCGTAGCGGCTGATTATCAGTCGCCCTGGCGACGGACAGGCCGTCGCTATTCCGTCGAAGTTTATACCACCAGAACCTTGCCGACGGATAATCCGTCGAGCATCCATCGCTACCTGGAAACACTTTAGAAACTCCAGATAGCGACGGCTAATCCGTCGAAAAAACCGTCGACAACTGGGACTATCCGTCGCTAAACGGTCACTAGTCCGTCGCTAACTAAGTTTTTTGGGAAAAAAATTGCAGCACTTTCCCTGTTGACAAATATATGCATAAACCAAACCAATATATAATGCGCACCAATTATCCAACAATCACACAGACCCAATATATAATGCACACCAATTATCCAAGAATCACATAGACCAAATATGCACATACGAATTTAATGCACACCAATTATCCAAGAATCACATACCAAACCAAATTAATAGAAAATAAATATCAATTATCCTAAAAAGTAACATAATATCCGGTGCTATAAGCCGATTATAGCACAATTAATCCAAAGCTCTCATAAATAATCCAAATTTTCTTAATACAATATTTTAAGGAGGAGGTCGATTGTCCGGTGGTGGTAATCCCATATGCGACCGACGAATATACTCCTCCACAAGGTACGCAGGCAAGCCGTCGTAGACACTGCTCGGAAGTCGGCGTAGCTGCTCTGCGGACATGAGATCCAGGAGTGACATCACAGTCGTAGGCGGTACCACAGCGGCATCAGGGTTGAAAGAAAGATGGCCCACGGAAGACGGACCGACACCTGCAGTCGACGGACCAGTAGAAGACGGATGAGCACCATCAGCAGACGTACCGACAGCAGCAGACGGACCGGCAGCAGCAGACGCAGGCGGAAAGTACGTAGCAAATTGCTCCCGCAAGGACGACACCGCCTCGTGCAGCTGCGTAAGCTGCGACCTAACATCATCGTCTGCCCGGGCCACGGGAGGAGGTGGTGTCGGTGGAAATCTCTGCGTCGCCATATACAATGGCCCTAGGGAGCCGACTCCGTACATGAACCCTTTCTTAAAGCCGCCGACTGTATCTACGAACAAGTCATTCCGAGCGGCCAAAGAAGAGGGCGTCCGGAAGGGCGTCATTTCACCGATATCCTCGGTGTCGGTTAACTGAGCCCGACTAAGGGCCTCACGATACGCAGCCTATCAAATGAATGTGTTTATATTATAAGATTTACCTAAGTTGTAATCTAAATCCTATGTTTCACTAAGTTAAGTGTGAATCCTAAGTTTACCTAAGTTATAGTCCGAATACTTTTAATTCTAACGTTAATCTCATAAACATAAGTACTTACATCAGTCTCCTTGGCCCTCTCGTCGACGAAGCTCCCGTCCTTCCGTCTTTTGTGCGTATGCTGGAACACGTCGTGCATGGTGACCGAGTCTGGCGCCCTTCCCTCCTTTACCGCCCATTGGGCATGCATACGAAATTTCCGTAGAAACTAATTAACTCCTTTAATTAATAATACCTAATTCGATAGTGAAATAAATTTACGGTTGCTCACCAGATCTGCAAGTGTCGCTGCATGGGACCTTGATCCTCCCGTATGAAGGCCCGCGGCAGATCGGCTAACCTTCGCCTTCTCCGATTTCTCCTTGTACGTAGGGGTATCCATCATGCCTAAGAGGTCCTCATAATTCTCCTGCCGGATCCAATTCGGCCTCGTATGCCCCATTTTTAGGTCATGAATCATATCCCGTATCTTCTTCGAGCAAGTGCTTTTGTAGGTCCTGCGGATCCCTTCCTCGCGATGGGGGGACCACCAGTACGTTGTCTAACATAGAAAATCAATTATCACGTAATTTAAAAAATGGTTGATTAAAGAATCACATAGACTTAACCAAAAGATATAGATATATACCCTCAAATCGTCGAGCCAGACGTACTGCACGTTTGGGGGCACCGACGAAAAGTTGAGGTAAGGACCGTAGAAGTTAGCCCTGATAATTTCTCCAAGGGCCCTGCCAACATTAAACGAAAAAAACCTACAAAGAAGAAACGAGTGGATTATTAACTTGAATAAATGAAAGAAATTTAATAAATTAACTTAAATTTACTTACGAGGTCCCCGCGGGCCATAGCTCTCGTCGAAACTCGCCTCTCGGCCTCTCTGGTGCCGTCGGAGGATCCGTGGGTCCGCGTATGTATTTCCCAGTAATCGGATGGAACCGAGTATGGGGGTACTCCGGGGCCCACTGTGCAGTAACTGGGGCATCCCCTGGTGGATCCGCTGCTGGTGGTTCCGATAGCGGAACGGATCCGCTAGCAGATCCGGACTCAAGCCTCGATGAAGTGGTCGATCGAGGGCGGGATGCGTCTGTGCCCGGGGTACTCTCCGGGTCGAGCTCGCTCGATGGGGTCACATCCTGGGAACTTTGAATGCGACCACGACCACCAGTACCAGTACGACCATGACCCGCACCACCACCACCACCACCACCACCACCACCACCACCACGACCAGCACCACGACCACGGCCAGCCATCATGACCTGTAAATAGAACACATAAACATAACTAACAATATAAAAGTATAAATGGATATAAAAAACTAAACTAAAATATACATACCACCAGTAGGGAGACGAGTGCCGCCGCGACGAAAAAGACTAGGAGTACCATCTGCAATAAGTAAATAATCGAATGAAAAAAACATGAATTCACGTAATTGCTTTTATGAGGTCAAACCTAATTCATGTAATTGGAAGTGTTTTTACTATACAACAATATTTAACCTAATCATCGTCTTCGTTCTCATCCTCGGCCTCATCTTCATCATCATCCTCCTCATCCTCATCCTCATCCTCATCCTTATCTTCATCGTCGATTTCATCTATATCCTCATCCCCATCAAATTCTTCTTCTTCTTCTTCTTCTTCATCTTTTTCTTCTTCTTCTTCTTCTTCTTCTTCTTCTTCTTCTTCTGCCTCAAAATTTGGGACAAGACGCCTCTTTCTTCCCTGGTTGACAGCTAAGTCTTGTGTATCAACCTCTTCCTCCCCTCTATTTTCCTCAACAATATCTTCAACATCCATTGTATCTGAGTGTTGTCCCAAGTATTGGGACTTTTCGATCTGGTTCTCTTGGTATGCTGGGTGATCTCCAACGTTGAATGTATTTCTAGATTTAATCTTGCATACTGTCCACCAGTCAAATAGATCTCTACGATGCCTTGGGTAGCTTGTATAGTAGACTTGAATAGCCTGATTTGCTATCGCAAATGTATCGGACCCTCTATACCTCCTGCGATGATTTATATCGACGAATCCAAATTGTTTATCGATTCTCCAACCGATATTTGGTGTCGTATCGAACCACTCACATTTGAACATCACAATATGCATATCATATGGGCCAGTATATTGTAAATCTACAATATCCCTAAGCACTCCATAATAGTCAAAGTCCGGCTCGTCGTCATAGACGGTGCCTTTTATGCAAATACCGGAATCCTTGGTATTGATGCCATCATTGATAAATTCAACATTTATAGCATTCTGAGTTGACTTAAACCTGAAGCCATTAACGACATAGCCTGGCCAAGTCTTTATTTGCTTCTTTGGTCCCAGTGCCAGATAACGAACACTCTCATGAGTGAGTGTTGTTTCAGGCAATAAAACCTGTAAACAAATATTTATAATTTAAATGTTTCAGATTATATATTAATAATCTCAATTATAATCACAGTTACTTACGTATTTGCGAAACCATGACGGAAATGTACAATCAACCTCTCTTTGAAGTCCCTCATCGGTAATATTGGGTCTCCTCATTTTGACTTCATCTCTAAATACACTATTAGAGAAAATAAGAATATATAAGTGTAGTCACTTACTTCATCAAATTTGAGATTATAACGAGTGCAAGTGTACTGACTTACTTCTCCAAATCTCTCATATCTTGTATGTCACAGTTTAACAAGACATATCGGTGAGCGGCATCATACTCGTCGTCTGTCAACCACCGTCTTTTACTAGCCCCAACAGGCTTGCCCCTTACATTGAATCTTCCTCCATCTTCAACGTCCTCGTCATTCCTTTGAGGTCTATTTCGATTTGTTTTAACATGAGTATCGAAATAAATGGAGCAGAAGTTTGACACCTCTTCGATAAGATATGCTTCGCATATCGAAGCCTCTATATGAGCTTTGTTGCCAACTTTCTTCTTTAGATGGTGTAGGTATCTAGAGAAACAAATTATCTTGAGAATTAAGAAAGAATTTTAAAACCCACTGAAATTTAGCTTAAATTATATCGATATTTATGTACCTTTCAAATGGGTACATCCATCGATAATGAACAGATGCACCGACGTGGGCTTCGTATGCTAGATGAATCGGTAGATGCTCCATGCTGTCGAAGAAGCCAGAAGGAAATATTTTCTCCAACTTGCAAATTATTAAGATAATCTTCTCCTCAAGTTCAACCATGTGTTGCACAGTCAACTTAGTTGAACAAATATCCCTAAAAAATATTGATAGTTCGGCCAACGGAACCCATACAGCAGAAGGCAACAACTTTTTCAAAGCAATGGGCAGTAATCTTTCCATAAACACGTGGCAGTCATGACTCTTCATTCCCGTTAGCTTGCGTTCATTGAGGTCAACGCATCTAGATAAATTCGACACATAGCCGTCGAGAAATCTTAAAGTAGATACCCACTTGCAGATTATTAATCTATCTTCCTTGCTCAATGTGTATTGTGCTATCGACTTACTTAATCGTCCAGCAGCTCCCCTTTGTATCAAGTTCAGATAAGGACGCTTGCATATCTCGGCAATGTCTTGTCTTGCTTTTGGATTGTCCTTCGTCTTTCCTTTAATGTCCATGACGGTATTAAAGATATTGTCGAACGCATTCTTTTCGATATGCATAACATCAAGATTATGCCTTATAAGATTATCTTTCCAATAAGGCAAGTCCCAGAAGATACTCCGTTTGGTCCAGTTATGGGTTTATCCGAACCCATCGACACGATTGTTCGATGGATCTTCTATTACAGTGGACAAATCCTTTACATCTTCCCAAATATCGTATCCCGACAATCTGGCAGGCGGATGAGAAAATTCTTGTTTTCCAGCTCTGAATGCGTCCTTGTTCTTTCTCCAAGGATGACTCGCGGGCAGAAATTGACGATGACAATCAAAGAAAGAAGTTTTTCCTCCATGCTTAAGGCGGAACGCCTTACTATTTTGTATGCATATCGGACAAGACAGGGTGCCGTGAGTACTCCATCCCGACAGCATACCGTATACGAGAAAATCATTGATTGTCCACATCAGTGAAGCTCTTATCTGAAAGTTCTATTTCCTAGAAATATCATACGTCGTGACGCCGATCTCCCACAGCTGTTTTAGCTCATCCACCAACGGCTGTAAATATATATCGATATTCTTCGTCGGATTTTTGGGACCCGATATGATAGCTGTCAAGAACATATAAGGAGTCTTCATACACATCCATGGTGGCAGATTGTAAGGGGTCAGAATGACCGGCCAGCAGGAGTATTGAGATCCCGACTGCCTGAAAGGGGCGAATCCATCAGAACATAGCCCCATGCGTAAATTTCTGGGCTCTGCAGCAAAATCTGGATGGCAAAAATTGAAATATTTCCACGCCTCTCCATCCGAAGGATGTGACAATTCTCCATCGTCCTTTGTGCGTTCTTCGTTGTGCCACGTCATGTGTTCTGTTGTATTCTGAGACATATACATCCTATGCAAGCGCTTCGTGATCGACAAGTAATGCATATACTTGTAAGGACGTCGTTTTCTAGTTGACTTTCCTTTTCCCCTGACTTCCTTGTAACGATCCGCATTACAGAAGCGACAACTTTCTACATCCTCGTTCTCCTTGTAGTACAACATGCATCCATTGTGACAACAATCTATCTTGTCGTACCCCAGTCCCAATTGTCGGACCATCATCTTCGACTTGTAAAAGTTTTTTGGAAGCTCTTTTGATTCCTTCGGTAACACCTCCTTCATTAGTTGTGTATTCCGATCATAGCAAGTTTGTGGCAAGTTAAAATCGGAATTTATGTTCAACAACCGCATCGTCACTGATAGTACGGAATATGGATCACAACCAGGATATAAAGAAGTTTCAGCATCCTGAAACATATCATAGAACTCCTTCGCCTCGGGATTAGGATCCTCCGGATCAAAATTAGGCCCTGCCGCGTCGTACACCATATCTCGTGCAAGGTTCTGCACGTCTCCATAATCAACGGAGCATTCGTCGTCATCGACGACAAAATCTGCTGCAGTATTATCATCAAAAGGATAAGTAGCAGCATTCGCAACCTATCTTTCGGCATATAGTTCACCTTGCGATGACCACAGGCCGTAATCACGTACGAAACCCTTACGGGTCAAATGATCTCTTACACTCACCACTTCATCGTAACGTCTATTACGACATGGACACTTGATTTTGTTACCGTCCATAAGCTGAGCTTTGCTCATGGCATACTTAAGAAACACTTCCACGCTTGCCTGAAAATCGTCACTCATACCTATTCTGCTCTCGTGTTATCGTTTGTACATCCATGTACGATCAATGAAATAATGATCCATCACAGATTAGATGTAAAATCTGTATAGTAAGACAAACTAAACAGAATTAGTATATAATCATGTAACTGGTGGATCCGCTAGTATTCTAGCTCGAGAAGAGAAAAATCTAAATACAGTTGTTACTAATAGTTCGATACCGATAGTTCGATACCGATAGTGCGATACCGATACCGATAGTTCGATACCGATAGTGCGATACCGATACCGATAGTGCGATACCGATACCGATACCGATAGTTCGATACCGATAGCATGGTTTAAAGTATCGATCGATACCGATAGTGCGATACCGATACCGATAGTTCGATACTGATAGTTCGATACCGATAGTGCGATACCGATATCGATACCGATAGTGCGATACCGATACCGATACCGGTAGTTCGATACCGATAGCATGGTTTAAAGTATCGGCCGATACCGATCCGATACGGCCGATACCGATACGGTTTGGCATGTTCCGATCCGATACCGACCGATACCAAATATTGACCGATACCGACATTGGGGGCCTTTGTTCCGGTCAATTCGGCAAAACCAATCGGTAAGGGTGACTACTATTTCATATAATTTCAAAACTACTAAGAAATAACGCTGAAATACTTAAAATTATGCCTAAATGTATAAAATATATGTTTTTAAATGTAAATAATTTATTAATAATTATTTGTTTTCCGATACCAAAGTCTTATACTCCGATACGATACTGCCGATACTACCGATATCGCCGATACCAATACTCATAGGAATAGTCCGAAACCGATTTCGATACCGATATTATGAACCTTGTCCTTATTATCTAGCAAGCACTACCTTAGTCTAGTCACACTAGCATTAATTACCTATAATTCCTACCATGTCTATAATCACACATTACACCCCAAGCCGTGGCATGGTAGGCCTGCCTTTCATTCGTCACTCTCTAAAGCACACATACACATACATATGTATATCACAGTTAGATGTATAGATATATACATCTATATAGAAGCACACAACTGACTTATGCAGATGAAGAACTGGCACTGTCCTTGACACAATGAACATATACACCATGAACCCAAACTCCATATTTACATTTACAAATCCAAACACCACCAAGTAATGGATAACACCCAATATGGATAACACATTATTTAGCCAATATATAAACTCTGATGAATTTGATAAGCAAAGCCCCCCGCCGCCTCCGACCAAAGCCTGCCGCCCAGCCCCCGACGCCCCCACCCCAAGCCCGCCGCCCAGCCCCCGACGCCCCCGCCCCAAGCCCGCCGCCCAGCCCCCGACGCCCCCGCCCAAAGCCCGCCACCCAGCCCCCGACGCCCCCTCCCCAAGCCCGCCGCCCAGCCCCCGACGCCCCCGTCCCAAGCCCGAATGTCCCCAAGCCCGCCGCCCCCGCTGCCCCTGCGTCGACAAACCGCGACACAGAGAGAGAGAGAGAGAGAGAGAGAGAGATCGAGAGAGAGAAAGAGAGAGGAGATTACCTTCGGGAGAGAGAGAGGAGAGGACGCCGACGCCGTTCACTGAAGCCGCGAGAGAGAGAGAGAGAGAGAGAGAGAGAGAGAGAGAGAGGAGAGAGATTAAATTTGGGGAAAATGCGAAAAGTTTCCCCCGCCTTTTCATTTAAGTCTGGAACGTAAATTTAGCGACGAAATAGCGACGGCTAATAATTCGTCGCCAATTAGTCGCTATTATTGATTATCCGACGGAATATCCATCGCTACGTAGTCGAAAAAATGTACCGCCAAATTCCTACATAATTCCTGCCAAATAATCGACTACGTAGCGACGACTAGACATCCGTCGCTATATTACCGACAGCCTAGCGACGGATATGCGACCTTTACTCCCCCTAAAATTAAAATAAAAAATGGCAAAGGCGTGTAGTCGGTACTCAGTCGCTAAGCGGCCACGAAGCCGTCGCTAACACCGACGGAAATTTACCGTCGCTAAATATCTGTCGCTAATTGAGTGTATTTTGGTAGTGGTAGGGGTCCTAAGAGTCATCTCGTGTCCAAATATTGGACATGAGTCGTGTCCAAATAGATGCACGAACACAGACACGTACTGTGCACAATTAACCGTCGTGCACGCGTACACGCGCGTATAACACGCGACACACGACACGATACGACACGTGATCGTGTCCAAGGGTTCACCTAGGATAGGCCTAGGTCTGACATGTACTGCACCGTGTCCACGAGTCCCACAGACACGATACGACACGCGTATCAGTGGTGTCTGTGCACATGCACAGCAGCCCGCACGTGGCTCGTACGACCAGTGTGGGGGCGATTGCGCCATGCACACTCCATAAGGTGCTTCCAAATTTTGGGAGCACGATGACAGTCGTTGCCCCTAGGCTCACGCCAAAAATCAGGACATGAAGTGTCCTGTGTCGAGAGAAAATGAGCCCGAGGTGCAGGACACAGTGTACGTGTGTGCACGGCGTGTCCAACCCAAAATTCTGACACCATAGGACACTAAAACACTAGGACACCTTCACAAAAGTTATTGTACACATCAAGATCTACAAATTCATATAATTACATTTCAAAAATATGAAAATAAATTCCTATGTGGCATTTCTACAAACACCTAGTGTATCACTATGATACGTGTCCGATATGGACACGAAATGGACACGAATTGTGCCCAAATTTTGGGGACATCTAGGAAACCCTAAAACCTAACCTTATATGCAAAGAAATCAGGAAAAACTATAAGTTTAGATGATTTACCTATTGAGTATCAAAACTCAAGAAAAGCTTCAAAGAGGGGATTCCAAATGGCAACTCTAAATCTCCAAATTACATACAAACTGAGGTGCTCCTCCAAAATCAGTATATAAACATAAATTAGATCCTATTGCAAAAGACTAGGACTAAAAAGGAGCTAAAATGAATTAATTAGGAATTTCTAAGGTTGGGGATTTACCTCTTCCTAAACTTGAGATCTATTTCCAAGAGAGGCTAACCCTAAATGAAGGAGGCATTAAATAGGGGTAGGAATCCATAGGTTGGCTGCCATGGGTGGGCTAGGATTGGTCTTGGGCTTAATTCATGGGCCTATGGCTTAAACACTAGGCTTTAAATTGCTAAGTCATAAGTCATTGACTTAAACCATAAGTCATGAACTAACTTCTCTTAAGTAATCCTTTCTACCTTAAGACCAATCTCTAATGACTAAAAGTAGGTTGACTAGAGTTAGACTAGGGTTACCAACTAGGGTTAGTTCTAGGTTAGACTACAAAGTCTCAACTAGTCAAGACTAACATAGCACATAGCAATATTTAAATAAATATTAAAATTCACACAAATTCTCATAAATCATAATAAATTCAAATAAATCCTAAAATGCCCAAAATATCCTCTAGGCTAAAATGTACTAGTCAAACACCAAAATCATAAGCCATAACTTAAAATAGTTTTAAATGATTAAAAATCACCAAAAATCATATTATCATTTAATTATCATAATTAAATAAATTAAAATACAAAATTTCAAAATTACCCTCATTTTATAAACTGGGTGTTACAGGAGATCAGGTTCTTTGTGATAGCAGGTACATGCTCACATCTTGAAGCATCAGAGACTTCCCTGAAGTTTGCTTAAACACCACCGTCCTGATCCTTTGCACTTCAACTTGTGCATGGTTCGCCAACATTACAACTTTAAAAGTTGGTGTGTATGTGGTGAACCATTTCTTGCTTGAGCAGACATGGCAGGTGGCACCAGTATCTACCCACTAGTTAGAATCAGCCACCACCGCGGTAACTTGAGCAATCATAGCAATTACGTCAGTAATCATGAAAACCTTACCAGGCTCACCTTGCTCTGATTGCTAGGGCTTGGATTTGCATTCACTCTTGAAGTAGCCCTTCTTGCCACATTTGAAGCAAGCTAGATGGGATTTTGGCTTCTGCTGTTTGAAAGAAGTTTCCTTCACTTTTAGATTATTGAGGTCCTTCTTGTTGTTGTGGGAAACCGCCTGCTTTTCCTTGGACTCCTTCGTGTGGACCAAATTTGCGTTAACCATCTGCTTGGATAGTGTGTTCACCTTCAGTTGAGCCCTCATCTGGTCCTCAATATAGATTTCTTGTAGGAGATCTTCCAGACTGATCTCCAGTTTCTTCCTATGCATGTTCGCATAAAACTTGCTTCATCCTGCGGGGAGCTTGGAGACGATCCCTCCAACAATGAACTTGTCATTGAGGGGCATCCCCTCATCTTCTAATTTTTGACGCAACTTCAGGAACTCTTTCACCGGAGGCAACATTGTTTTCTTGTCTTCAAAGAGCCATTAATGATATTTTTCGACGATAAATATCTTGCTCCTATTTTTGTCATCTTTATACAATTTTTCCAGAGACTCCCATATCTCTCTGGCAATGGTCTTCTTAGAATATGTTTCCGCTAGGGAGTCCTCCATAGCATTTAGGATTAGAAGCCTACAGAGGCTATTTTCTCTTCTATATTTGGTCTAATTTTTAGTTGCAGCAGTAATTGCGGCTGCAGACCCAGTTTTTGGAGTATTTGATTCTTCCTCAGTTAGCACGTGGTCGACTTCCACAAGATGAAGATTAAGGCTAACCTTCCTATTCCAAATTTGGTAGTGCTCTCTATCGAATTTCTTGAACTTGTTAAAGTTGGAATTGATGAGAGCAGTACGAGAGTTTTCCATCTTGTAATCTAGCTTTGAGATTGTTAGTCCCGGGGCACAATTTTTTGATAAAAAACTAATTTATGCAACACTTCGAGGAAGGTGCATGACAGAGATTCCGAAGGATTCTGAGAAATAAAATCAATTATAACACTTTGAAGAAGGCACAAAAGGTTTCGTAGTAGCAACGATGAAATTTTACTAACAGTTTCTGATTAGATCAGAAATATACTTGTTCAGAATGAGTTGTAAGTTGATGAAAGAAAGATAAAATGGACGGAATAAGGAAATAGCCTGCTGGGGTGAATGATCACCGGTGCTCAAAGCTAGATTCGCCCTACACGATCAGCTTCCAGGAACCAACAAATTCGATGAAGAACTTCGAAACACTTTGCTCTACTGACTCCTTGGATGGCACATACTTGCTTTGTTTCTCTCTTCTCTGCTCTTAACTCTGGAGAAATTTTGTAAAGAAATTATGAACTATGTAACGAGAGAGAGAGAGAGAGAGAGGAGAGAAACATATATAGGCATGCGCAGTAACCGCCCGGTATACAAAAAGTTCGGGATGTGGAAAAAAATGTCCCAGAATATTACGTAATCGTTCAAATCGTGCACAGACACGATTGCGTCAATTGGCGCACAACGTACGCCATCTGCGACCTGCGCCAACTGCGCCCGTGCGCACTTGCACACAACGCGCACCGCCGCACTAACTGCCCGCGCGTACAGGAGCTAAGTGCAAAGAAAATTAATTCCAACAGCATTAAAAAGCATTAATGCTTCATTGTTGAGTTAGCCTTCCTTCTACTAGAAAAACACCCCCACATGGTACCCATGTGCCTCTCCAACCTCATGTGCATCTCTTTATACAAGCAAAGTTATATATGGAGATACAACTCACTTGGCCTAGGCAATGTGGGACTATATTTTCTAATGTTCAAGGCTAAAACACTAACATATACTTCCGCTGAGAGAGAAGTAATCTATTGGAAGTGGTGGCAACTTCAACACCAAGAAAATAAGCCAATTATGAAGGTCTTTGATTCAAAGTCTTTTGCCAAGAAGATCAATAAACTGTTAAACTGCTATGGCATTGCATCCACTAATAATTATGTCATCAACATTCACAAGGAGGTAGATAAGAATACTGCTATTATTGAAGATAAAGAGTGATGTGTTTGCATGAGAGTTTGTAAACCTCGAGGACACAGGAAATTATCTTAGCTCGTGGTACCAAGCTTGTGGTACTTGTTTGAGACCGTATAGCCTTTCATAACTTGCATATGTATGGGATTATCACGATCAAGAAAACCTTGTGGTTGTGACACATTAACTCATAATAATTAATTATAAGAAAATCCTTGAAACCATAAAAACTTAATAAATTATTATTATTATTATTTTTTTATTTTAAATTACATATAGTTATTTCGTCCAACACAAGTTACCTTAACTAAATCTTTAATTATCTAGTAACCCTAAAGAGATATCACCATAATAGTTATTATTAATCCAAATATATTATTAATTATTTTCTCAAAACTTTTGTTGCTCTAAACCTTATATTCATCGATCCTCGAACCCATCTAAAATTTTCTTATCACCCCCTTCATAATATTCTATAGATCCTTAATATCATTTTCCCAATGAATCTTATATATTATCTGATTAAAGTCACTATATCTTCAAGTGTATTTAAACATCCTAAAACTAAACTAAAAATCAATTAGCCACAATCTATTAAATTTAATACCTAAAAATTCATGCTTTAGTAAAGTATCTTTCTAACTGTCATATAATAGTTTGATTCTCAGCAACTTGTTAGACCTATCAACTATTGTACATCAAAAATATTCTTTAACTCCTATCCCTTAAAATTATTTGCTACATTTTAAAAATACTTCAACCCACCTTAAATAACACAAATTCAAAGTGGACGTCTTCAATTTTATCGAACAATATTTATCCTCAAAATTTTAAACTTAGATCTATAATCCTAGACTTCTAATTACTTTATTTATCATCAGAAGTTATCCAAGTTGAAAGGACTTTGACCTTTTCAATCTTATCTTAGTGAAAAGATTCAAACCATATAAAAGTTTAAGCTTCAAAGTTAAACAAAACTTATCAATTCTTATATTCAGTAATTACTTGACTTCCAAGAACAAAATTGCCAATCGAGAACTCTATCATCCTTAGCTCACACATCCTATCAAATCACAAGATTTTTTTATTCTAGTAGTTCCTCCTAAAAATTTGTCTTCATCTATTCCTTATTTAATTTCAATCTCACCATACCTCTACATTTTAAAATATATATAACATATACAACTCCATTAACTGCCCAAGCAAGCAACTTAATATACCTTGCCTAAGGGATACTTAATCCTACGAACTTTTTTAAGGGAAAAAAATCCTAATTGTGAATGAGTAGTTTTCTCCTAGAATCTTATCAGTCAATCGCAGGTTCGTAGTAGTACGACTAAATTAGGTATTACCACGAGTCCGCACTAATTGTGAAAGCAGACCTACATAGGCCACCATTTAAACTTGTCACGACCATCTTCCACTTTTCGGAATATTAGTATGTAGTCAAGCTCAACCTACGATGTAGTATCGATGGTAGTTTGCTGTCTAGACCTCGATGACAATCATCAATTTCTATACATTCAATATTGATCACAAATCACTATATTTCGTTCATTCATAAGTGTATAATTTTACAAATTCCATAAATAAATTTAGTAGAAGTTCAGGAAAAGACCTACTAAACATTTAAATTCAAAGAACTTTCTAATCTATCCACAATCGAAGATCTGCCTCCAAAAGCATCTCAATCCCACAAAGGGTCCAAAGTGAAGGATAGCAAATCACCTAGAACTGTCAACAAATAGATTCAGGATAGGAGCAAAAAAACACAAACAATAAATAGACTAAACAATAAATACAAACATGAAGATACATAACTAATAACATGTACGCAAAGGTGATCAACATGTTATCAAGGAAGACAAAATAGGTAATCTACCATGATAACCTAAAAAGATGACTCCAACATGTAACAAATAATGTCACAAGTGTCCTTTAAACTACATAGTTTGGTATGTTTAAATATAGGGGGTAATCCGGCTTATCAATACGTGAAGTGCATCGATAAGCTATTTGTCATGTAGGTAAATAGGACCCGACGCAAAATAAGGGTTTTTAACCATGCTTGCTATCATTCACGCATGATAGTTCCACACCCTCACTTCATATTCCCCCTCTTGATTACGACATAATAGAAAGACTAGTTATGCATTTAACATGTACAAGATGATTCAATGAAGTAATTCATGTAAGGATTCCATATGGAGAGTCATGCAATGATACAGGTAAATATACATAACATAAAACTAAAATCATATCATATTTATACAACCATGAAATGAAAAAATAGTAAGGAATAAAATGTAGAACATAAACAAAAGGAGTGAAACATGAAACATATGCTTATCAATACTCATTTAATAGAATGAAAACCATCTAAGATACTTGCATCTTCTATCATTTGTCGCGTATTAACGACTCCTACAAGATCATACGTCTCCCTCCTTATTGTACCCATAATATACAATACACCAAACAAAACAAACATCAACAAAATATGTCTCATATGGTTTACCAAACTACTCTAAATTAGGTTCTATGCCTATTTCTAGCTTTTTTTAACTAGTTTACAGTTTCAAAAATTCATGATAACTATCATACGATTTTTCATAATTCTAAATAATCAAGACTAAACTTTAGAACAGCCTTATATTATATCAAAAATTACTCAACAAAAAGTTCTTACAACTTTTGGGGTTTCCTATTTTTCTATGACTTAATTTGACCAATCAGAGCTGTTAATGAGGGAAGAATGATTTTTCCAAATCATTAATCCAGCACCTTTGAAAATTTTTCATTAGGTAACAACATATTCATGCGAGGCATACTAAAATTTCATGCAAAAATATTTATCAAATTAAGAGTTATGCCTATTCTAAATTGCCTAAAGTCAAAATCGATAAAAAATTAAAATTTGTAAATCAATAATGATATAATAGTCCAAAAAATAACTTTAAGGTTCTGCTTTCACAATTGTATAGTCCTCTGAATTATCTTCCAAACAAAATTTGTCCCATAAAAAATATATTAAATAACCTAAGAGTTATGGCCATGCAACCAAAGACTAATACAATAGAAAACATATTCTTGCACAAATTACTTTTTTGATAAAACAAAACTAATTTTAGGATTGGGAATAAAGAATATAATACACTTGTAAATAGCAAGAAATTCAATCGTTTGATCCTAAAAAATTGCTTCCAAGTCGAATTTTATCCTCTCCTACTTCGAGAATCCTCCTATCAAAAGATAATTAACCCGAATGTCCATATATACATAAAGAAAAATCTGGGTCAAACCCAAGTTTGATTAGTGGGAGAGGAAATGAGGGTCTCACTGTGTGGGCATGAATTTAGGTAGATTTTTGGGAAATTTTTTTCTTTCTTTTCTTTGCTTTTTTTTTTCTTTTCTTTAATTAGGAAACATTAATAACTAGTTTTAGCATAATTAAATAAATATATAAATACCAAAAAACTCCTAAAAATTATGAAAAAAACCAAAGAATTCTAAAATGATGTTCTAGGCTCACTATAAAATTTTGGGTACAAATTCCTACCCAACTAAAATTCTTAAAGCCTAGAATTAAATATTTAGAAATGGTTTTTGGCCTTTAAATATTCATAATAAATTCTAGAAAATTTTAAAAACTACCAAATACTTCCAATGCACTTCTAACATGTTTTTTAGACTTCTAACCCCAACTAGCTCACAGGCTTAGTGTTTTAGGCTACATTTCCACACAAATTTCCTACTCGAAGACCCGTGCCAGCCTTTCCGAACCCGCTTAGCTAGATCGCTAAGGTGATATTGAGAACAAAGTAGAGCAAAAGAGATAGATTGAAAGTATAAAAACTTCACTATACTAGAAAGAGAGTGCAACTTTGGGTGGTGAGGAGAAAATGAACATCCTACTTATTTATAGCCCATAGGGCTTAAAAAAAACTTTTGGAAACAGAATATTCCAGGGAACTCTAGAACCTAGATATTTATAAGGAGGCTTCTAGAATATCTAGAAAGTTCACGAGTCTTGCTGAAAGATTCCAAGTCTTCTAGAGGATTTTACCATCTTCTAGAATATTTCTGAGTCATCCAGAGGATTCCATCATCTTCTAGAAAGTTCCAGAAGCTTCCAGCATAACTCCGCTCTGTGTAGAGTTATGCAAGTGCGTCTCAGTGAGGGTTAAACTTTTAGACGTAACACTCTCCCACACCTGTTTTGTTGACGCCCTCCTCGATGGTGCGCCAAGTCTTGGAATGACGCCCACTCTCGTAGGCATGATCGCTGCACGTTGTCCCTTTTTTATGTATCTCATACGATGCTTCCCTTTGCCCATCTTTTCCTCAAAATTGAAAGCAAACTAGTTCACGACACCATCTCTGGCCTCGTCTGTGCTATACTCGGCACATGACGAATCTCGTACGGGCTATCGAGTCACCGATCCCCTCATCTCGTGTCTGTATATGTTTTTCCACAGCTTTACGCATGATTGCAACCGCATCAACATGAATGTCCCAATGAGTTTTAAGCAAGTCCTTACGCAAGTTACTCCGTGTTGGCATTTTTACTTGGTGTTATTGGTGTTTTGCTTTAAAAACTACAAAGATAGTCCCACATCGGAAAAACCAAATGGATGGTATCTCTATAGAAAGCTATGCTTGTGTTGAGAGATCACACAAACTATGGAGAGGCACATGGGTGCCATGTGGGGGCATTTTTCTAGTAGAAAGAAGGCTAAACCAACAAAGAAGAGTTAAGGCTTTTTTTTCATGCTTATGGGATAATTCCCTTATGGAGCTAAGCCTCGAAGGGGCTTAGCAACTCGGACTCAGACTCGTGATCAAGGGCACAAAGTGGCGCTTTATTGGCACACTTTGTACTTAGCACGTCAGCATCGATGCAAGGCACCTTATGCGCAGTTGATGCGCTCGTGCGCTTGTCTCTGCGCGAATCGCATGCATAGGTACATGCATAGGGGCTATACAGGTGCACGCAAAGGATCTGCGCAGGAGTCGCAGGGCCGCAGTACTGCTGCGCATTGTATGGCCGTACTGTTGTGCTGATACACACAGAGCTTCTATGCGCCTGTGCTGCTACGCGTAGAGCTTTTATGCTTCTGTGCGTCTGTGCTGTAGTGTTGCGCTTTTGCACGTCTGTGCTGTAGCAGGCTTATGGGCTGACGGGCTAAGTGGGCTAAAGGGCGCAGACGGCTAGTGATGTGGCTGATTGGAAGATTTAACCATTATAGAAAGATTGAGTTAATTGATCATATCCGATTTTTATGGGATTTGAATTTAATTCATTCAAATATTTCCATTATTCGCTCCTATCTTTTCGTAATTAGTTATGGCCAGGATTAGGATTAGGGTTTTACCCCTTCTCTATAAATACTCTCTTCGTGCCTTCATTGAGGACTGACACAAAAAAAGACGAAGAGAGTTGTGTCGCCACTGCCATTGGAGTTCTTTGAGTTCGTGAAGGGAGGTGACAACGAGCATTCCATAAGTTTTTTTGAACTTGCTGGTTCCTGGGAGCAGATCGCAATAGGGTAAACCTTACTTTCAGGAAGGGTAATCCTTATCACCCAGCAAAGTCGTTGTATCAACTTCGGTTGAGAATGAGTATTCATCTTCGTTGTATCAACTCCAGTTGAGAACGATTATTCATCTTTTTTGTATCAACTATGGTTGATAACGATTATTCATCTTTTTTGTATCAACTATGGTTGATAACGATTATTCATCTTCGTTGCATCAACTCCGATTGAGAACGATCAGCAGAATTGCGATGATCTATATTTTACCTGCTAAGTTGTTTTTATCCATCTCACTGTTTTTAAGAGATCGAGATTTCCATCTAACGATATGTTTTGGGAATAATAATCTCAAAGCAAGATTCAGATAAGATGGAGAACAACTGTGCACAACTTCTCGACACAAGTTTTAAACTTAAGAAGTTTGACATGGAGTATTTCAACGTCTAAAAAAGAAAGGTCAGCCTTAATCTTCAACTCATAAGCGTCGACTATGTGTTGACATATCCTGAGCCTTTGATTCCAGAGGGTGAAAATGCTCGAAGGGTTGCTGAAGCCACGACTTTGCAGTCAAAGTGGAGACGTGATAATATCCTCTGTAAGTTGTTGATCCAGAACTCAATAGAGGGCTCTCTGGCAGAGTTATACAGCAAGATGGTCAATGTAAAGGATGTCTGGGAGTCTGTGGAGAATCTCTACAAGGCAGCTGAGAACAGAAACAAGATCTACGTGACCGAAAAGGTTTGGAGGATGCGGTTTGAGGACGACAAAACCAAGTTGCCTCAAGTCAAGGAGTTCCTCAAGTTACGTAAGAAGCTGGTAGATGACGACATGCCCTTGGTTGAGCTTTTGTCGTTGGGGGTATTATCGCCAAGCTCCCACCTGGATGGAGCAACTTCATCGCGGACATGCATCACAAGAAGATGGAAGTGGATCTGGAATGCCTCTTGTACTGGATACATGTTGAAGATGTGTTGAGGGCTCAACTAAAAGTGGACACCTTGTCCAAGCAGATGGCCAAGGTGAACATGGTACAAGAAGAAAATTCTAAAAGAAAGTAGAAGGCTCCCTACCAAAAGAAGAAAGACGTTCACTATCTGAAGGTGAAGTCAGCTCAGTTCAAGCCCAAGTCCAAAGATCCTGGGACTTATTTCAACTGTAGCAAAAAAGGCCACTAGAAGAGGGACTGCAAAGAAAAACCAAAACAAAAGGAGCAAGGTGAGGCTAACTTTGTTGCTATAATTACATAGGTTGACTCAGTTGGGATTGACATGGACTAGTGGATAGACTCTGGGGCCTCGTATCTTGTTTGCTCAAAGAAGGAGTGGTTCACCACGTACCAACCTATTTCTGAGAAGGTTATGGTGGCGAACCAGACACAAGCTGAAGTACTCAGGATCGGGATGGTGGTATTGCAACTAACTTTGGGGAAGTCGCTGACGCTTCAAAATGTGAAGCACATACCTGCTATAGCTAAGAACCTGGTCTCTGGAAGCCTGCTCTGCAACACAGGCTTGAGGATAGATATTAATGCTGGTCAAATCTTTATATCTTATAAAGGAACATACTTCAGAAAAGCTTTCTGTATCAAAGGGATGTTTAAACTTCAACTTTTAACTCTTATGGAGATAGTGAATACAGTTTCTTCTTCTGGTTATTCTCATGATTGTGGCATAGGAGACTAGGACATGTTCATTATAAAAGAATAAACAAGATGTCTAGTTTAGGGCTTATCCCCAAATGTGGGGGTAAGGAGTTGGCAAAGTATGAGGTCTATGTGCAGACGAAGATCACAAGAAAACCGTTCAAGCAGGTAAACTAAAGTACAGATCTTCTGGAGTTGGTGCACTCAGATATCTGTGACTTCAAAAAATTCTCCACAAAGGCTGGGATGAAGTGTTTCATTGCTTTCATCGAGGACTTTTTAAAATACGCGTTCGTTTATCAGCTCAAGTCTAAAGATGAAGCATTTGTGAAGTTTAAGGACTTTAAGGCTGAAGCCGAACGTCAAATCAGACAACAACCCAAGAGAATCGGAAGTGATCAAGGTGGTGAGTATAGGTCTCATGAATTCGTATCGTTCTACAGAGAACATGGAATTATCAATGAGACAACTGCTTTGTACTCCTCTCAATTAAATGGTATTGTAGAAAGAAAGAACAGAATATTAACAGAGATAATGAACTCAATGCTGTTGACTGCGGGTCTTTCAAATTGCTTCTGGAGAGAAGCAGTGCTTACGACTATATTCATATTGAATAGAGTGTCGCATGCAACTTCGGAAGTCAATCCTCATGACCTCTGGTTCAAGGTCAAACCCAACTAAAATGTCATTCGAGTATGGGGGTGTCTGGCGTATGTGAAGCTTTCGAATTTGAAGATTCAGAAGCTGGGAATAAGTACTACGAAGACTATATTCCTGGGTTACGCTGATAAGAGTGATGCTCGGAGGTTCCTTGATATTGAGTCAAATTGTATTATTGAATCTCGCGATGCAGAATTCTTTGAAGATAAATTTATAAGGCACAAGAACATTATTCTCGCAGACATTTCGGAGAACAATGTGAGTGCATAGGAGGCTCAAGTTCCTTACGAAGAGGTAGTCCGAGAAGACGATGTTACTACAGAAACAACTATTGAACCAGAACTCGCAGAACATGTATTTAAGCGAGTGAGAAGACAAAAGGACTTTGGAGAGGATTTCGTCACCTATCATGTGGAAGCAGACCCACTTACCTATGATGAGGCGATAAAGACTAGAGATGCTATCTTCTGAAAGGAGGCTATTAATGATGGGTATGACTCGATAACCTCCAATAACACATGGGTGTTGGTCGATCTTCCTGAAGGAGCAAAACCAATCAGATGTAAATGGATTTTCAAGAAGAAGATGAAGGTCGATGGAACTGTTGACAAGTTCAAGGCAAGATTAATTGCCAAGGAATTTTCTCAGAAGCGAGGGATCGATTATTTTGACACATATGCTCCAGTAGCGTGGATGACGACCATCAGGATATTGATTGCTCTCAGCGTAGTTTACAAGCTGGTAATTCATCAGATGGATATTAAGATTGCTTTCCTGAATGGTGAATTGATCGAAAAGATTTACAAGCAATAACGAGAAGGATTCGTCGTCAAGGACCTCGAAGATAAAGTCTGTAAGTTGGTAAACTCTCTGTATGGTCTGAAGCAAGCTCCCAAGATATGGCATGAGAAGTTTGATAAAGTCATAAGATCAAACGGCTATAGGGTTAGCGAGACGGACAAGTGTGTATACACAAAGTTCGCTGACGAAAGAGGAGTTATCATTTGTCTGTACGTGGACGATATGCTGATCTTGGGTACAGATCTAGTAAGTGTCACTGAGACAAATAAGTTCCTCTCATCTAAGTTCATCATGAAGGACTTAGGGGAAGCTGATGTTATCCTGGGGATAAAGATCATTCAGACAGAAACTGGAGTGACATTATCGTAGTCTTATTATATTAAGAAGATTCTCATGTGCTGTGGGTATCATGATCTTCTAGGGATCGATACGACATATAGGTGTGACAAGAAGCTGAAGCCAAATCCAAGGAAAAGTGTCAGGCAGTTGGAGTACTCGAGCATCGAAAGTTTGATGTATGCGATTACCACAAGGCTTGACATAGCTTTTTTTGTGGGGATGCTGAGTTGGTTCACGAGCAATCCAGGTGTGGAGCACTGGAACGCTGTGAAGAGGGTTATGAAATATCTCAAAAGGACTCAGAAGTATGCACTACACTACTACGGAGATCCAAAAGTAATGGAAGGCTTCAACGATGTAAGCTGGTGCTCAGAAATAGAGAGTGAAAGGTCCACAGGAGGATATATTTTTTTTCCATGGATGGAGCTGCTATATCGTAGAAGTCGAAGAAGCAGACTATGTTGTCTCACTCTTCTATGTAATCTGAGTTCTATGCACTGGCGGCTGCAATGAATGAAGCAGAATGGCTTCGGAAGCTCATGTATGATCTTTTAATGGTTGGTGCGCAGATACCGGTGCTACGATATAATGCGACAACCATGCGACTGCAGCTGTGGCATCGAATGACCTCTTTAATAGCAAAAGAAGACTGTGCGTCTAAGGTACATGGCGGTAAATAATCTTTGTAAAAGAGGAGTTATTACTGTAGTGGATGTTCGAAGTCAGAAGAATCTGGCAGATTCGTTCACCAAAGGTCTGAAGCGCCAGCTAGTTAAAGACATAGAAGGTAAGATGGGCTTAAAGACACTATGATATTATGTCTTTGTAATTCTACTACAAAGCTTTATACTATTAGTTAGAAGAGAAATCTGCTAGGTATCTAGCTTTTAGTTCAAAGAAGGACCATTGACTGGTAAGAATATCAGGAATAGTGGGCAGTCCTTTGGGATGTTGCAGGGTTAAGAATCCAGAACCACTATTGTTTACTGATTGTTCGGTATAAAGAACAAAGTCCTGTGGGAGGATGGCGCGGAAGCCTTAATGAGTTCTCGGACATCTTGGATGTCTAGCATGCTTTACAGGAAGCATTGGTAGCACAACATTACAAAGGAGCGTAGTACTCTATGCTACAGTGGGGTGACACCACATGAGGTATCTAGTGAGGATAAAGCCTCAGCTTCGAGCCAAGTCACAGCGGCGTAGCACCACACATAGGCAAGAAGGCCTAATGATGTATGATGAAGAGTGGTAGGTAGCACTACAAAGAGGCTGGGCCTCATGTTACAGTAGATGACACCACATGAGGTAGTGCCTCGGCTTCGCAAGCCATATCACAGTGGCGTAACACCGCAAGGAAGCGAAAGGCCTTATGCTGGATAGTTTGGCACTACAAAGAGACTGGACCTCATGCTATATGTGATATGACACCACATGAGATAGTGCCTCGGCTTCGAGCTATGTCATAGCGGTGTAGCACCGCAATGAAGCAAAATGCTTCATACCAAAGACTCTTTTAAAGAACTCACTTAAAGTGTATGGATAGAGATATAGGCCGTCTCTTGAGGAAAATCTTATTGACACCCAAGATATATACACCAAAACCAGGCTGGCACAAGGCCTCTAATGTACAGTCAGAAGCGCAGTTGATGTCATTATGTAAGTGAAAAGAATTGTAGTTATAGTGCAGAATTTAAGGCTTAGTCCATTGTTGTATCATGCTGTCATTTAATCCATGCGGGAAGATTCAAGTTATAGTGACATCTATCCTAATGTATAATGAACAGTCACTGTAGGGAACGCTCAACCCATATATAGAGATATGTGGGGGATTGTTGGTGTTTTTGCTTGTTGTTGTTGGTGTTTTGCTTTAGAAACTAGAAAGATAGTCCTACATTGGAAAAACCAAATGGATGGTATCTCTATATAAAGCTTTTCTTGTGTTGAGAGATCACGTAAAGTGTGAAAAGGCACATGAGTGCCATGTAGGGGCATTTTTCTAGTGAAAAGAAGGCTAAAGCAATAAAAAAGCATTAATACTTTTTGTCATGCTCGTGGGATAATTCCCTTATGAAGCTAAGTCCCGAAAGGGCTTAGCGACTCGGACTAAGGCACTAACTCGGGCTCAAAGGCGCAAAGTGGTACTTTGTTGGCGTACTTTGTACTTAGCACGTCAGCATCGGCATAAGGTGCCTTGTGCGCAGTTGATGCGCTCGTGTGCTCGTCTTTGCTCGAGTTGCATGCATAGGGGCTGCTCATGTACATGTAAAGGAGCTGTGCAGGAGACGCGGGGCTGCAGTGCTGCTGCGTACAGAGCTTCGGTGCATTTGTGCTGCTATGAGCAGAGCTTCTGTGCTTTTGTACATCTGTGCTGTGCTTATGCACGTCTATGCTGTAGCAGGCTTACGGGTTGACGGGCTAAGTAGGCTAAAGGGCACAGGCGGCTAATAATGTGTCTAATTGGAAGATTTGAGCGGTTATGGAAAGATTGAGTTAATTGATTAGATCCGATTTGTGTGAGATTTAAATTTAATTCATTCAAATATTTCTATTATTTGCTCCTATCTTTTTGCAATCAGTTAGGCCAGGATTAGGATTAGGGTTTCAACCCTTCTCTATAAATACTCTCTTCGTGTCTTCATTGAGGACTTACGCTAAAAAAAGAGACAAAATGAGTTGTGCCACCGCTGCCATTGGAGTTCTTTGAGTTCGTAAAAGGAGGTGACAACGAGCGTTCCAGAAGTTCTTTCAAACTTGCTGGTTCCTGGGAGCAGATCACAATAGGACGAATCTTGCTTTGAGCAACGGTGATCCCTATCATCCCAGCAATGTTGTTGCATCAACTTCGATTGAGAACGAGTATTCATCTTTGTGGTATCAACTCCGGTTGAGAATGATTATTCATCTTTTTTGCATCAACTATGGTTGAGAACAATTATTCATCTTCATTGTAGCAACTCTGGTTGAGAACGATCAGCAGAATTACGGTGATCTATATTTCGTCTGCTAAGTTGCTTTTATCCCTCTCACCCTTTTTAAGAGATCAAGATTTTTACCTAACGATCTATTTCGGTAATAATAATACTCCGTCTTGTCGCTTCTGCCTTCGTGCAGCTTGCGACGCGCTTCTCTGCATTCATGCCCAGCCCGGTAGCATGGTCTACCTCCCTCCATAAAAGTGGCTCGTATGGATGCCCTTTTACAATATCCTTGGTCTCGCACAAAGGCCTTCCTTCTCGAAGCCTTCCTTCTTCTCGAGCACCACTAGGTATGCCATCCCCCTTTTGCCATCCTTCTTGAGCTGAGTAGCGGAAATAGCTTTCCCCTTAGAAGCCTTGTCTCGTGCAACTTTCACCATGCACGATGAGCCTTCATCCATAAAGCCGATAACTCCCAAATGTGGCATCGGAATCGCCTTAGCCGCGGTAAGGAAATCCCTGCCCAGTATCATATTGAAGTCACCCAGCGATATAACAGTGAAATTGGCAACACCCGACAATTTTCTACTGCAATTCGGGCCCCCTTGGCTATCACCTGCATGGGACGCGCCAACGCATTGACCGTCTTCATTATGCTCGAATCTTTCTCTAAGACTAGACCTAAGCGACGGACCTCCACATCCGTAATAAAGCTATGAGTGGCATCCGTGTCAACCAATGCCCGTGTGCTTATGCTATTGATCCTAATGTCAACGTACATGAGCTCCCTACTCAGAGTCCTCGACACTGCAGACTTGGTCTTCATGGTGTTGAGTATGAGCAATGCTACCATGTGTGCTCCCACTTTGATCTTTTCGTCCTCTAACTCCTTGCTTCGGACGATATTTACACGCATGCTCCTCATCAGACAATCTCTAGCAAAGTAATTCTCTCTATATATGAAGTACGAAACTACTCGCTCGAGTTAGGCCTTCTCGTGCTTCTTTTCCTTGGATGGACCCTCCATGGGAGAGCTCTCCTACTCCTCTCCACCATTTCCTTTGGTGGACTTTGGCTTGGCCTTGGCATCGTTGTCGTCCAATATATACTCGATGAGCCGCTCGGCGGCTGCCACGACAGTGTTCAAGTCTTGCACCTCTGTCGCTACAATTCTTGAGCGCCTACGGTTTTATTCTATCGAGGAAGAAGAACAAACGATCCTCCTCGCCATGCTAGATATCGCAAGCATTAAGCGTGTAAACTCTACAATGTACTACTTGATCGCCCAGTATGCTTGAGTTGCCGCAAGCTTCGCCTTGCTACAAACTCCACATTCTTCGGATAGAACTGAGACTTGATCTCCTTCTTGAGATCCTTCCAAGTATCTATCGAATACAAACCCTTCTCGGCTTTCATACACCTTTGATGCCACCACAACATATCATCGTCGGTGAGATAGAGTAAAGCAATATCCACCTTTATGGCATTATCATTGATGTACAATGCCTTGAAGTATAACTCCACGTTCCATAAGAAGTTCTCAACTTCTTTGGCATCTCGCACCCTGCTAAAGGATTGCGGCTCGGGGATCTTCCATCTCATCGGTGCCTCCCTACTTGAAGGTCTGCCATTCGTAACGACCTTCTCCAGAATAACAATATTGGTCTTAAGTTCTCTGTAACTCTTGACTAGGTTTAGCTCCTCGTAGCCTTGGACCTTCCTACATAAGTTCTCAATCTCTGCACGATGCCCCTTGTGCTTCTCCTTAAGTACGGATCGGATATCTTAGAATTGCTTCCAAAAGATTGACATGGATGAAGTAACGCCACTTTTCAGCCCATTGTAGAACTCCTCTAGTCTCATGTTGCTTTGCTCCACGGAGCCCATGCGCATCTCCATCTTCCTCAAACTCGTCTTTATGATCCCAACATGCTCAATAAGATCGACAATACTACACTCCACCATAGTCTCCTTGCTCTTGCCCCTTTTGTGCGTATTAGCGTGCCCCTCCTTAGGTGACATGGGTCACTCCTGGACGTTCTCGGATGACGATATGGCACCAACCGACCTTTGCTCTGAAACCACTTGTCATGGACTTAGTGTTTTAGGCTACTCTTCGACTCGTGCGGCTCACAAGCTTCCTACTTGAAGACCCGTGCCAGCCTTTTCGAACCTGCTTAGCTAGATAGCTAAGGCAATATTGAGAACAAAGTGATGCAAAAGAGATAGATTGGAAGTATAAAAACATCACTATACTAGAAAGATATTACAACTTTGGGTGGTGAGGAGCAAATGAGCCTCCCACTTATTTATAGTGGCAATAGGGCTTATAAGAAACTTTTGAAAACATAATATTCTAGGAATTATTCTAGAAAACTCTAGAACCTAGATATTTATAAGGAGGCTTCTAGAACATCTAGAAAGTTCATGAGTCTTTATGAAAGATCCTAAGTCTTCTAGAGGATTCCACCATCTTCTAAAATATTTTGGAAGCTTCCGGCATAACCCTGCTCCGTATAGATCTATGCAAGTCCATCTCGGTGGGGCACAAACTTTTGGGTTTGACATGATGCTACCCATCGTTGTACTTCTAATATTCTAATTTATCTATTTGAGGCTTTTTTGTAGCGAATACTACACTGAGCTGTGTTTTGTACCATCAAAAGTATCCTTTGACCACGAAAAGGGCTATAACCCATATTGCATCTACGATCCAATTGGTCAAAGCCTCAAACAAAAAATGGGTTATGATTTCCAAAGATTTCAAGGTAAGAACTACGGGAAAGGACGATGCTTGCCATTCCGTCCATTTGTTCCTATGGGTAAATCTGTTGACTTTAATGACAAAACAAGGTAAGGATTATAATATATTACACCATCCTTCTTATAAGAATAGTCTTCAGAAGAATATGTTCCTTTATATTCTTCAAATTGTTTGACATAGGATTCTGACAGTACTATAGGTGCAGTTTATAAGAAAGTCTTGCCAGTAAAGATGGCATCTATTGATTAACTATAGGAAATAGATGAACTGCATCTTGAACCTTTCAAGCCTGAGGGCTCGAAAGATGGAGTCTCAATAGGATCTATATTTTGAGCAACATGAACCACCAATTAAAGACGAAGTGGTTCAAGTCGATCTAGGAGATGAGTCACGTCCTAAACTAATCTTTATCAAGAAAAGATTTAAAGAATATAAAAAATAGCTATAGTGACACTGGTTTAGGAGTATATAAATGTCTTTTTTTGGATTTAAGAAGATATGTCTATCTTGGATCCTCAGATAGTTACACACCGGCTGTATCTTCGTACATATGTTGTTACATCTAAGTCTCAAAATACGTAGAACTAGGTTACGTAAGTATGCCAGCTACGTATCAAGTAGACTCTAGTCCAATCCGAATACGTATAAGCTGTCTAAACTATGGTAATAGGTCTATTCATGGCAAGTTAAAACTGTATCCATATAAATACCAAACAAGAATAAGAAACAATATGGTTCGTAGTTTGCAGCCCACTAACATATGTGTTCGATTAGATCTAGACCTGAAGAACAAGATAGGTGTATAAGGCTAGGTTATAACAGCAGTAAAATATATGATAATAAATATAAATTATGGAAGAATGATAAAGAGTACCACTATAGATACCTGAATCCTTCAGACGGTCATCAACTACCTCCCTATTCTACTCAGCAGCTCATCAATAACCTGGAGAGATCATTAGGTCCTCAGAAGGGACGTACCAAGACACATAATATATATGCCATGTATAGTAAATAAATATGTAAGATAGACAAGAAAATAGATAAGAAAGAATAGCTAAGACGCAAGAATACTAAGACAGTGGCATGCCATAGAGAAGCATAATACTAGACCTAGCTAACAAGTAAATTATAGTGACCTCAGTCCAGTGAGGTACTAATGGTTCTATAGTGGGTACTCCAGTGAGGGACTCCCTTTCTATAATAGGTCTCTATCATAGCCTAGTAAGGGACTCCTAAGTCAGGAGTAGTCAAGTATCCAATCCTAGTATCGGTTAGGGGTCAAGTCAAATCAAGTACAGGTAGTCGGATCAAGTTAAGTCCAACTCAAGTCAAGCGTACAAGAGATATGAGAATCTAGCAAGTATAGTGTAACATGGAACAAATATGTGACAAAAAAAGAAAGATATGTAGCATATAAGAAAACAAGTAAATAATAAATCATGAAGCATGTACAAGAACTCATGGAATAGTACAAGTAAAAATAGGCATGAACAACAACGATTAGAAATAAACTTGCATAATATTCTACAAGTTGGCAAGGTATACTTGCCTGTAGTCCAAGCCTCTGTTGAATCCTCAATACCAAAGCCTATCCAAGAATCCACACATATAATAAAGATTATTATTATTCTAAATTTATATATGACACATAGGTTTATGGCACACAAGTTTACATACTTCTAGAGAATACCTAGACGTAGTTTCTAGTTTTTTGACATCAAAAACTCGAGACTAGGTCCTCAACACAAGAGCATGTGTATAAATCATACTAAAATCATAAAAAGAAAATTTTAAACATTATTTATACCCAATTTAACTCTGAATTTTAGAATTAAGATTTTGGGTACTGTACATGGAATTTGTCGTGTCACACCTACTAGTTAATCATAGAATTAACCTAGAATATTACCAATACCTAGCCATGAGCTATGGTTATCAAACTATAGTCATTAAACATTTAAAATTATGATTTTTTTACATAAATAATTCAATTTAACATCTTCTTATGTGCCGACATTAGTCAAAATTACACATAGGAATCTAGTTTCTTGGCACACCAAGTTTAGGTTAGGTTTTATATGATTAAATAACATAAATATATGTAAAAATGGGTAAAAGTACATATTTAATATAGATTTAAGTTCAGATTTACAACTTGCATATTGGTTCTAAAAAAAATCAAACAACATCTAACTAGCATGCACAATTCTTGATTCCAATTGGATTTCCAATTCTATATGCATGCATATGATCAATACTAGGTTGTTTCATTGTTAAAAATCATCAAGAACATGGTTTATAGGAGATGCTTTGATATTTATTCGCAAGAAAATAAAATAATTTTTGGATTGCTTACCAAAAAATGCAAAGAAAAGGATTGGAAGCAAGTTCTTGATTTGCCCAACGCGTGGTCCTCCTTGGTTGCTGTTGATGTGTTATTCTTGATTTTGGGAAGGTGAAGGTGTTTATGGTGGTTTAGTAGAGTTTTAATGGAAAATTTGGAGGGAAATTGTGTGGAATAGGTTGTAGAGTTGAAGGGGTTGATGTTGTAGATGGTGGAGATGGAGACTTGCGGAAGGGAAAAAAAGAGAAATATGGGGGAGGGGCTGTTGTTTACTCACAGAAATAGGGAAAAAAGAGAAGTAGTCGACCAAGGAGTTTGAGAAAGAGAAAGAAAGTTAGGGTTTGGTTAAAAATTATATATATATATATATATATATATATATATATATATATATATATATATATATATATATATATATATATTAAGGCCGAATGTTGATGGGGAATAAGGAGAGGGGTAAGTGCACCTAGAGGACTGAAAGGCTTCGGCCAATAATAGAGAATTTATTAGGAAAGTAATTAGTGTAGGAACGAAATCGCAAAGCAGAATACTCTAGAGGGGGGGGGGGAGGGTGAATAGAGTAGGCAACAGAATATTGCTAATTAAAAATCTCGTTAGCAGTTAGATGACAGATATAAAAATAATCACAAAGTAAATGATAGTAATGAAAAGTGATCAGAAGGCAAATGCAAACACCGAGATTTATACTGGTTTTTCTCTTGTGAGGACTAGTCCAGTCGGAAGAACTCTAGCTTCCAGTTGAATCCACTATTGGAAAATTTCGTAAGTTTTCATACGAAGTCCTTGCAACTTCTACAGACGCGAGCTTTGATACGAAGAACTGACCAACTTTAATTGTGAAGAGTTGTTTCTTCAATTAAGCCTCTGATTACAGCCACTCTGAAACTTCTAGACCGTACCGCACTGACAAATCGACTAGAGGATTATAACTGGCTTGGGATTTAAAAATGTAAGCTTTTGAGAACTCTTTGGAGAAAATATAAGCTTTAGAAGAGAAGAGATTGAAAGTGAATTGGTGATTTGAAATGATCGAAATCCTTCTCTATTTATAGTTTTTCCAAAGACAGAACTCTGACAGAATTCGGGCATAACTCTTTGTAACAAACCGGAACTGAAGGGAGACCAAGTTCAAAATCAAACATTCACATAACGTTCAACTTGGCCGAACTCTGGCCGAGTTCGGCTAGGGTTCTGCCCAGTTGATTTTGAGAAAAAACATTTTAGCTTTTTGAAAAGTCCTTCAGAAGCTTTTTGTAAAAATGATGTTTTTCAAAAACATAGGTCATTTTTAAAAGGATATGATGATTTTGAAAAACGATTCCGGACAGCCTATTTGCCAGTACGACTTGGTGTACAATGTATTCCTAGACTCAATAAAGTGAAAAATTATATTGCTTTGAAGGAAATACATTCTAAATGGCAAACAGCTTCGGTTTTGAACATAGTAGATATCCATCGTTGACCAGTATCCAAAATATCGTAGGTAAACATCTGAATTGCCTTGCATCGAGACAGCGTTTGATCAATTATTAAAATCAGGTTTGACCATGACCAATGGGCCAGCAATCTCTCCTATTTTGATAATTGACAAACCTTGCTGATATAACATCTTAGTATGGATCAATTCAAAAATGTGTAATCCCAGAGAAAAAAAATTGTTCATAACCTGCATTCAATAAGATGTTAGATCATATTTCTCTTCCGTTGTCACTTAGCAAAATAATTGCAAATGAGAAAGCTCCCCCACAATAAATGCATAAGTAACACACAGTGAAGAAACATAAGAAATATATATAAAACATTCATCATAGGCATGGTATAAACAGTTAAAAAAGATATTGTATAAACAACACAGGCATGGTATTTGTCACAGGCAGTTTATATGGAAGCATAAAAAGAGAGATAATGCTATAATAAAGCTGAAACAAATAAAATGCTGAGCTGAATAAGTGAACTAAATGAAACATATGCCAAACTGAGGCATAATAAAAAATATGTGTCTATGAAGAGTCACAGATAATAACTAAAATAAAGAGTACTGATAATATCTTATAATGTCGAAGCATTTTCAAGTAAACATACGACAAAAATATCAGTCTCAATATGTAACATCTCAAAAATCATCATCCTCATCATCATCGTCATCGGCTGTAGCGCCAGCATGTCCAGATGGACCAGCTCAAGAAGTACCAGCTCCAGAAGTATGAGGAGTGGAACCAGAAGTACGATACCAATCGTAGGCGTTCCCTGGCTGGAACAGAGAGTAGTCCGCCTCATCATCAATGCAGTAGCCAGAAATAGAAGGGTCTCGAGGTAGAGAGCTAGCTGAGTGACCCGTCTGCGCAAATCTCAGATCGGCGAAGGAGTTGGCAATAGCCTGGAACCGAGTCACATAACGGAACTCATGTTCCCTGAAAATGTCAACATAAATAACTGCAAATCTGATAGGTGCTGATGAATACCCTCAAATGTCATAGGGTAGGACGGAGGAGGACTAGGTGCTGTGGGAGTAGGTACAGAAGGAGCAGGTGTAGTAGGTGGAGGAACAGTGACAATACTGCGATGAGAGAGTTTGAGGAACTTGGGCTCAGGGTTAACTGCACAAGTGGATAGGTCAATGTCAAATCTCTGAAAGATGCATGGGATGATCATCGCATAAGAGAGGTTGCGGTCTCTTCCGCGACATCTATCCATCATCTGATTGATAGTCTTAGGGGCAGAAAAAGGAATCTACTTAAGAATGTGATATAGAGCAGAAAGCTCAAGTGCAGTGACATCATCATTGGAAGTGGATTTTGGAAGTAAAGTAAAATAGATGATGCGATATAATTTGTAGTTAAACAAGTTCAAGTTATTGGCCTTGAACTTTCCAGGACGAGCATGTGCGGGCACACAAAGCTCATTCTTGAAACTAACGAGAGTCATATCATCGGGGAAATCGAAATCAGTGATGTCATCGAGCGGGGTACCTTCGTTTGGAATACCAAGGATTTCTGCTAATGTTTCATCAGTAAACTCGATATCTATCCCCCGACACATGTTCTCTCGGTAAAATTGTCTAACACGAAATTACAGTAAAATAATCTGATGGCATTAGTAGCTATAGGGAATTATAAAGAAACAAAGTGTTGTAACCCTAATACCTCAAAGTAAGGACGGTGGTCGGGAAAGACAGTTCACTTGATCGGAGATCCGGTACAAATAGTACGTATAATAAAATCAGCATACCACAATAGGGCTTGATCAGGAGTTTTGAAGTAAAACTCGTCCGATGCACCGTCATCCGATTGGACCGAAGAAAATAGGAAATTCGTATGCAGATCCGAAGATGATGCCTCTTCACTGGCATTGGTCTTATTCCTCTTGAAAGGATTGAATCCCTTAGGCATTCTATCCCAAAATCTAGAAAACCCTAACAATTGGAAAGTGGAGGAGAGAAGGAATTATACCTTCCGAGAGTTGGATATGCTGTAGAGGACGAAATTTTCCACACGAATCCAAAGTCTGGACGAAGATCTTCACGTGAATTAGAAGAAGAAAGGTGGAGAAGAGCTACGGTTTTTGGGGTGCTGCTGCTGTTTGATGTAGTTTGGAAGAATGAAGAAGATGGGGGCCTCGGGTTCTGGCTGTGTGAGCGCCCTGAATTTCGGGTTGATTTTTTTTAATTTTTCTGATTGATTTAGTTTCAATAAATAATTTATTCTGTTTATTATCCTTAAGTGTACTTTCCCCTGCCTTTGATATTTGGAGTGTCAGGGATGTTCAACTCTGGAAACCTTCTTTACGAGTTTTGTAGTGGACAGGATTACCTTCATGATGGTATATAATGTCCCATCCAAACTTATTCTATTGTACTCTTTTTGCTTCACAGAACTTCGGGTCGATTTAGACCATTTGATCATTAATTAATTTTTACACTCTTTTTCTTGATCATCGTATGCACGTTACCGTGACTTTTGAATTGGGAGCACCAGACCAGTCATTTTCTTGAAACCAACTTATCATCCATGATCTACTCGAGACACTCTTCACTCATGACCTTCGTGTCCCACTCAGACACACCATTTTGTGCTCTGTTTGCTTCACACAACTTTCCTGACACGTGATCCGATTTTATTTTACCCCACGGTGTCATATTTATTTTCCAACTTGATTTGTGGGTACCCTGTCGACCAAAACCTGTCAGTCCCAAATATGGACATGGTCCACATTGAGCCTACTACCCGCATGACACTTGTGTCCCATTTATTGGAATCCGCACGTGCTACTTATTTATCCATGATCATCAACACCTATTTTTAATTCTATTATTGCGTAATGTCTGATTTTGACCCAATTCAGCTCCACCAAGTCCAGCCCAGCTTCGTGCTACCCTCCATCGTGACACCCTCATTTTTTTTTGACCAAAAATAATATTGAATACCCTATCCATCTATTTTTATATTTAATGGAAATTTCGTTTATTAAAAATTCCTTGGAATGACCAAATTCCCTACATTCAATCCTAGCCTTTGGATTCTCCTAATCAATCCTCACCCTTAATTTTCCCAACATCCAACACCAACACAGCCCTCTATTACAGCCGGCCCTAACATCTAGGGAGAGGAATTATTTTTCTAATCTTCTCTCTCACATTAATTTCCTCACCTATTCTCTCTCTCTCTCACTTTATTTTTTTCCTCTCCTTTCAAAACTCCACACACCAACAGCAGCTCACCTTATCCTCATCGAGCCCAACCCCCGTGGCCGAACCTCCCTTCATCTCCTCCACACCTCCTCCTGGTCGTCGGCCACCACCACCATCAGGCCACACCACCAGTCTCCACCACCACATTGAACCACCACCACCACATTGAATCACCACCACCATGAGCCACCCAGTCGATTGCACGTCCGTCGTGACCCCATGGCTGTGCACTGCGTGCCGTCGTGCCTTCGCCGACCGGGCCAGGCCGTGCACTGCCGAACAGCGTTGCCGTAACAGCAGCTGCTTCCATGGCCGCCGACAATGGTCGAGCAGCCATGCGCGTACGAGCGTCGCAGCCGCCGGCGTGGCCGTCATGGCCGACCCCCTTGGCCGGGCACACACCCCGGGGCAGGCCCGTGGCCTTTGCTCATCTCTTCGACGCGTATCGGAGGCGATCCGTGCGTTTGGCACGGGTTTCCGTCGTGACGAGCCTGGAAACGAAGCTGAAATGCCGCCCCATCGCAGCAACTTCGTGCACGATTTTTGAGAAATTCGACCGTTGGATCACCGATTTCTTCACTCCATCACAATCTCGGTATATCCACCTTTACTCCTGTCAATTTTCGTCCGTTAATTTTTTTCGTTTGATACATCAAAATCGGCCACCAAGTTGACCGTTTAAATTGTATAAATTTTGGACAGTTTTGCGGAGCCAACTTCGTCGGCTTATACCTCCTCCACCGCAGCTCCATTTGGCGTGCTACCAGTTCCCGTACGAAGCTGGTATAACCCTCTTACTACCCCTCCAGTTTCGTTTTATTGTGAGCTTGTTTGATTGGTTGAATTTGATGCCAAAGTTGGCCACTCGAATTCATAATTTCCAACTTGCAAAATTCTATTTTTGAACACGGGACTCCAGATTTGATTTTTGACACCACCAGTAGACTCGTGGCGTCGTTCTGACATGTTTTCATATAAAATTTGTTAGATTAGGAGAAATTGGGCCCTGTCATGCATCTGGTACAAAGTGTGTCCCACAGTCCGGGTCAACGGGTCATTTTGAGATCGACTCATCGGAATCCAATTTCGGATACACCGTTGAGTTCGTATCATCATTCTGGACTCGTTGACATATAATTTGCTAGGTTTTAGAGGATATTGGTTCTGACACGCATTTCGGTGCAAGTCGAATACCAATATCCGGGTCAATAGGTCATTTTGAGATCGACTCATCGAAATCCAATTACGGATATACCGTTGAGTTCGTATCGTCATTCTGAAATCGTTGACATATAATTTGCTAGGTTTTGGTGGACATTGGATCCGGCACACATTTCGGTGCAAGTCGTAAACCAATATCCGGGTCAATATGTTATTTTGAGATCGGCTCATCGGAATCCAATTTCGGATATACCATTGAGTTCGTATCGTCATTCTGGACTCGTTGACATGTAGTTTACTGAGTTTTGAGACTCCGGCACGTATTTTTGTGCAAATCGAAATTCTAAGTTCTGGTCAACGGACCAAATTGAGATAGGGTCAACGGAATCCAATTCTGGATATACCGTTGGGTTCGTATCGTCATTCTGGTTTCTGGATATACCATTGATCATCTTATCTCGATTTGCGTGTCGTAAGTTTTGACGTACGAATAACGAAGTACACTTTATATCTTTAATAATTAGACTAGAATTGACCCTGTTTGACCAGAGTTGACAAGTTGATTAAAAGTCAACTGTAAGTCAACACTTGACCTAGTTTGACTAGATTGTTGACCGGAGTTGACCTAGAGTTGATTTGACTTAGAATAACCTAGGATAATATAGCTTTCTTGTAGAGATTCATTTATTACAACTTGAACATCTTGTAACCTGTGTTGCTTTAAATAGGACTCTGTGGCTTCAGTTGGACCCCTATACCTATCAGCTGTTCAGGTTCTCAGGCGAGTACATTCTCTGATCATTTAATATCCTGTTATAATTATTCTCCTGCTTTAGATTACTTTACTTGATGCTGTCACGTTGGTCACACGGATTAGTACTATATGGATCCTTTCTTGAGATATTATCCCCTCATGGAGCATCGGATACTACATGTTCTATGCGTTTCACTTACATTGTGTATCACTATGCTTCATGGTTCATTGAATCACTTGTGATATGTACTCTCATGATCACAGAGGCTTCCTTGAATCTCCCATTTATGGGCATTCCCAGAATTATCCATTTATGGGCCTACCATGTATCATCCTTTGTGGGCCATTGCATGGATCATAACATAACCTGGCTGGATCCTTGTGTATTGATTGTGGTACAGGAGAGTAGAAGTAGACATGTGAATAATATCCAAGTAGTGTTGTTCCCAGAATCACTCCATAGTATAGTTCCTAGAATCTCCTATTCTATTTACATGTCTATATTGTACTCTGACTCACTAGCCACTGTTAGTTCTCTATTTATAGTAGATATTTCTATTACAGTTCTCTCTCTGTTTACATTCTGTACTTTTTTTCAGTTTCCTGTATCTTACTCTACTACATGGTTATATTTTCTAACCTACTATGATCTGTTGAGATGTATTGTGCTCGTTCCTGTCCTAACTGGACCTGTTGTTAAATTTTACAGATAGCCTGGAGGTTGCCTGCTAGCCTAGGGGAGACACATTAGAGGTTGTATAGTTAGTTATTTCAGTTTTATTGAGTTGTTTTTATTCTATGGATTACTGTATTGAGCTTTGAGATGTTTTCTGGGTTTGTGTATCTTAGACACTTTGACTTCTATCTGCTGTATCTCTTTTGGATTCCATGTTTTACCTATCTTTTATCTTGCTCTACCTTAGTTGTGATTGAGACTGTATCTGCTATGTCACCTCCATTCGGAGAGTATATACTGTACATGTACCTTTATATTGTTAGATGTTTGACCTAGGATAGCGTTCTACCGCCGACACTGCGGCATAGGCTGGACGTACCTACGTCTCGTGCCCTTATTTTAGGGTGCGGGTCGTGACACATTTTTAGTGATGGCTCATGCAGGTCGAGTTTGTGTAGTGGTATTCGAACTAGAGTATCACTACAGCCTGCAGTAGGATTAGGATATATTTTTGATGGTACTCAATCACAGTTAGGATCCCTTGAGAGATTCCTGGGACGACCCTTGAGAATCTTATTTTAACTTCGATTTGAAAACTCTTCTTTCTTTGATTTGATTTATCTTTACTTTCTGTTGTTGAACTTGATTTTGATGGATTATTGTTGAATTTGAGTTTGTATTTATTGATTTTGATGATGATTGTTGAGTTTTGAATCTTGATGTTAGCTGTTGCATCCGAGTTTGTATTTATATGAATTGATGGATTTTTGTTCATTTTTGAATCTTGATGTTCGTTGATAAATTTGATTTTTGGGTATCCATTGTTAATTTAATTTAATTTTTGTCAAGATGAAATTATATGGGCTAGGTCATCTAAGTTATGGAATCTAGTCTTCTATAGTCACATTAGCCAGCATGGTGAGGACATATAGTCTGATTTTGGATATATTTCTCGGGTGTGGGAATTTAAGATTTTCGCAGCCAAGCTAGCGGCATCACGAAAATTTTAAATACCATGATTCTAGAGGTATGTGCCTTAGTCGAGGACTCTGTGATTATCGTAGCCTTGCTTACTAGTATGACGAGGATTTAGAGCACCATGATTTTGGATAGACGTATATGATTATCAGATTGTACCTTAAATGTTTTTGAACATGTTTTCTCTACTTTTGTTCCAGTCCTTCAAAAAAAAAATTATTATTTGTTTGTTTTGTTTTGCTTCTTATTATTTAACTTAGGAGTAGGTTTAGCTGTTTTTATAAACCTTTGTGTAACTTCTTACTATGAATTTCTTCTTAATACAATGAATCGATGATTTTGCTAGACCTTATCTTGGATTTGATATTATAGCTCTGGTTTCAAAATGGTTCCTTCTTTTAAAACAGATAAGCAGAGCAAATTTTATCGTTATTTCCTTCTTGTTATTATTCTTGTATTAAATAATAATAATAATAATTAAACTGTCTCGATTACATCAATCACCTACTTTACAATCTTGGTAGGAATCTGAATGTTGGTCTTGATATAGAAATTAATTTTTATATTGGGACATGAGAATATATATAGTGGACACAGACACTTGCCTGATACGTATACATGCTACACTTTGATTATCAACCTATCTAAATACATATTAATATGTTGTTGATGTTTAAATTCTCAAAATCCCAATATTCTGATATAGTACAGTATCAGAGACTGGTTCTCTGCTTTCCAGTTTAAATTCGTAATTCAAATATAAATTTCATGTTGTTAGTTTTGTTTACATCACTGCACATGTACTTATATATAGGGTTTCAATTTTTAAGGAAATTGGTTGAGTTTTGTGTTTAAATTTGTCAAATCTGAGACTGTGTGCATATTAACCCTTAATACTGGATTCTAAGTGATTAGTTCAATTTGCTGTTTTTAAATGTAATATTTTGAGCTGTATACATTGTTGTAAGTAGGGATATAATGTTAGGTTTTATACTCTTACATGTTAGGTTGTGGTTGTGACGAACATTGGGTTGGCTTGATGTTCGAATTTCTCCAAAATTCTAAAACTGAATACATGTTAACATTTTTTTATTGATTGTAAATGTTTAGTTCAGTTTCAGATTTAATATGTAATATTTAGAGCTGTATACATTGTCGTATGTAGGGATAGTATGTTAGGGTCTCATATCCATCATGTTAGGACGTGTTGGGAGCATTGAGTTGGTTATGATGTTTCAAATCCCTAAAAATCTGAAACTGCATTATGTTAATATTACACTGCTTTAAATGTTAGCTTATTTCAGATTGTTGTATGTAAATACTGAACTAAAACTGGATTTAACCTTTCAATACTAAGCTATAACCCGGTACAAAGACACACACACCCTAACTTAGTATACACTGCCATGTAAACCTAACCCTTCCTCTCTATGTTATGTTCATATATCTATATAGATATATATAGAGTTTATGCATACATGTCATAAGGTATATAGATACATAACTAAATCTCTACCTCTTTCTATATATATATGTATATGGTTATCCATGCATGTTATGAGTAAATAGGTTGTGTATTGTAGATTGTTAACCAATATGCTATGAGTAGTGTAACGTGATAGCTATTGTTTTGAAACCTAAATCCTCCTATACACTTTCATGTATATTTCACATACACACATGCCTACTATCTACCATATGAACATGTCCACATACACCCATACACACACGAACCACATAACCATACGTAATGCTAGCTTTTTCCCTCTCTAATGATCTCTCTCTCTCTCTCTCTCTATATATATATATATATATATATATATATATATATATATATATTGTGATTGGATTTCCATGCAATTGACTTTCATTCCTTAACTTTTGATTTTGATTTTTTTCCTTGAATAGTACCCCTTTATAGATAATTGGTAGTTAACTTTATTTTATTAAGTACCAGTTTTTATATAGGATGGTAGACTGCCTTACAGTTTTGATGATTTGTTATTTCTGTATCTTTTCCAGTTTAGCACTCTAGATTACTTGTATGTTTTGATACCATATGACCGTTTTGGTTAGCATGACTAGTATACCTAGATGAGGCTTTCACTACCACCGTATGCCATGACCCTGTATGTCGTCCATTTTTAATCGTATGTTTCACTTAAGTTCTGAGACTTTGATTGTGGGGGTTTGACCTAGAAGGAGTATGAACATTTTAATTTCGAAGATGAAATTTTTATAAGGTGGGTACGATGTGAGCACCCTAAATTTTGGGTTGATTTTTTTTTTAATTTTTCTGATTGATTTAGTTTCAATAAATAATTTATTCTGTTTATTATCCTTAAGTGTACTTTTTCGTGCCTTTGATATTTGGAGTGTCAGGGATGTTCAACTCTGGAAACCTTCTTTACGAGTTTTGTAGTGGACAGGATTACCTTCATGACGGTATATAATGTCCCATCCAAACTTGTTCCCTTGTACTCTTTTTGCTTCGCAGAACTTCGGGTCCATTTAGACTATTTGATCATTAATTACTTTTCCCACTCTTTTCCTTGATCATCGTATGCACGTTACCGTGACTTTTGAATTGGGAGCACCAGACCAGTCATTTTCTTGAAACCAACTTATCATCCATGATCTACTGGAGACGCTCTTCACTCATGACCTTCGTGTCCCACTCAGACACACCATTTTGTGCACCGTTTGCTTCACACAACTTTCCTGACACGTGACCCGATTTTATTTCACCCCACGGTGTCACATTTATTTTCCAACTTGATTTGTGGGTACCCTGTCGACCAAAACCTGTCAGACCCAAATATGGACATGGCCCACATTGAGCCTACTACCCGCATGACACTTGTGTCCCATTTATTGGAATCCCCACATGCTACTTATTTACCCATGATCATCAACACCTATTTTTAATTCGATTATTACGTAATGTCTGATTTTGACCCAATTTGGCTCCACCAAGTCCAGCCCAGCTTCGTGCTACCCTCCATCGTGACACCCTCATTTTTTCTTGCCAAAAAATAATATTGAATACCCTGTCCATCTATTTTTATATTTAATGAAAATTTTGTTTATTAAAAATTCCTTGGAATGACCAAATTCCCTACATTCAATCCTAGCCTTTGGATTTTCCTAATCAATCCTCACCCTTAATTTTTCCAACATCCAACACCAACACAGCCCTCCATTACAGCCGGCCCTAACATCTAGGGAGAGGAATTATTTTTCTAATCTTCTCTCTCACATTAATTTCCTCACCTATTCTCTCTCTCTCACTTTATTTTTTTCCTCTCCATTCAAAACTCCACACACCAACAGCAGCTCAACTTCTCCTTCCCGAGCCCAACCCCCTTGGCCGAACCTCCCTTTATCTCCTCCTGACCATCGGCCACCACCACCATCAGGCCACACCACCAGTCTCCACCACCACATTGAGCCACCACCACCACCATATTGAATCACCACCACCATGAGCCACCCAGTCGACCGTACGTCCGCCGTACCCCTGCCGCTGTGCACCACGTGCCGCCATGCCTTCATCGGCCGGGCCAGGTCGCGTGCCTCCGTACAGCATTGTCGCAGCAGCAGCTGCTGCCATGGCCGTCGACAATGGCCGAGCAGCCATGCGCGTACGGGCGTCGCCGCCACCGGCGTGGCCGACCCCCCTTGGCCGGGAGCACACCCCGGAGTAGGCCCGTGGCCTTTGCTCCTCTCTCCGATGCGTATCGGAGGCGTTCCGTGCGTTTGGCACGGGTTCCCGTCATGACGAGCCCGGAAACGAAGCTAAAATGCCGCCCCGTCGCAGCAACTTCACGCACAATTTTTGAAAAATCCGACCATTAGATCCTCGATTTCTTCACTCCATCACAATCTCGGTATATCCACCTTCACTCCCGTCAATATTCGTCCGTTAATTTTATTGTTTGATACATCAAAACTGGCCACCAAGTTGACCATTTAAATTGTATAAATTTTGGACAGTTTCGTGGAGCCAACTCCGTCGGCTTGTACCTCCTCCATTGCAGCTCCATTTGGCGTGCTACCAGTTCCTGTGCGAAGCTGGTATAACCCTTTTACTACCCCTCCAGTTTTGTTTTATTGTGAGCTTGTTTGATTGGTTGAATTTGACGCCAAAGTTGGCCGCACGAATTCGTAATTTCTAACTTGTAAAATTCTATTTTTGAACACGGGACTCCAGATTTAATTTCTGACACCACCAGTAGACTCGTGGCGTCGTTCTGGCCTGTTTTCATATAAAATTTGTTAGATTTGGAGAACGTAGGCCCTGGCACGCATTTCGGTGCAAAGTGGGTCCCATAGTCCGGGTCAACGGGTTATTTTGAGATTGGCTCATCGGAATCAAATTTCGGATACACCATTGAGTTCGTATCGTCATTCTGGACTCGCTGACATATAATTTGCTAGGTTTTAGAGGACATTGGTTCCGACACGTATTTCGGTGCAAGTCGGATACCAATATCCGGGTCAACATATCATTTTGAGATCGGCTCATCGAAATCCAATTCCGGATAAACCATTGAGTTCGTATCGTCATTTTGGACTCGTTGATATATAATTTGCTAGGTTTTGGTAGAAATTGGATCCGACACGCATTTCGGTGTAAGTCGAATACCAATATCCGGGTCAACATGTCATTTTGAGATCGGCTCATCGGAATCCAATTCTGGATATACCGTTGAGTTCGTATCATCATTCTGGACTCGTTGACATGTATTTTTCTAAGTTTTGAGGCTCCAACACGTATTTTCGTACAAACCGGAATTCCAAGTTCTGCTCAACGGACCAAATTGAGATCGGGTCAACGAAATCCAATTCTGGATATATCGTTGGGTTCGTATTGTCATTCTGGTTTTGTGGACATATAATTTGTTATGTTTTGTAGACTTATTTTCTTGCACATTTTTCGGTGCAAAATGGCTCCAACACGAATTTCGTTTTTGATCCGAAATTACCTTTTTGCCCTTGTGTCCAAATTGGACCGATGGGTAGGCTATTCTAGCTAATTTGACCATTCTGGACACGTTGACAATGTTTATTTCTTCATCCGACAATGTTTGTAGATAGTTTCTCTATGTATCACCTTTTAATTAATAATTAATTCTTATAATATTCGTATTTCGGGATTAGTACAACGAAACTGAGATCGGTCAATTCCAGCGATTTCACATCGCTAAAATTGATAAGATGGACACGTGGATCACTATAATAAGATTATTAACCTTACAGTTGATCATCTTATCTCGATTTGCGTGTCGTAAGTTTTGACGTACGAATAACGAAGTACACTTTATATCTTTAATAATTAGACTAAAATTGACCCTGTTTGACCAGAGTTGACCAGTTGACCAAAAGTCAACTGTAAGTCAACACTTGACCTTGTTTGACTAGATTGTTGACCGGAGTTGACCTAGAGTTGATTTGACTTAGAAGAACCTAGGATAATATAGATTGCTTGTAGAGATTTATTTATTACAACTTGAACACCTTGTAACCTGTGTTGCTTTAAATAGGACTCTGTAGCTTCAGTTGGACACCTATACCTATCAGTTGTTCAGGTTATCAGGCGAGTACATTCTCTGATCATTTCATATTCTGTTAGAATGATTATCCTGCTTTAGATTACTTTACTTGATGCTGTCACGTTGGTCACACAGATTAGTACTATATGGATCCTTTCTTGAGATGTTATTCCCTTAGGGAGCATCGGATACTACTTATTCTGTGCGTTTCACTTACGTTGTGTATCACTATGCTTCATGGTTCATTGAATCACTTGTGACATGTACTCTCATGATCACAGAGTCTTCCTTGAATCACCCATTTATGGGCATTCCCAGAATCACCCATTTATGGGCCTACATGTATCACCCCTTGTGGGCTATTGCATGGATCTTAACATAACCTGGTTGGATCCTTGTGTATTGATTGGGGTACGGGGGAGTAGAAGTAGACATGTGAATAATATCCAAGTAGTGTAGTTCCCAGAATCACTCTATAGTATAGTTCCCAGAATCTCCTATGCCATTTACATGTCTATATTGTACTCTGACTCACTAGCCACTATTAGTTCTCTATTTATAGTAGATATTTCTATTACAGTTCTCTCTCTGTTTACATTCTGTACTTTCTTTCAGTTTCCTGTATCTTACTCTTCTGCATGGTTATATTTTCTAACCTGCTATGATCTGTTGAGATGTATTGTGCTCGCTCATGTCTTGAATGGACCTGTTGATAATTTCAGACTTGTACTTGGACTTATTATTATGAGATGACTTTTGTGTTTGGAGCATTTATGACTCTTCTTCACTTATAGAACTGTTAGTACATTTAGTCTTATCTTGTTATCTCCAGAACAGCTTACTGCGCTTTATCTCGAGCGTAGGCTGGACATGACTCGGCCCGGCCTAACAATTTGGGTAGCGGGTCGTAACAATAATTCAACCGAATTTTACTTCTTACTAAACCAAGAGACTAGAGCTTTTTCCTAGGAAATGACATGTGCTACTACTGCTTTTTCTATCTACTTTGCATCCGGCAAAATCAGCATCAGAATAACCGGTCAGGTCAAACGACGTGGTTTTGGGATACCATAAGCCGACAGAAGAAGTGCCTTTAAGGTATCGGAAGATACGCTTAACTGCGCACAGATGTGATTCCTTAGGATTAGCTTGAAAGCGTGCATATAGACAGACACTAAACATAATGTCTGGTCGACTAGCAGTTAAATACAGTAAGCTACCGATAATACCTCGATACTTACGTATCTCGACAGGTTTGCCTTGTTCATCAATATCAAGCTTGGTTGAAGTCACCATTGGAGTGCTAAGTAGCTTGACTGCTTCCATGTCGAACTTCTTTAATAGATGCTTTGTGTATTTTGCTTGATTTATGAACGTCCTATTGTTGGTTTGTTTGATTCGCAGTCCGAGAAAGAATTTCAGCTCTCCCATCATGCTCATCTCAAACTCATTCTGCATACACTTTGAAAATTCTTGACAAAGAGATTCATCAGTAGATCCAAAAATAATATCATCTACATAGACTTGAATCAAAAGAATATTGTTATTCAAAGATTTTATAAACAAAGTAGTGTCAACCTTTCCCTTTAAAAAACCGTTATCAATTAGAAAAGTGCTTAGACGATCGTACCAAGCACGAGGGGTTTGTTTCAAACCGTATAAGGCTTTTTTCAACTTGAAAACATATTCAATAAATTTGAAATCAGTAAAACCAGGAGGTTGAGCTACATAAACTTCTTCTTTTATAAAGCCATTTAAAAATGCGCTTTTGACATCCATTTGAAATAACTTAAAATTATGAAAACATGCAAATGCACATAACATGCGAATGGATTCTAATCTTGCAACTGGGGCATAAGTCTCATCGTAGTCGATACCTTCTTCTTGATTGTATCCTTGAGCAATGAGTCGAGCCTTATTACGAGTCACTAAACCATTCTTGTTCAGTTTATTTCGAAATACCCATCGGGTGCCAATGACCGGATGATCAATGGGATTGGGAAAAAGTTCCCAAACTTGATTCCGTTCGAATTGGTTTAATTCCTCTTGCATAGCATCTAACCAAAAATTATTACTACATGCTTTATCAATATTTTTGGGTTCAAACTGCGAAACAAAAGCAACACAAGAAGCTATATCATTATTCGAGGAACGAGTAATTACAAGCTTGTTAATCTCACCAATTACCAAGTCCATTGGATGATTAGCCAAGAATCTCATCTCTTTTGGTGTAGTCTCAAGATTGCTAGTTCCGGCTTCTTTGCTTGGAGGTTCATCTGATGTCTGATGTGATGGTTCTGCATCTTTGTGTAAAGGTTTTGCAGTAGCTGTACTTGGTGTGATTATGTCTTCATTGTCATCATCATCTAAGTATGGATTTAGCTCATCAAATTTGACATTGATAGATTCTTCGATGATCATGGTTCTTTTGTTGAAGACTCTGTATCCTTTGCTCTTTGCTGCATAACCTAAAAATATACCTTCATCGGCCTTTTCATCAAATTTACTCAAATTATCTTTAGTATTAAGAATAAAACATTTACAACTAAAGATCTTGAAATATGAAACATTTGGTGTTCTATCAAACCATAGTTCATAGGGAGTCTTCTTCGATATAGGTCAAATTAGAACCCTATTGAGAATATAGCACGCTGTATTGACAGCTTCAGCCCATAAGTATCTAGGTAGACTAAACTGGTTTAACATTACTCTAGCCATTTTAGATAGAGTTCTGTTCTTACGTTCCACAACTCCATTTTGTTGCGGAGTCTTAGGGCAAGAGAATTCATGCAGATAACCGTGTGTGTCACAAAATTGCTTGAATTCTGCATTCTCAAATTCGCCGCCATGATCTCTACGAATGCGAGTAATCATGAACCCTTTTTCATTCTGTACTTTCTTGCAAAAGGTGACGAATTCTGATAATACATCGTTCTTGCGTGCAAGAAAATAAACCCATGTATATTTAAAAAAATCATCTACAATGACAAATGCATATAACTTACCATCTAGACTAGCAATTCTACTTGGTCCAAATAAGTCCATATACAGCGTTCTTGGATTTGAATACGGATTTGGTAGCTTTGTTCCTTTCACATTCACTACATACCGTATCATTCTTGAAAAAAATATCCGGTAAGCCGCGTACTAACTTCTTTATATATAGTCTTGAAATTGTATTCATGTTTGCATGACCGAGTCTCATATGCCATAGTTGACTCTCAACGCTTTTGGCCATCAAACATCTACTTCTTTGTTAGCATCTTCCAACAAATAGAAAACATATATGTTGTCTTCCCTAAGACCTTCAAATATAGTACTACCAGTTGAACTATCAATTATAGTACATTTATCTTTTATGAAGTTAATACCATAACCGTGATAAGCTAAATGGCTTATGCTGAGCAGATTATGTTTTAACTCGGTAACTAGACAAACATCTTTAATCACTGGATAGAGAGCCTTACCAATGTCACCAATACCGATTATGTACCCTCTTAAATTATTACCGAAGGAGACGTATTCTTCTTTATTCCTCTTCGATAGTATTGCAAATAATGAAGAGTCATCGGTCATGTGCCGTGAGCAACCGCTGTCGAGGATCCATTTGCTCCTAGCATGTGAAGGGCGTCCCACCTACAAAACAATTTGCAGATGAAACTCTTGGTACCCATTTCTTGTAGGGTCCTGACTGGTTAGTTTTTAGTATCCATGCATAAACATTTAAATCTACTAACTTTCTGATTCTACATACAGAAGATATATGACCAATGAGGCCACAATAATGACATTTAGCATGTTGAGTGTTGAAAGTAGCGTGAGGTGCATGATTGGTAGGTTTTGGTTTTCTAGTATAGAAGAATGCATGCCTATTTGTCTTCTTGGGCATAGTTTTGGTATGGTTTGGTCTGACAGTGTTGGACGTGTTTCGATGATTCGGTAATTGACACGTGTTAGAATAGGAAGCAGCAACTTCAGGCCATTTTCCTAAACTAATTTCCAACTTTTTGGAAGTGTCATATAATCTAGTATAGTCAGATGTGAATGATTCTAATCTGACCTGTGCACACTGGAGACTCTTTCTCTCCTTAGATAGGTCTTCCTTTAACTGGATAATAGTTTGGTCTTTTTTTTCGGATAGTTTAACAATCTCGTGTAACAACAACTTAATAGATGAAAGCTCACTAGACTCATTTGAAGAGTCATTATCTCTAACATGATCTAGTAGGTCAGTAAGTCTTCTTATTTCACCTTTGTATTCTTTGAGTACCTTCTTAGAGGTTTTATATTTACTATGCAGTTTCTTGTAATCATTTAGCAGGTCACTGAAAGCCTCTCCTAGTTTCTCAAAGGTGAAATCATCATAAGGGTCAAATAGAGGATTAGTGATTACCTGATTGCAAGCCATCAAGCATACATTTGCAGCGTCATCTGATTGTTCATCTTCTGAGTCGTTGGCTTCACTTTCATGCCATATACTTGTGTTGGCGTACTTCCTTGATGTAGATTTCTTCAGGTAGCCTTTGTCATATTTGCTGCTTTTTTTTTGATGATGATGCTGTTGGATAGTCTTTCTTCATGTGTCCTTTCTTCTTGCATCCGTAGCAAATAGGATCTTCTTCGTTGTTGTTGTTGCTGCTGTATTTTGTTCTCCTGTTAAATCTCATGAACTTCTTGAATTTTCTTACCAGAAGAGCTTGATCTTCAGAGTCGGAGTCGCTGTCATCAGAGTCATCTTCGACAGTTCATCTATGTTGAGCCTTGAGAGCGATCGACTTCTCTGATTTCTTCTTTGGTGTAGCATCTTCAAAGTCTTGAAGTTCTAACTCGTGAGTGAGTAGCTTACCCATGAGTGTTTCCGGAGACATTGTTGAGATGTCGTTCCCTTCAATGATTGTTGTAGCCTTTGGAATCCAGTTCTTTGTAAGAGCTCGTAGAAGTTTGTGAATCTTCTCATGGTTACTGTAATCCTTGCCTAGTGAAGACAAAGGATTTACAATATTCAAGAATCTTGTAAACATCTGAGTGACTAATTCACTTGGTTTCATTTTGAACGCCTCGTACTCCTGAGTAAATCTGCTGATCTTTGACTCCTTGACTTGTGTTGTTCCTTCGTGGGTTACTTCGAGACATTTCCACACTTTGCTTGATGTTGTGCAAGTGGAAATTCAGTTCTGTCTAAAGCACAGAATAAAGCGTTAATAGCACGTGCATCAAGACTGGCCTTTTTCTTTTCCTCCTCTGTATATTCGTCATAGGGTTTTTCAACTAAAACTCCATCAACATTAATACGAGGGTGCTTTTTATAGCCATCAATAACTACAGACCATAAGTCAAAATCAAGAGATTTCAAAAAGAAACTCATACGTGTTTTCCAATAAGTGTAATTAGTACCGTCAAATAGTGGAGGTCTGTTTGTGGCTTGGACTTCACTTGTAAATTTTACAATTGCCATGTGTAATGCTGTGATCTATATAACAATTGAATATAACTGTAATTTTACCTTGCTTTACCTGTATAACCTGCTCTGATACCAATTGTAGGAACGAAATCATAAAGCAGAATACTCTAGAGGGGGGTGAATAGAGTAGGCAGCAGAATATTGCTAATTAAAAATCTCGTTAGCAGTTAGTTCACAGATATAAAAATAATCACAAAGTAAATGACAGTAATGAAAAATGATCAGAAGGCAAATACAAATACCGAGATTTATACTGGTTTTCCTCTTGTGAGGACTAGTCAAGTCGAAAAAACTCTAGCTTCCAGTTGAATCCACTATTGGAATATTCTGCAAGTATTCATACGAAGTCCTTGCAACTTCTACAGACGCAAGCTTTGATACGAAGAACTTGACCAACTTCAATTGTGAAGAGTTGTTTCTTCAATCAAGCCTCTGATTACAACCACTCTGAAACTTCTAGACTGTACCGCACTGGCAAATCGATTAGAGGATTGTAACTGGCTTGGGATTTAAAAATGTAAGATTTTGAGAACTCTTTTGAGAAAATGTAAGCTTTAGAAGAGAAGAGATTGAAAGTGAATTGGTGATTTGAAATGATCGAAATCCTTCTCTATTTATAGTTTTTCCAAAGACAGAACTCTGACATAATTCGGACAGAATTCGGACCTAACTCTTTGTAACAAACCGCAACTGAAAGGAGACCAAGTTCAAAATCAAACGTTCACATAACGTTAAACTTGGCCAAACTCTGGACGAGTTCTGCTAGGGTTCTGCCAGTTGATTTTGAGAAAAATCATTTTGGCTTTTTGAAAAGTCCTTCAGAAGCTTTTTGTAAAAATGATATTTTTCAAAAACATAGGTTATTTTTAAAAGGATAGGGTGATTTTGAAAAACGATTCCGGACATCCTATTTACCAGTACGACTTGGTGTACAATGTATTCCTAGACTTAATAAAATGAAAAATTACATTGCTTTGAAGGAAATACATTCTGAATGGCAAACAGTTTCGGTCTTGAACATAGTAGATATCCATCGTTGAGCAGTGTCCAAAACGTCGTAGGTAAACATCTGAATTGCCTTGCATCGAGACAGAGTTTGATCAATTATTAAAATCAGGTTTGACCATGACCAATTAGCCAACCATTAGTTGGTTTGGTTGTTTGTTATGCTTAGGTGGCAATTGCTATGTATGGAAACTTTTATATATTCATGAATATCTATAATCTAATCTCAATAGATATGAGAATATATAAAACAACCATATATTTATGGGTATATTTTATATGCACTACATGCATGTTTGGGTTAGATTTGATTTGGGTTAGTTTGGATAGGTTTTATGCAAGCAAATTTATCTAGAAAGTCCTAAAATATTTATTATATTTTTATATAACCATATTTTATGGAAAATGCCACAACTTAACTTGTTTCTATATAAGGGACATTGATATGGCTGTCACTCACCATGCTTAATACGCTAGTCATGGTATACGGCTAAACTAGCCATGTCATGTTTCCTAATTGATATGTATCTCAAATCTTAACCATGACTAAGGCTATTCATATATAATTAGGTTATTTTTAAAAATAAAATATAAAAATATAAAAAATCCTCAAAAATATTATTTAAGTCAAAATAAATTTTTTAAATTTTGGGGATTTATATATGCTAAACCCGCCTAGCAACAAGAAAGACGCTTTTGTCCTGATGTCAAGGAGGTGATCGAAGTTGAAGTAAAAAAAAAAAGCTAATTAATGCGACTTCATCCGAAAGAACAATACCTCGACTTGGTCGGCAATGTTGTTCTAGGCCTGAAGAAGAATGAAAATATCATGGTCTGCAGCAATTTCAATAATTCTTACTGGTGTTTGCCAGAAGGACGAATTCTTGCTCCTTATAACCGATGTCATGATTGAAAATACTGGTAGCTTCGAGCACACGTGTTTCATAGATGGCTTATTTGGGTACAATCAAATGAAGATGTTTTCTGAGGATAAGAAACACACATTATTCCAAACACCATTGGGGGTATATTATTGTACGGTAATGATATTCCGATTAAAAAATGCTGGTACGAGTAAAGGCGATTCTTAGCATACAACCTTCTAGGTACCTTAAAGAGTTATAAGGTTTATAAGGAGGGCTTGCTTACATCCAAAGATTCATTGCCAATTTATTCCAACGTTGTCAACCATTCACTAAACTCTTAAAGAAAGGCATTTCATTCAGCAAGTTGTACCTTACTAATCATCTTTTCTTAGTAGCCCCTGTCATAGGAAGATCGTTTCTATTGTATATCCAAGAAATAGACCATGCATTAGGTAGTCTGCTAGCCCAAAAGAATAATGAAGGCCATAAGCTTGCCGTCTACTACCTCAGTTGAATGATGATCGGAGTTGAGCACATGTACAATTTAGTTGGAAATGAATGCCTAGAACTAGTCTTCGCAATATAGAAGATGTGCCATTATGTGATTGGCCAATAAATTCATGTTATATCGTAGGTCAACCCTTTGCGTATCCTCATGAAAAAGCCTGGTGCTCTAAATTCACGTCTAGCAATGCGGGCTATGTTGTTATGCCTGTATGGCATGAAAGTTTTCCCAGAAGGCAGTTAAAGGCCGAGTATTGCATCTTTTTTGCTATGCATCCAATTTAGAAAACATCAAACTGTATGAAGATATTCCAAATAAGGTAGTAGAATCCAATATGATATTTGGTGACCTAATTTGGCCAAAAAAATTTGACAATGCTTCAAGAACAGGGTCTAAAAGGCAAATAGTCGCCGGAGCTGGGGTTGTGTTGATATCCCCAAAAATTTGGTAATACATAGGGCATACTTACTGATAGAGACTTATTCCAACAGTATAGGGGAGTATGCCGTATTGCTTATTTGTCTTCCACTCTCTTGTTAATTGGGAATTAAGTAACTAGAAGCTTATAGTAACTCTAAACTGATCGTCAACCAGGTCAGGCAAAAATACTAAGTTCGACATGAATACATGATACGTTATTGTTAAGCTAGATGATACATTAGGGGTTTCTATATCGCTCATATGCCCAAAACAAAAAAATAGAGAAGCCGATGCTCTCGCAGGATTTATAACATGGGTTATTAATATGATGTTAAAAGTTGAAGACCTGGTGGTCCCCTGGATAGTTGCTTAGTAAAGGATAAAAGTTTTGAGATAAGAATCGAGAACTTGAAGACTCATGGATAAGAACGATGATTATGATGATGTCATATTAGGAAATATTTGTGTTATGGATTAAAAACTTTGAGGTTGCAAAATCATTTATAGTAGGGATATTTTAGCAAATGCTCATGTTCAAAATATAGAAACTAATATATACCTCCACTTTTTAAAAAAACTAGCAAATGTCACCATTCTTTTGTATGGAACAAATAAAATTTTAAGATATACCCCCATTATTTAACCAAATTTTTGGTTGATTTACAAAAGAATGGGGGCATTTGCTAATTTTTTAAAATAGTGGGGGTATATGCTAGTTTCTATATTTTGGATGGGGGCATTTGCTAATATGTCCCTTTATAGTAAGGAGGAAAAGAAACTAGGATGTGCTAAACCTTGAGGTACCACATGTTTAAGTTAGGGGTAGATGTTTGATGATGAGCCCTTATTTGATGATCCTTGAAGTAAATAAGACTCGAAGGATTTCACTAATGATAAATATAATAGATTAAACTATTATATCTACAAACTAAGGAATGGTGGCAAATTGAGATTGTAAGGGGTGAGCATTGATAAAATAAATTGGGCAAACAAATGATGAGATATATCCATATCCTGGAGGTTTAATAAAAGGATTAAAATTAGGGGTTGATTTCTTCATTATGGAGGAAAGGAGTTACTGAACAAGATAGATAAAAGGATTCCTTGACTGATGATATAGTTGAATGACATTGAACATAGGCTAGCTTAAGAATATTGTGGTTGCCAAAGGCTATGGAATATAGGATTTGTATCTTACATTTTAGGTTTTAGAATTAAGTTTTATTCGAGTTTGATGAATAATTATGGATGGAAGATACATGTATTTTGAGGAGTAATGTATGGTTTTCGAGTATAGTTTGATACGTAATTAATAATAAGAGGATTTGTATGAAGAAATAACAGTGGATAAGAAATCAAGGGACCTTCATGAAATTAGGCCACGAGTTGGAAGGATATATCCTCTAGTAAGCAAGGAAACAAAAATTAGCCAGGTTCATATATAGTTGAGATTGATGAAGGAATTCAACCGCCTTATAACGCTCAGCCTCGAACCTTTCATCTCGCCTTCTGGTGCAAATAGCATATGAGAGAGCCCTTTCGTACTGATTGTTTGCTATGAAAAAAAGTAAGAATGAAGTAAGATATTCCTTCCCGAGGTCCCGACCACGTATACAAAAAAGGAGGGGCCAAAAGGCCAAGAGACAAAGAACGACAAGTGCAGCCTCATAGAAGACTATAATGATCTTTGTTGATATATATATATAGTGTTATTGGGCTTTAGTCCCACATTGGCTAGAATGATAGGAGAGGAGGCTAGCCTCTCCTATATATATGTTGTTACTCCATTCAATAAAATCACTTCAAGTCTCAACATGGTATCAGAGCCTAAAATTGCTTAGCATACCGTTAGAGACCCCTCCTCCACACAAACCCTAACCCTAATCCCCCTTCTACGCTGCCGCTGCCGCCCGCTGCCGCTGCAGCTGCTGCCGCCCGCTGCCGCTGCAGCTGCTGCTGCGCCGCCGCCGCCGCAGCGCCGCCCCGCTGCTGCTGCAGCTGCCGCGCCGCCGCCGCCGCTGCCGCGCTGCTGCCGTTGCTGTGCCGCTGTTGCGGCTGCAACTGCTGCTGCTGCTGCCGTTTTTACGGCTGCAGGATTCATTGTACCGCTATTGCGGGTACAAGATTCACGCTCGTTTCTGTACCGTTTTTACGGCTGCAGGATTCATTGTACCGCTATTGCGGGTACAAGATTCACGCTCGTTCTTGAGATCAATCTCAAGGAGATGCCTATAATCCCTAGATCCGATGAAATCAGACATATTCGGATTTAGGAGAGGACGGCAAGGACGAGCGTGAGTCGTGGAGCAAGTGTGAAGTGATCGAGAAGAAGCATCGATGGAGGAGATTCTCAAGAAGCTGGATGCTGACGATGTGGCGACATTGCTGAAGTTGATAAAGGTGTCGGCTGGTGAAAGCACGACACGAGCACCGCCAAAGTTAGAACTACCCTCCATCGATCTGAAGTTGGATGGACCAGCCACCTATTTGAGTTGGTCACGGCGGGTGAGAAGAACCCTTGCAGGTAAGAACCTGGAGGGATTCTTGACAGGCGAGAAGACAGAGCCGGAAGAGGGCTCGACAGGACGCGACGAGTGGAAATCCACTCATATGGTGATTTATATCTGGCTTCTCAACTCCTTAGTCCAGTCTATTGCTTCCACAGTAGATGGCATTGAGATGGTGAAAGACGTATGGGAGAAATTGAGAAGAACCTATGATGGCATAGGTAACAATCTACGGATCTTCCAGATAAAAGGGGAGATCGACGACACCGTACAAGGCGAGAAGACGGTGCAGGAGTACGCTACGGAGTTGGAACGCCTCTGGCTGGATTATGATCACCATTCCAAACGGGCAAGCTGCGGGGACCCAAAGTGCAAGGAGAGACAGGTGTGTCTGCAGGAGAGGACGATGAAATTCTTTAAGGGACTGACTGCAGCATTCACACAGAGAACAGCCTTACTCCTCGCCCAGCCAGCGATCCCTAGTCTCGAGGAGGCTATCTCAGCCATGATTCAGGAGGAGACGCGGATCAGATTACAGACAGGGACAGGCGCATCATCGACAGGTGCTTTACCCGAAGTGAAGTCAGCACTAGCAGCTACCGGTTCGGGGGATACAGGATCCAAGGGAGAGCTCTGGCAACAGAATCGGCAGTGCTACAACTGTGGGGAGATGGGCCACCATCGATATGCTTGTACCAAACCACCTAAGGAGGGAGACTCAGGTGGTGGACGTGGACGAGGATATGCTGGACGTGGACGTGGTCGAGGAGGCCGACGAGGCGGTCGAGGAGGCTATCGGGCAAACCTGCTGGTGGCAGATGGGAATGGAGGAGCTGGCGGCGCCTTTACTGAGGAGGATCAGGCGCTACTGGATCTGCTGGAGAGAAAGCAAAAAGCGTCAATCGAAGGAGACAGGAGGAGCGTAGCAGAGGAGGCATCCACTCCATTCTTCAACGCCGCTATGTATGCCCATCCATCAGAAGGTACTGACGAGTCTCACGCTCTTGCATCTATGTCTTCCCTTAAAATGTCAGACTGGATTATCGACTCAGGAGCATCTCGGCATGTGACCGGAAATGCTAGTAAGTTTTCCTCGTACACTCACCTAGCATCGACAGACACCATTCAGACTGCGGATGGTACTTTCCAACCAGTGGTCGGTAAGGGTACTGTTAATTGTACGGGTTCAGTAAGGTTATCCAATGTTTTGCATGCTCCATCCTTCCCAGTCAGTCTCTTGTCTATTAGTTCTATAATTCTCCAACTAAAATGCATTGTTTCTTTTGATATTCCTAAGGTGATCTTCCAGGAGAAAGGGACGGGACGAAGACTTGGGACTGGCACTTGGCATGATGGACTGTGGTACCTAGATCAAGACGGACTGGACTCAGCATTGGTGTCTATGGCAGAGAAGGCTGGAATGGAGGAGCTGCAGCAGAAGACTGAAGACACTTTGATACTTCATCATAGGAGGATGGGGCATTCTTCCTTTGATACTCTAAATAAGTTGTATCCAGATATGTATGCAAAATCAAATAAAAGGAAATTAGTATGTGATGCATGTGAGTTAGGAAAACTTACTAGGAGTTCATATGTTGGAAATGGTCATAAGAGTTCTTCAGTCTTTGAGGTAGTTCATTCTGATGTTTGGGGCCCATGTGCTACTAACACTATGAATGGGTATAAGTATTTTGTTTCGTTTATCGATTGTGCATCTCGTGTCACCTGGCTGTATTTGATGAAGAACAAAAGTGATGTATTTGCTTGTTTTCGGGACTTTCATAAATATGTCCAGACTCAGTATAATGCAGTGGTGAAGATACTGAGATCTGACAATGGGACGGAGTATACCAATAGGACACTTGCAGAGTACTTGTCAGCACATGGAATACAGCATCAGACCTCTTGTGCATATACACCAGCACAAAATGGAGTAGCAGAAAGGAAGAACCGACATCTTCTGGAGACCGCAAGAAGTATGATGATCGACATGAATGTCCCACAACACCTATGGGGATATGCGGTGTTGACAGCAGCTCAACTTATAAACAGGATGCCTTCAAAAGTCCTGGGATGGAAGTCTCCATGTGAAGTATTACAAGGTAATAATAGTGGAATACTTCCACTAAAGGTGTTTGGATGTGTGTGTTTTGTGAAGGACAACAGACCATTCGTTGGAAAACTTGACCCTAGAGCAGTCAAGTGCATCTTCGTGGGCTACTCAGCAACTCAGAAGGGGTATGTATGCTGGAGTCCAGTAGAGAAGAAGAAATTTGTTAGTATGGACGTCCACTTCCGGGAGCATGAGCCATATTACCGCCAGGATGGAACTTCGTATAACATGCCTCATACTACAAGTATAAGGCGAGAGGGGGAGATAGAGAACTTGGAGAACCTGGTGGTAACCGATTTAGAAGTTTGGCATAGAGACACGGTTGAGGAGGAACATGAAGGTGAAGCGGAACAAAGGGAGGAGACGAGAAGTGTTACACCTACGGCTCAGGGGGAGTTACTGACCTACAACAGGAGAAACAACAAGCAGACTACAGGACCAGTACCTACAGTGTCAGTGCCAAGTCCCTTGCCTGCGCCTGTCCCAACTCCTGAGACACCTATACCACCATCCTCCTCATCTACACCACCATCCTCCTCATCTACACCACCACCCTCCTCAGGTGATATCGTTCCTCCCATACCACTACCTACACGAAGGACTACTCGCAGCAATGCGGGAAATCCTCCGGACAGATATGGTTGGGATCTTGCTAAGTTTGTTTCTTATGATCATATATCTTCTTCTCATGGAGCATTTATAGCATCTTTGGATAGTATTACTGTACCTAACAATTGGCAGGTTGCCAAGAACGATCCAAAGTGGAAAGCGGCAATGCACGAGGAGTTGGGAGCTCTTGAGAAGAACCACACTTGGGAGCTGGTGAGACTGCCAGAAGGAAAAAGAGCAGTTGGATGTAAATGGGTTTTTACTGTGAAACAGAACCCAGATGGACAGGTTGAGCGCTATAAAGCTCGACTGGTGGCAAAAGGATACAGTCAGACGTACGGCATCGACTATGACGAGACCTTTACACCAGTGGCGAAGATGAGCACTGTCAGGACCTTGATCTCCCTGGCAGCCAATGGAGGGTGGAAGCTACACCAACTGGATGTGAAGAATGCATTTCTTCATGGAGATCTAGTAGAGGAGGTGTACATGGAGATACCACCAGGATTCGGCACAAAACAGACAGAAGGCAAGGTCTGCAGACTGAAGAAGTCTCTCTATGGACTGAAGCAGTCTCCTCGGGCATGGTTTGACAGGTTCAGGAGAGCAATGATAGGGATGGGATATCAGCAGATCAATGCTGATCACACTGTCTTCTTCAGACGGAGTGGAGGCCATATCACCATGCTTGCAGTATATGTAGATGATATGATTATCACAGGCAATGATGAGCAGGAGATCGCCCAACTCAAAGTAAAACTTGGCAAGGAGTTCGAGGTGAAAGATCTTGGCCCCCTTCGATACTTCCTTGGGATTGAGATTGCTCGAGATAATGAGGGAATCGTTCTTTCTCAAAGGAAGTACGCACTGGACCTGCTTACGGAAACAGGGATGATGGGATGTAAACCAGCTACGACACCGATAGACCAGAAGTTTAAACTGGATGCTGAAGCTGGAGAACCAGTTGACCGGGATAGATATCAGAGATTGGTGGGCAAGTTAATCTACTTAAGCCACACTCGACCTGATATCAGCTTTGCGGTAAGTGTAGTAAGCCGCTACATGCATGACCCCCGGAAGGGTCACATGGACGCAGTGTACCAGATTCTGAGGTACTTGAAGGGAGCCCCCGGGAAGGGACTGATCTTTAGAAGAAATAATCATGTAGGCATTGAGGGCTATTGTGATTCTGACTGGGCTAGCTGTGCTGACGACAGGAGATCCACATCGGGATACTGCATATTTGTAGGAGGCAACTTGGTCTCTTGGAGGAGTAAGAAGCAGTCAGTAGTGGCCAGATCAACAGCTGAAGCAGAGTATAGAGCGATGGCCTTGGGAGTCACAGAACTATTGTGGTTGAAGAATATGCTGACGGAGCTAAAGCTGGACCAGGAAACAAAGATGAAGCTATGGTGTGACAACCAGTCAGCTATTAATATTGCCAACAATCCAGTGCAGCATGACAGGACCAAACATATTGAGATTGACAGATTCTTCATCAAAGAGAAACTGGATAAAGGAGAACTAGAGCTGGGCTATGTTCCAACCAAAGATCAGGTAGCAGACGGACTGACAAAGGGGCTTAGTTCTATCAACATGATGAGAGGATGTGACAAGATGGGCTTAGTGAATATCTTTCGCCCATCTTGAGGGGGAGTGTTGATATATATATATAGTGTTATTGGGCTTTAGTCCCACATTGGCTAGAATGATAGGAGAGGAGGCTAGCCTCTCCTATATATATGTTGTTACTCCATTCAATAAAATCACTTCAAGTCTCAACAATCTTCCCATATAACCCAAGGGGTAAGGTTTATGTTTTTGGGAATTGAGCCTTATGTAAAATTTGATGAATAAATATGGGTGAGTCTTGCACCTATATTCGATGATTCTCATATGGTTCAAGGATAGGCTAATAGGGTAATTATGGATGAAAGGAGTTTAGAGAGTTATATATCAATATAAGAAAATGAGAATTAGATCGAGGGATCTTCTATTACCTTTTGATGAATACAACCATTAGTAACTAAGGTAAACAAAATTTGAGTAAGACAAATACCTTTCAGGATTAAAGAACTTAATAATCCATAGCTTAGCAAGAAATGGGAAACAAAATTTGAAAAAAAATTATAAAGCAAGAAAAAGGAATTATGAGTTGGTTGATCACCACCCGTAAGGATAAGGTGTTAGATGATGATGTTTTACTAATAAATTAGTAGAAATTTGGAAGGTAAAGGAAGGATATCTAGAAATAACAATAAAAGGCTAAGGTGATGCAATACGCAGGATAAGATGAATAATTTAAGAAATAGGAACTCACCAATCAAAATGGTAATAATTTTAATTTTAAGTGCTTTTGAAATCTCGAGGACAAAATTTTTGTAAGTTGGTAGAATCTAAAGCACCTATTTAAATAAATCTAACCAATAGTTTATAAATAGGTTAATGAATAATAACCATACATGAGTAGTCATTGAACAAATATAGGGTAGTATATACATATCGATATACCTATGCTAAAATACTTTTAATGAAATACCTATGAGACTAACTAATTATATAAATAAATATTTATCGACACATGTGTGTATGTGTATATATAAATTTTTATATAAAAATTGTTGTATGTGTTGAAGAAGTCGCCTCGACAATGGTACAAGCGGTTCGACACCTTCATAACACAACATTGTTTTACCTGAAGTAAGTATGACTATTTTGTTTACTTTCATAAACTTCGTGGTAGAGGTTATATCTATCTATTGCTGTGGATGACATGCTTATTGCCTCAAAAAGCATGGTAGAGGTTGATAAACTAAAATCTCAACTAGGCTCGGAGTTTGTGATGAAAGACTTGGGTGGAGCCAAAAATATTTTGGGGATGGAGAATAAAAGGGAGAGGAAGAAACGAAAATTATCTTTGTCTCAGAAGTCATACATTGAGAAGATCATTGCTCGTTTTGGTATGAAAGATGCAAAGTCTGTTTCTACTATCTTAGCTGACCACTTTAGTCTCTCAGCCAAGTTATCCCCTACTACAGATGAGGAGAAGGAGTACATGGCTCGAGTTCCTTATACGAGTACAGTTGGCAGTTTAATGTATGCTATGGTATGCACTCGACCAGACATTGCACAAGCCATAAGTGTGGTTAGTCATTTATGGCTCATCCGGGGAAGAAGCACTAGGAGGCTGTGAAGTAGATATTCAGGTACTTGAAGGGCACCATTGATGTGGGGTAACACTTTGGTGGAGACTTTAGTCAGATTAGTGGATATGTGGATTCAGACTATGTTGGTGATCTAGATAGGCGTAGGTCAAGTACTAGTTACATGTTTATTTTACATAGTGAACCAGTCAGTTGGAGGTCTACGTTGTAGGCTGCTGTTTCCCTATCGACTATGGAAGCAGAGTATATGGCAGTGACAAAGACAATGAAAGAAGGCCTATGGATTCATGGTTTGATTAATGACTTGGGGGGTGAAACATGATGTAGTTGATGTGCACTGTGATAGCATGAGTGCTATCCACTTGGCAAAGAATCAAGTCTGTCATGCAAGGACCAAGCATATTGATGTTCGCTACCACTTTATACGAGATGTTGTATAAAACTGTGACATTGCACTTGAAAAAGTGCATACTAAGGACAACCCCGCTGATATGTTGACTAAGGTTGTTCCAGGAGCTAAGTTCCAATATTGCATGGACTTGCTCCGAGTCCTACCTTTTGCTTGAGAGCCCTTAGGGGCGGAATTGACGAGTGGTTGATTTGGTGAAGCTGTACGGTGGAGAAGTGTCGGCTCAATTTTGTGGCAAAATCAAGCCGAGGTTGAGATATGAAAAAATATATCCAAAAATAGGTCCATGAGCTTTTTTTACTTTGACCATATATATATGGTAATTCTACATAATATTGGATTTTGAGCCTACATAAGACTGGATTTTAGGCCTATATAGGATTGTATTTCTATATATGGACATGGCATGCTATATAAAAGGATCTTAGGTTCTTCTTGAGACGTCTCATTGTGCTCAATAAAAGTTGCTGAATAAGTTCAACACAAGAGAGCTAAAGTTGTTGAATAAGTTCAACACAAAAGTTTGAGAGATTATTATTATTATTATTATTATTTTTCTTTATCTTTGTTGTGATAGAGAGTTTTCTGAGAGCAGGGAATGAAGTGTTGAGAGAGTCATTATAATTCATTTTCTTCTTTATAGTGGAACCGAATCACCCTCATCCGTGGAAGTAGGCATCTTGGCCGAACCACGTAAATCATTGTCTTTGTCGTTTCTCTGAGGTATTCTCTGATTTCTTGGATTTATTTCTGCTATGCCCCAACATATATCCATATCTTGGAGGTTTAATAAAAGGATTAAGATTAGGGATTAATTTCTTCCTTATGGAGAAAATGACTTACTGAACAAGATAGATAAAATGATTCCTTGACTGATGATATTATTGATTGACATTGAACATAGGCTAGCGTAAGAAGATTGTGTTGCCAAAGGCTAATGGAATATATGATTTGTATCTTACAGTTGAGGTTTAGAATCAAGTTTTATTCGAGTTTAATAAATAATTATGGATGGAAGATACATGTATTTTGAGGAGTAACATATGGTTTTCGAGTATAGTTTGATACGTAATTAATAACAAGAGGATTTGGAGGAAGAAATAACAGTGAATATGAAATCAAGGGACCCTCATGAAATTAGCAAGGAGTTGAAAGGATATATCCTCTAGTAATCAAGCAAACAAAAATTAGCCTGGTTTATATATAGTTGAGATTGAAGAAGGAATTGAACCACTTTATAATGCTCAGCCTTGCGCCTTTCACCTCGTCTTCTGGTGCAAATAGCAGATGAGAGAGCCCTTTTGCACTAATTGTTTGCTATGAAGAAGTAAGATATTCCTTCCTGAGGCCCAGACCACGTATCCAAAAAAGGAGGGAACAGAAGGCCAAGAGACAGAGAACGACAAGTGCAGCCTCATAGAAGACTATAATGGTCTGCCCATATAACCTAAGGGGTAAGGTTTATGTTTTTGGGAATTGAGCCTTATATAGAATTTGATGAATAAATATGATTGAGTCTTGCACCTATATTTGATGATTCGCATATGGTTTCAATGATAGGCTAATAGGGTAATTATGGATGAAAGGAGTTTAGAGAATAATATATCAATATATAAAAATGAGAATAAGATCGAGTGATCTTCGTTACCTTTTGATGAATATAACCATTAGTAAGTAAGGAAACAGAGTAAGACCAACACCTTTTAGGATTAAAGAATTTAATAACCCATATCTTAGCAAGAAATGGGCAAAAAAAAGTTTTAAAAAGAAAAATTATAAACCAAGAAAAAGGAATTATGAGTTTGTTGATAATGGCCCTTAGGATAAGGTGTTAGATGATGATGTTTTACTAATAATTAGTAAAATTTGGAAGGTAATGAAGGATTATCTAGAAATAACAATAAAAGGCTAAAGTGATACAATACGGATAAGATGAATAACTTAGAAATATGAACTCAACCAATCAAAATGGTAACAATTTCAATTTTAAGTGCTTTCGAAATCTGGAGGATGAAATTTTTTTAAGTTGGTAGAATATAAAACCCCTATTTAAAATAAATCTAACTAATAATTTATAAATAGGTTAATGAATAATAACCATACCTGAGTAGTCATTGAACAAATATATAGGGTAGTATATACATATTGGTATAATATAGGGTAGTATATACATATTGATATACTTATGCTAGAAATACTTTTAATGAAATACCTATGAGACTAACTAATTATATAAACACACATTTTCCGACATATGTGTGTTTGTGTATATATAAATTTTTATGTATATATACATAATAAACATATAAATTTGTAGTAAATAAAATAAATATTAAAATAATTAAATTTAACAAAGTAAAATAAAATAAAAATAGAATGGAAAATAAAGAAAAGTAAACAAATAATATAACACAATAAAAAACCAATTCATTATTAAAAAATAACTAGAAAAATTAAATGAACAGTGAATGTTGTTCACTTCTCCTTTCTTTCAATAGTTTGACTTACGTTGTGCACTTGTAGGAGCTCAAGAACAGGCTAATCAAGATTTCAAAACTAAATCGCAATCCTTTTATCTCAATCTATAGAGAATCTTAATCTCTATGTTGTCCGTAGGAATTTTTGGATTAAACCGAATTTGATCCTTTATAAAAAAAAATCCTATCGAGCTTTATCAAAGTAGCGTGACAATTTTTTTGAAAGAACTCGCACATAAATCTTCCCTTGCCATCCCAAGGCCTCGAATCCAATCTAGAAGCGTTTTCAGCCTTCCATCGACCCACCCTTATCGATTTCTTCAACCTCGGCCAACTAGAAGCCGCCAGAAGACTTCCTCGATCTCCCCTCTTCGATTGTCGTAACTCGACGACAATGTCATCGTCCCCGACTTGCACTCGAAGTCACGCCAGGGACACCAGACCATATGCAAACAATTCTCATGCCACCCCGTTGTGTGCTGAACCACCAAATAGCCACCTTGACTGTTGGCCAGGGCCGACCAAGGGAATGAGTTACCCTAGCCAGAGCTAAATTTTGTTGCCCTTTGCCCTTGACATCAAACGAAGATGTCAAAAAATTAATGACGAGCGGGGTTGGCAGTGGCGTCGAATTCTTCAGTTCTGACGATGGCGTAGAGATAGATTCCAAGATCCTCCCCTTGAGCTACTCGAGACCTTCCTAGTGGGAACTCAAAACATGGGCCTAGTGGATTGCCAGTTGAATTGACAGAGAGGACTTGGGGTAGACCGCGAAAGATCTATTGACGGAGAGGTGGGGATAGGGGCTGGGAGGTTGCCTAACCAGGGGGTTGCCCAAGCCCGATGGCTTGTCTGACTTACCTACGGGCCAGCCTTGCTGTTGGTCAATCAAGGACAGGCAGATCTTTGTTTCTTTAGAAACAAAGTTGAGCTCGTTCAAACTTGGATAGAGTGGCACTTCGTGCTCGATCGATTAATTACCAAGGTAGTCGCGTTGGTATATAGCCCATCTATCCTTCTATAGACGTATAAATGACTAGAGAAAAAATAATAATCAATAATCATATAAAAATTGAAATAAAAAACCTGATTTTGATTCAAAAAAAGAAATATCCTTTGATCGAGGGTCATATCGAAAAACTGGACCACCCCGACTCGAACTGATTGTACCAAAAGGTATGTACCATCTTTTCCGACTTGTGGGCTTTGACGAAATTAAAATTGATTGTGTGTGCAAGATGAATTTGGTCAGTATCCATTGAAAACCACCATATCAAAGAATTTGGAAAATTTGCAATTATATTATGCACGTTCGTCGTGTCGTGAAAAAACTTACGTCAGTGGACTTGCAGTGTCTGAGTTGCCTAGTGACCAAAGTTTTGTCCGACCATGGACAATCAACTTAATTGCCGTATTGTGGGACCGACGATTCGATGGATATTTGTGATTAGCTCGTCGGAATCCAATAATGAACGTATTATTGAGATTGTATCATCGTTTTAGCCTTGTCTGACATATATTTGATAAATTTGGACAATGTCATCCTGACACATTTTTTGGGTGTAAAGTGGGTACCTACGGACCACGTTTTGACCAAAAATTGTCGAATTTGGCACTCTATCCAAATTGGACTTATTGTTAGGATTTTCTAGTATCTCATCCATTCTAGACACGTTGGTAATGTTTATTTCAGCATCCAGTGACGTTTGCTTAGATTTTGTTTGTTATGGTGTAATTAGTTTGTATTATGTTCGTATTTTGAAGCCTGTCCAACAAAACTGAGATTCGTCAGTTCTTTGAACTCGTGTCATCAAAATTGACAAAGTGATTGCATGGATCATCAAAATATGATCCTTAACCTTATGGTTGACCATCTTATCTCGAGTTGCATGTCGTAACTTCGATGTACGAATTATTAGATAAAAACTTGGCATATGGAACCTATAACTTGTAACAAAGAAAATAAGTGATTAAATATTAATTATAGAGACTAAGGTAACTTATATCTATAAGGTATGGCCAATAAATAGAGGTGAACGAGAAGATAGGCGACTTAGACCGATTCAACTTTTATGTTGTTGGTTTTATTAGTATTTATATGTAATATTTGGTTGTTTTTATTTGCGCTTGATAGAGATTCTCATGGATTATGGTTTGTTGGTACGTGATTAGACTTGTCTAGACTTCATTATCGCAACTCAGCATATTTGGATGAACTCCAGGCAAGTATACTTTGGCTATTTGATTCTCAATATTTTACATATTTTGTATATTTTCATCAGTCATATTCTTATTAGTCATGTTCTTATTATACTGCTATTATTGTTTCCTAAAACTTGTTACATGTTTATTCCTGTTTATACATGTAATGTGAGATACATGGATTTCTATTGCATTATATGCTAGGTGACTCATATTTTACTTGGTATATGATTTACCTCGACTTGTTATTTTAAAGACCAACTGGTGTCATGGTTTTGACTCGACAGTATCATTGGGTAGGGAGGAAAATTGCTAGACATAAAGGCTACTATTTTTTTACTTGTTGGATGTTAGTGACTTGGATTAGTGCTACTTTCTGTACGTTCATTATTATTATTTGTTCAGGAGAGCCACTGTATGCGAACGTTGTCCTCAAGTGCATGATTCATATGGATTGATTATGTGTAGTAGTTTTTGAGTTACTTGTTGTTCCCTTGATTGCTATTTATTATTTATCATATATGGCATGCATATTATGTATCTTGCCATATTTCTTTGAGTCATGGTTTCTTTCCAGGTTATTACTTAGCTTCTTCGTAGGATAGTGTGGGAGTTATTTCTTTGGGATTCATGTATACTTTAGGCGATACCTTCTTCATTATTCTTCCGTAGTTATTTCTTGTTACATAGTTATATTTTTGTAGATAGAGTTGCGAATGTACTTGTGATGATATTATAAATAGATAAACAACTCTAGACATCGTATACATATTTAAACTGGACTTAAGTCCATTTGATGTTTAGCTAGTAATTGTCATGTATCTTACTTTGGGCATGATTTCCATGACTAAGGATTAGGACTATAGTGACATTATATTAGGAAGGAAGTTAATGAAAAAGGCTAAGATTGAAAGTTCATCTATGAGTAAGATTATATTAATAGAAAGAACTTTAAAGAGGTTTGAAAAAGATTTGTAACTCATTCACAAATAGGGCTATCGTTGTGGTTCATTCTCTTTCTTTTCACTTAATCCTTATATTATTAGAATTTTGTTCTTTTCTATATTGCTCAAAGTTTTCCTCGTTGATATTTTTTTTGCTTGCTTTAACTTATTAGGAATGCCTAAGACTACACATACACTTAGACTACCCTTAGTAAACCTCATCTTTAATTGCTTGTCTAAGAATTTTTCATGAATTACTTGCCTACTCTATACCTAGTATTGGTTAATCGATCCTTGATAACCTAAATTTGTACCTCTTAAGGGAGTTTGATATTACATACATGTCGATGTATAATATGGGACTTATATTTTTGAACTATGTTTAGGATTGTTCTCTCATACCATTCATTGATAATCTTGTTAACTACCATCAAATTCCTTATGTTCAATCATTTTGGGAGCATCTTGTTTGACTTTCTAATCTCTATTTCAGGGTGTGATGACTTCGAATCGATGAAGCACACAAGCAGATGAACTAGATAGCATTCTAGGGTTTAAGACCCCTATACATGAAACCCTGCAGAATGCATTACCCTTAGTGCAAGATTAGAAGAAGGTGTAGGCAAATGATATGGTGGTCACCGAAGTATTGCAAGGAATGGTGGCTACATAAGAGAGAACAAGTAAATATTATAGCAAATTTTGGAAACTATGATGTATGTATTGGAATCTAGACCCGAAGACCAAGAGTGCATATGGAGATAACAAAAGGAAAATCTCGTTAGCATCCACTTGCAGTTATTATTAGAAGTATATATTTAGAAGAGTTGTAGGAAGAGATTGGAGATATGTTTCTATTGTGGGTCTAGTGATCATTAAGTACGAGCTTGCCAATTGTACCTCCTCTATTTGCCCGAAGAAAGACTTCACACCAGCCACATGGAGGAGTGCAACCTCAAAATCAAAGGCAAGCACTCATAACAACATATCAACCCATAACTGTTGGAAAAGAAACGCGGAAACCTTTCCCCAAACTAGAAGTACCTGCGAGAGAACCGAGCAATACAACGCACGAACCAAAACACCAAAACAAATCACGCAGACACAGAGAATTTTTAACGTGGAAAATCCTTGCGGGAAAAACCACGGGACGATCAGTCCAACCCTGAGAAGCCTTCACTAATGAAATAAAGGATTACACCCTCTACAAACTTCTCTCGATCCAAATTGGATCTCCACAACACTTAGGTACAAGAATAACGATTACAAAGCTACGAAGAACAAGGACGACGAGTAGATATTACCCGAACACGATCCTTCTTCGAAATTGGCCTTCAATCCTCCTTCTTCTCTCCCAAAGTTGCAATGGCACTCTTGCCTCTTTTCTCTCTTTTTCTTCAATGTTTTTTTGTGATTAGGGTTAGGAATAACCATGTATAAACCCCCTAATCCATAGCAAAACCTGGACCGTATGATACGATCCAACGGTAATTAAATCACCCTGAAAACGCTTCAGCCCCAACACACAGAGTTCGGCCAGAACTCTGTCCTGGCATAGAGTTCGGCCAGAACTCTGTGTTCTGGCAACAGAACAGTTCTGGAACTGGTAGACAGAGTTCAGCCAGAACTCTTCCTTGGGACAGAGTTCGATCCGAACTCTGTCCCCCTCTCTCCAGCTTTCGAGCTTCTTCGGCTTCTCCGAACGGCCTCGTCACCTCCCCGAGCTTCTCTGACACACAGACGGCGCTCGTCGCACTCTGGGGTCTTCTCCACATAGGTTGGGAATCCCACCCACTCCAACAAATCTCCTCCTTCACAACTATATGGTGGAGGTCGTCATCCCGACGATCTGTCGGGATTACTCAAACTTCTTCCTCGAAAGAACCTCATGAGCATGTTCGCTCTATTGTCATCAGTATGAACCTTCTCAAATACCGCATCCTTCTTCTCAACCACATCCCGTATCCAATGATACCGAGTCTCGATGTGCTTGGACCGACTATGAAATGTCTGGTTCTTCACAAGGTAAATAGTACTTTGGCTGTCGTAAAGCAAAGTATACTGCTCTTGCTTTAGCCCCATTTCCTATAACAGCTTCTTCATCCACAGCAGCTCCTTGTAAGCCTCCGTCGCCATAATGTATTTCGCCTCCGTCGTCGACAAGGCAACACACTTCTGTAACCGCGACTACCATGATATTGCTCCTCCGGCAAACATTATCACATAGCCCAAAGTCGATCGTCTCATGTCTACATCTCCAGCCATATCAGCGTCGGTATACCAAACCAGCTTCGGCTCGTCACCACCAAAAAAGTCTCTAATCGACAGTGCCCTAAAGATATCGTAGAATCCACTTGACCGCACTCCAATGTACCCTTCCAGGATTTGAAAGATACCTGCTAACAGTGCCAACTGCATGAGCGATGTCTGGCCTCGTATATACCATAGCATACATAAGGCTCCCCACAGCTGAAGCATATGGAACTCGCTCCATATCTTCCTTTTCATCCTCGGTAGATGGACACTGCTCCTCAATGAACTTAAAGTGGGCCGCAAGGGGGCAACTCACTTTCTTCGACCCGTCCATACCGAAATGCTGAAGTACCCGGTGAATATACTTCTTTTAGGACAAATGTAGCAGCTTGGACTCTCTCTCTCGGCTGATCTCCATCCCAAGAATACTCTTCACTGTGCCCAAATCCTTCATAGAGAAGGCCGTGCCCAGTTGGCGCTTCAACTCCGCTATCCTAGTGGCATTCCGACCTACTAATAGCATATCATCAATATAGAGCAATAAAATAATAAAATCATCATCGGCAAAATACCTCACAAAATATAGTGATCCGACGTCGTCCGTGCATAACCATGCTCTCCCATAAACGACTCGAACTTCCTGTACCATCGTCTCGACGCCTACTTCAGACCATATAAGCTCTTTCTCAACCGGCAGACCAAATGTGACTTGCCCTTCTCATACAATCCCTCTGGCTGCTCCATGTATAACACCTCCTCAAGATCACCATGGAGGAATGTCGTCTTCACGTCCATCTGCTCGACCTCCAAGTTGAGACTGGCTGCCAATGCTAGCACCACCCGAATAGACGAATGCTTGACAACAGGCGAAAAGACCTCATCATAATCTATGCCTTTCCGCTGATCGTAGACTTTAACTACCAGCCTCGCTTTGTATCGAAGGAGAGTAGAATCATCCGTCTGCTTCACACTAAACACCCATCGATTCTTCAAAGCCTTCTTGCCCTTTGGCAACCGCTCCAGCTCATAAGTGGAATTGGCGTGTAAGAAACATATCTCCTCCTGCATAGCCTCCAACTACTCCTGCCTGTATTTGTCTTCCATAGCCTCTGTAAAACTTTTGAGCTCTCTCCCGTCAGTCAATAGCACATACTTGTAGAAGCATGAAAAAAGAGGAGAAAAATGATCTATACGGCCATGGAGCCACATGCGGCTCAAGAGTCCCATGCGGCTCAAACACAGAGTGGACTCCATACGACCAGCAGAGGGAAGCCACATTTCTTTTCAGAACAGCTGTACCCGGTGTCATTCAAACACAATTAATGCTCTGACGGCTGACAGCTGACAGTTGACAGTCCTGACGTAAAGTAGTCATAATGATTGACACAAGAGCAATATCTTCCTAGGGAACTGAAGAAAATCTTCACAGCTTTGAGGCGAGTTTATGTGGCCAGACTAGACGAGTTCACACGGCCAGTACAGAGAAACCTATACGGTTCAATCATGAAGGTCCCCCCATGCGGCTCAGCCATGAAGAAATCCATGTGGCTCGGCCATGAAGACTCTCATACAGCTCGGCCATGAAGACCCCCATGCGGCTCGGTCATGAACATATTCATGCGGCTCGGTCATGACAACTTTCATGCGGTTCGAGTATAGAGACTATTCATGCGGCTCGGTCATAAAATCTTTCATGCGGCTCGGTCATAACGACCTTCATGCGGCCCAAACACGAACGCTCCTCATGCGGCTCAAAACGATGACAGGACATGTGTCCTAAAGATAATCAAATTTTGGGTCTACGTGGCAAGAGAATGAATTAAATTGATTCATTTAGATTTGCGGACATCAGCAAATCATCATGATGGGGATTTAGTGCAATCAACATTAATGACTGACATGATTTGACATAATCCTCATTAATGGCCCAGATCCTTCACGCTCAAGATTAATAGCCCAGATCCTTCATGCTCAATATTAACGGCCCAGATTGATCATTTACTAGGCCGCCGCCACTTTGAGAATGGGCAATCATTGTAAACCCTAATGACGCCCCCCACTATTATAAATAGCAAGGTGCCATTCCCTTGCAAAGGACGCTCCCCCAATAATCAGAGAAAAAAATACACAGAGATTAATCCAGAGAGAGAGAAGCCAGAAGAGCAATACGAGGAGAACAAGAAGAGCATTTCTTCGTCAACGCCAAGCATCTCGTTACAGGAGCCAAGGCTACGTCCGATCGTCCAAGGAGTAAGGCAGAGCTGCCGTCGCTTTCCCGAGCCTCTACCGTCACCCCCCAGAATCAAAATAAATAATTGTACTTAGATTGCTGTACCTAGGTTTTTGTCCCTAGGCTTTCTTTGTACAAGCGAGTTTGTAACGTGAAGTAAAAGTCCAGTCCTCCCATAAAATTGTTCTGCTCTTTTATATTCTATGGCAAAACACGATAGCGACTCTGCTGGGGACAAACTTCTCCACGGCTGAGGAGTTGGTGACGCTGTCGGATGCAGCCAAGCTTGGCTCCACGTAACAGAAAATGGTCGCCCGGTTAGACCAACAGGCGTTTGAAGAAATGCTTTCCGACAAGAGCGCTGGCCCGATCCAGAAGCGAGCCCGCACAAAGAAGGCCCACAAGGAGTGGAAACCCCGATCATTCGTTCCTATTGAAGCTCTTGCAGAGATACCCTCTGTCGCTCAAGACAGCGGAGAAGACTCTCCTGCGGCCCCACTTCAGACCATAGACGACTCTGCTGTCGCCAAGGTCCGGCAGAAGAAAATATTATGATGCTGGACTTGCAGGGGCAAAGAGGAACTCTATGCGATCCGAGCCGCATAAGGGTGCTAGTCTCATGAAGAAAACTCGTACGGCTACATCCGCCAGCCGCATGAAGAAAGCTCACACGACCACATCTGTCAGCCGCATAGCTTATGCGGCTACAGTTGCCAACCGCATGGATGAAACTTATGCGGTTACTGAAGTCAATCGCTTACAGAAAACCTATGCGGCCACAATTGCCAACCGTATGCAGCCAGCCTGCACGTTTGTGACTCCTAGTCGCACAAGGACGACTCATCCGGCAGCTAAAGACAGCCGCATGCAGACAGCCCGTACGGCTTCCAATCCTAGCCGTATAGCGTCTGTTCTACGCTTCTCTCGATCAGTCTTCGACCGTCTCTCATGCGGTCCTGACCCTGATGGTTCTCTGGATGATAAGCCAGACTCTGTGGTATCCAACTTGGACTCTTTCTATTACGCACCCGCAAGTGCTAAAAGGAAGAAGTCTAGGGAAGCGCGGGCTCACCAAGCCCAGTCAGCTGCCCCAACCTCTGACTATCAGAGCGTTTCGTTGATTATCACGCAGGCCTCTAATGGAAAGTTGTATAGAGCTACTCGTACCATGCCCCTGCGGCCAATGGGCGGGATAGTCATCAAGCATCTCCCAATAATGACGAAGGCAAGTATGCGAACTACCTTCGAATCAGGGAGCAGACGGGAGGCCTACACACTCGCGTGCTCAGAATTCTCGAGCCAACAAAACAAGTGACTTACGTGAGGCCATTCTCCACAAACGCAAGAAAAGAGAAGATGCATCGGGATACAAAGAGTCCTTCCAAGGACGTCACTGCATCCAAGTCATCGTCAACTGCTGCTGCAATAGCACGATGATGCAAGAAGACCGACAGTCTGTCTTTCAAAGACTGCAACAGCCATCTTCAGAAGACGAGGCACTATCCGTCGTCTTCTGTAACTCTGCTCGGAAAGTCCCCACTGATGGAAGGGGGAAGAAGACGAATGTTCCCAGCCCGAAGATCTCAACCACTGCGACTAAAAGACTGTCGTCTAAGCGGGTGCCCACCACTGGAGTTTTCTAAGGTACTCGCTCTAAGACGAAATCTGCTACAGTGGGGGATTCGTCGTCCATAACGCAGGGGGTTGCTGGGGCTGGGGGGTAGCACCCCTCCGAGCCTCCGCAGTAACCCAATGTTCCAAGAAGACGAGCCGGGGGAGACAACTCTTCCATCGGATATAGCAAATCTCGACGTCCCCGAGGACGTCCACAACTCCCATGACGAGGCGAACTCGGAGACTGGGTGTATTGTTCCTTCCGAATCTGAGTCAGAGGGGAATATACCCACATACACCGATAATTTCTCACTACAGGAATACGATTCAGAGGGCGCTTCCTCCACCGCTCCGTCTATCTCTCCTCATGTGAAGACGGTATTCATGACAGACAGCAACCAAGGTGGTTCCAGTGATCGCTAGCGCATCGACAGTCTCGAAGCCATATTGCTTGCTTTGGTTAAGTCTGTAGACGAGATTAAAATGGCCCTTCCAACTCTGCAAGGAGGGACGCCTGGACAAACAAGTGCGGGTCCCGCGGTCAATGCGGACTCGAATTCGACAGCACCAAACCCGGGCAACAATCCTCTGGAAACAACGGCCTCCACTGCCGTGGACGAAGCATGTGAAGCGAGAAGAGAGGTCCAGGAGCTCCGAGCCATGTTCCACGCTCGAGAAAACTCTCAAGACCTCAGAATACGGCAACCGTACCCTGCTGCATGGAGGGATGTTCCATTCCCACCAAGATATAAGCCGTTTAATATCAATCCTTATGATGGCAAGACCTCGACAAGTCGGTACATCACTTACTTCGAGGTCACCACCGACCATCTGCCCCATGACGATGCCATTCTCACACGATTATTCATCGGAGCATTAGAAGGAGTCGCCTTCGACTGGTATCGCAACCTGCCGGACAACTGCATCCACTCCTTCACCGGCTTCAAGCGCATGTTCTTGGAGAGATTCTACGAAGTAGGACAGGACATCACCATGTCCACCCTCATGGACGTCGTCCAAGGGAAGAAAAAGCTGACAAGGAACTACATCGAGCGGTTTTGCCAAACCGCCATGAAGCTGCCTTCTGGAAATCCAGATTCCTTCTTAATTAAAATTTGCCAAAAGAGACTCCTCCCAACAATCAGTCTCTGGATGGACGAAAGTCAATTCAAGGACTGGAAGACGTTCATCATCAGCGCCACAAGCGCCAAAGAACGATTGAAGAAGGCTCGCCAACTGGGATTGCATATCTCGGACGGAGAGAGCAAGGGCAAGCGTCCCAACAACGATAATGGGGGTAGCCCCTCCAACAATCGGGACAGCAGAGGAAAGCAGGCCATGGTGGCCGACACGGCCCAGAAACCTGAGCCAAAGTCGGCAGACAAACAATGGCCGCAAGTCACTTACTCCTTCGAAGACGGTCACGTCAAGCCCATCTTGGACATGCTCATACAAGGGGACAGAATTCAGGTTCCTCCACCAAGATGAAAACTGCGACCGGCAGAGATGGAGAACCCAAAGTACTGCCATTATCATCGCTACGTCCATCATGCTATGCACGACAGCTACCAGCTGAAACGGTACATCCAAAACCTCATCGATTCGAACACTTTGGCCATCGATTTCGAAGAGCTAACGGTGGCAGCTAATATGGTGTCGGTACAATTCGGCAGCTTCCCTCCGACGGAAACTCAAGACGGGGTGGTCCCCATCCCTCTGGCGACAATGGAGATTACTAATCTTCCACCTCCCCGAGATCAGGCTGCCGGTTTGGTGCCCCTCACCACATCACGAGGGGAGGTCATGTGGATCTATCCAGACTTGTATCAGAAGTGACTCGGCCCATACCATCTTCCATCTGCAAAAAGAAGAGTGGAAAAGTCAGGTCCTGTCGCACAATCTCGGCAGATATCGAAGAAGCTGTAGCTGTCGTCACTCGGTCTGGGGCACAATCCCAATCCGTGGCTGATAACTCGGCTGAAGATCATCAGCCCGCTACAACTGACGCTCCGGGACCGGCTCAGCCTCCGACGACCGACAAGCCTAGGCCGAAAGAGACTCGCTTTGACAAATCCTTTCGAAAAGAGGTACCACAGGGGCTGGAGAGGCCCTACAACTTCGATATCTTGGCACAATTGGCCAACACACCAGCCAAGTTGTCATTATACGAGCTTCTGAGACTCTCTAAGGATGTTCGTGCAGCTTTGAGCGATGCACTCTAAAACGCCGATGCATACTTGGCTCAAGTTAACCTCACGGAAGAAAACTCACCTGCGGATCTCCAAGACAGCGCCTGCACGAAAGCAATGCCCAACATCGTCTTCACTCCGCAGGACATGCTCATCAAAACTAATCTGCACGATCGCCCACTATACTACACTGGATACATCGGCGACGTAAAGGTGGATCGGATGCACATTGATCCTGGCTCTTCCATAAGCATTATCTCGAAGGGTCTGCTACATCATCTCCGCATCCCAATGCATCGCCTGACGCCTACAAGCACCGCCATCAGCGGTTTCAATTCGGGCAGGAGCTACCCTATTGGAAAGATTCGTCTGAAGTGTCAAATTGGCGACCTCCAATCCGAAGTCACCTGCTATGTCATCGATGCAGACACTTCTTACAACATCCTCTTGGGGCACCCATGGATACACGATTATATGATCGTGCCTTCCACGCTGCACCAGTGCTTCAAATATGTCGACAAATACGGCTTCGTGAGGACGGAATTTGCTGATATCGATCCCTTCAAAGGGGTAGAATCTTACTACTCAGACTCCTGCCTGTACGAAAAATCGAAGAAGCACCTTGGTGAAGGAGATGTACAAGCTAGTACCGAGAAAACCACAGGATCAGAAGAGCCTCTGACGATCCACCTCCAAGCTCGTAAACCGGGCAGGTCTGTACCCCTTACCGCCACTCTGCTTAAAGACGCAATCAGCCGCTCGGCACAAGAAGAGCAGATGATAATCCGGCTGCCAAGGTCTGGCCAAGTGCCAAGATCCACAACGGGGCCACTAACAATCAGACTGCCGAGGGTCGGTCAGCCCCAAACGGAGAAGCTCAATCCCTCCGACAAGCCACTGACGATATGCCTTCCCAAGAAGGGTCGTCGCCCCGATGCAAGGTCTGACACTTCTAGCGAACCAGCCTCTCCTCGCCCCACATCGAGTACCAAACTGGGGGTCACTAGTCTGCCCACAACTCCACGCTCAGCTCCATCAACTGAACCACTGACGATCAAGCTCCCCAGGTCGTCCTCTCAGTCTTCGTTCACACAGGAGGTAGCCGAAGAGGAACCAGAGCTAGCCATGTATGTGGCTGCCCGCACTGATGTTCCCTCCGCAGATGATGTAATCCTCCTAGAAAAGATACCTTACTTCATCAATAAAGGGCTATCTTTGAACTACCTCGAACTTAATAAGATTTGTACAATGTACGCTATGGAACACGGTATAGGCACTTACTTACACACATGTGACAAATGTCTACACCACAATCTAGCTTACTCCAGCAGAAGACGCTTACCGAATAATCGACGGAGGGGACCATCCAATCATCTTCGGCCGGAAGGACGATTCGCATCCCTTCACCATAGAAGAAGTCGACCTTGGATCAGATGCCGGGAGACTACCTCTGTATCTTTATAGCCCCCAATCTAAATATCTCATGCAGAGACAGGGGTATGATCTGGAAAAGACACCGGGTTTGAACTACGGTACTGGACGACGATTACCTTTGAAGCCCCCGATCCCGGCTGGCAAACCACGGGACTACTATAGCAAGACTCGATGTGGATTAGGGTATGTAACACCCACGACGACCCCTGAGAGTTCAGATAAAGAATGTGACTGGCATTCACATTCGACCGGGTCACCAACTTCTGACTCGGATACCAGCATCGGAGACGTATTCAGACAAGTCCTGTCAGTCAACATGGCATTCGCCGACGCTTATGAAGAAGATGAAGACATTCCGAAAATTCTCGAGCTAGAGCCGTGGGCCCAACAGCTAGATGAACAATGGAAAAAGCATTTCGAGCAAAGAGAACCTCCCATTGAGGATGAGGTCATACAAGTTAATCTTGGTGATAAAGCCTTCCCGAAACCAATCATCATCAGCCAGAGTCTGACAGATGAAGAGCGAGAGTCGCTGCTCCAACTCGTCAAAGAGTATATCGATGTGTTCGCCTGGAGCTATGAAGATATGCCAGGATTGGACCCCGAGATCGCACTCCATAAACTCAATATTCGTCCGGATGCAAAACCTGTCAAGTAACAGCAACGACAGTTTCGCCCCGATGTCATGAACGCTATTGAAGCCGAGGTCAACAAATAGATTGCTAGCAGCTTCATTCGTGAATAGCAGCTTCCAGACTGGGTAGCCAATATCGTACCAGTTCTCAAGAAGAATGGGAAGATCCGAATATGCATTGACTTCCGAAATCTGAATGAGGCATGCCCTAAGACGAATTCCCGCTCCCTATCACAGATATTATGATCGACAACACCTGCGGCTTCGAACGTATGTCCTTCATGGATGGCTTCTCATGATACAACCAGATCAAGATGTTCCCTGACGACGAGAAGCACACATCATTCCGAACACCGATTGGCACATATTGCTACACCGTTATATCTTTCGGTTTAAGGAATGCTGGCGCTACTTACCAGAGTGCTATGAGCGTCATCTTTAGAGACCACTTACGCAAGACAGTAGAATGCTACGTCGACGACATTGCCGTCAAAAGCCGTTCGAAGGAAGATCATCTACAAGATCTCAGGACAGTGTTCGACCTAATACGAGCACACAACTTAAAGATGAACCCTACGAAATCATTCTTGGGTGTCTCCCGCGGGAAATTCCTGGGTTTCGTCATCACTTCTCAGGGCATTCACATCGACCCCGAAAAAAACAAAGGCAATCATGGAGATGGGTCCCCCGAGAAATCTCTGCAAACTCCGAGGCCTCCAAGACAGGCTAGCTTACATCAGGAGATTCATCTCTAATCTCTCTGGACGATGTCAACCATTCACCCATCTCATGAAAAAGGGAGTCTCTTTCGTATGGGATGAGGAATGCCAGCACGCTTTCGACAGCATCAAAGAATATTTGTCGAACCCTCCAGTCCTGGTAGCTCCTGTTGCTGGGAAGCCATTCCTGCTCTATGTGCGAGCTATGGAACATTCTCTTGGTGCCCTATTGGCACAGAACAGTGATTGTCACGACCCGCACCCTAGAGTTAGGGCACGAGAACGTAACAACGCCCAGCATACGTCGCAGTGTCGGCGGTAGAAACGCTGTCCTAGGTCTCAATGCATCTAACAGTATAAGACTAAACAGTTTATACTCCCCGGATAGGGGTGACATAGCAGAAAGTAACTCAATAACAACTAAGGAAGAAGGAGTACGATAAGATATAAAACTCAAATAAAACACAGAAGATCAGAGAGTCTAAGTGTCTAAGATACACAACCCAGAAATACATCTCAAATCTCAAATACAGTAATTCATAAATACATCTCAAGACAACTGAAAATAAACTATGAATAAACCCTAGCTATCTATACAACCTCTACTGTCTCCTCTAGGCTTGCAGGCAACCTCCAGGCTATCTGTAAAATTTATCAACGGGTCCAGTCAGGACTGGAGCGAGCACAATACATCTCAACAGATCATGGCAGGTTAGAAAATATAATCATACAGTAAAGTAAGATATAGGATCTGAAGGAAATACAGTATGTAAACAGAGAAAGAGAAATGTAATAGAAATATCTACTATAAGTAGAGAGCTAACAGTGGCTAGTGAGTCAGAGTATAATATAAACATGTGAATGGCATAGGAGATTCTGGGAACTATACTATGGAGTGATTCTGGGAACTGCACTACTTGGATATTATTCACATGTCTACTTCTACTCCCCCATACCCCCAATCAATACACAAGGATCCAACCAGGTTATGTTATGATTCCATGCAAAGGCCCACAAGGGGTGATACATGGATAGCCCATAAATGGGTGATTCTGGGAATGCCCACAATGGGGTAATTCTGGGAATGCCCATAAATGGGTGATTCTGGGAAGACTCTGTAATCATGAGAGTACATGTCACAAGTGATCGAAGAACCGTGAAGCATAGTGGTACACCATGTAAGTGAAACGCACAGAACATATAGTATACGATGCTCCCTGAGGGAATAACATCTCAAGAAAGGATCCATATAGTACTAATCCGTGTTACCAATGTGACAGCATCAAGTATAGTAATCTAAAGCAGGAAAATAATTCTAACATGATATGAAATGATCAGAGAATATACTTGCCTGATATCTGAATATCCAAGGTAAAGATACTGTTTGAGGAGAGGTGTCTGGCTCCTAATCAGAACAGCACAAGTCACAACATGTCCAGAAGGGTAATATAAAGCACTACAATGCATTCTACATGAATCTAGGTCAAACTAGGCCAAAGTCAACCCTTGGTCAACTCTGGTCAACTGTACTAGTCAAACTAGGTCATATCCTAACCCAGCAAGTCTTACTAGGCCTAACCAAGACTATCCTAGCAAGCACACATCAATACAAGGCTACACAAGCCAACATACACCTAACTCTATATTGCATGCAATTATTCAATACTCAAATAGGCAAGAATTCACATTGGATATACACTAGGTAATCTATTACTTTAAGCTATATATGTCTACACATATATACACATGTATATATTGGTATTCAACATTAGGTCTATAATCATGGCATTTCAAATGGTTATATAAACTTATATATTACAACACAATAACTAACATATATATAATATATGTACATAGCTAAGTTAACTATATTCATAAATACTTATTTAAGAGGCTATATGTGTATATGTGAACATGGCAAAGGGGCAAGTGAGGGTTAAATGGGCATACATAGTGTATACATATCAAAGAGTGTCAAAGTGTAAGTGAACAATGTGTCAAGTGTGATAGTGTCAACATAGTGTAAGGGGGTACATGAAGTAATATAGGATTTGTGTTAACATAGAACATTACATCTCATTAACTTATTGCATACATTACATCTATTATTATATTACATTCATGCTTGTATTCATTCATCATTCATTTATTCTCTTGCACTACTATATGTACCATACATTACATACTATGAAACCTACATATTCATTACCAGCCATACTTATACATGCTTACATTAGATAGGATACTTATACCTCATACATCATTTATTTAACCATTTACTCATGCTTGCATTCTCTATTTAATTACATAATGTATATACATTAACATGGGTTAAAATCAAATAGAACATTATATTACACACAAGGGTGCACAAAATGCATATGCCGGATAGTAACTCCTACTAATAATCAATACTGTACCATCTCAGCATGAATTAAAATATAGGATTAAAGTATGTTATAGATCTATGTGTTAGCTTTCCGAAACTTCAAACGGATCGCGTTTTCGTTTCCGAAAACTCCCGGAATCGCGAAAACACCGAGAACGCATTTGTCTTTCGTACAGCTGACACTCAAATAATTCTCCAGAAAGTTATATAAAGAATTAGGCCTATTAATACATGTTTTTGGAAAGCTAACTTCAATACGCTTCTTTTAAAAGAAATGGAAGATTAAACCGAGCTTTGAGCTAGAAGTTATGACATTTCTAAGTTAGGGTTGAAATTAAAAACGTGGATAAAAATCATGACGGATTTAGATAGTTTGAGCCAAAAGAATACATAATATATATCCTAATTATCCACAACAATAATGACAATAATAATATGAGGAACCACACTCACAAACTTGATTATATAATCATCATGAACCATTTATTACATATATAAATATAGATACACTCTCATTACAATATATATATATATACATACACAAATCTATATATGTAACATGAACACATCTATAAGAGATACATGAATGAAATGTAAAGTACTCAAGAACACATCTCTACATATTCAAATCTGAGATTTAATATGAATTAATTCATTTAATCAATATTTAAATATAAAGTGTGTCCAAGTTTGGGGGTTTTCCCCATGAACATAAGACACAACAATAATATAATAGAAATCCCTAAAGGACACATAATGGACACAAGAGGACACAAAATAGGGACACAACAATGGGGGTCATTCCTATGGTTAAAACTTTCCTAAATGCAAAATGGAGAAATAAAAGAGAAGAAAATATTACCTAAATGAGAGAAAATCCAAGGAGAAAGGCTTCTTCCTTGGGAGAGCTTAAGAGCACTTGGGGAAGAAGACTTCTCAAAGAAAAGAAATGAGATGGGAGTCCTATTAGGGCCGGCCACAATGGTTATCCCCCCTCATTGAATATTATAAGTTTGCCCCTCCCTTAGTTACAAGTGTTTAAAACAATTTTGGTTAGGGTTTGGGGGTAAAAGGGTCAAAATAAAAACTCTAAATGGTTAACCTAATAATTAGGATTATGACTAATCTTTCTAACATGTCTAATTAAAATGTGGGCCATTGCTAACTAATGCATGGGTCCAACTAGAGTCTAAGTTATCCCGGGTCCCCGTTACAAGTCAGATTGAGATAAAATTCGAACCTGACTCAAATAATCCCAAAATAATATCATAAATAATAAAATAATATCAAAATAATTCAAAGAGGTCAAATGCAAAAATATTCTTAGGCCAGAAATGACATTAAAATATCATAATCACATGGTTAGGCTCTAGGTCAAACAGTCTCTAGGGTTTCACTAGCAAAACGTCAAAACCACAAGTCATTGATTTAAATAATTTTAAAATAATTTAAAATCACCAAAAATTATATCATGAATTAAATATCATTATTAAAATAATTATAAACACAAAATTTCAAAATTATCCTCATTTGGAAAACTGGGTGCTACAACTCTACCCACCTTAGAAAAATTTTGTCCTCGAAATTTAAGATCGATAGTACTCCTTCTAGAGCCTCTAAGCTACCCAATATCTAAGGTAACACTTCCTAACACTGGAATAATAAACGGACATCTAAATAGTGTCAATCTAGGAACACCTCCAATACTGCTCTGCTGTACGGCGGTAATAGAACTTCAATAAAATATGGACTGGAACCTATATCCAAGGGACTGGACCTATTTTAAAGTGGTCTTAACTAAGGATGAAAAGGAACTGATCATAGGTTATAGGTATGCTCAAACTATTATCTTACTATTAACCATCTATTAATACATTCTATTACCATAGGAACGATGCATTACTAAGACATATAGGCCCCTATCTCTCATAACACATTTATACTCACCAAAAGACTAGTACATCCTATCAAGGCTGATACTATAATCTCTCATAAATCTCCTAAGCTACATGTTTATAGACACACATCCCCACATCAAGGACTAACCTATATATATCTACAACTGATACTAATGGGGTGACGTCCCTATTTTTCAACAATCAAGGTCTAAATTTTTTTTTATCTAAATCATACAATTTGAAAGAATAGTATACAAGGTCAGGGCATACCGTAGCAGTTGGAAGTCTCACCTAGGTACACTAATCATTCTAGGTCAAAACAGTACTATAGTATCAACATACAAACAATCTAGGGTGTCCTAATTGGGAAGGTAAGGGAACAACAATCATCAAGGTTGTGGGGCTGTCTACCATCCTATATAAAAATTGGTCATTAACAAGCAACTAAGAAATTATTAAAAGGTTACTATTCCATAAAATGGCAAAAATTTAAAATTTAGGCACAACAAATCACAAATAGATTTTTGTCTTGACACGATCTAAGTTGATCAATTTTGGGATAAAACGAGATTTGGACAAGAAGAGAAATTAATGAAATCAAAGTATGAGCACGGGCATCCAATGATGGAGGTTCAGGTCATGATTAAATTTAATTCGACTGAGTACGAATACGAGGTTCATAGGCGATGAAAAGATTTCAAGAAGAATTGTCAAGGCTGTCGCGAATGAGACTCTAGGGTCAAGTTTAACTATGTCTCCATTCTCATAGATTGATACATGAAAAAGTGAACCAAAGTGCAATAGGTTGATTAGACCATCATGTACCGGTTCTGATTAGACAATATGTTAGTGGGTGGCCACCCAATAAAATATGTCATGACCAAGCTCAAAAATAGATAAGCTTGCAAAACTAAGGCTAATTTAGCAGCATAAGATATAAGGGTGGTAATGATGAAAGGAATTACATAGTCCAAGTTTCTTAGCCAACGGGTCAAGTAATCAGATAAGGTACAAGGTTAAGCATCTAAGGAAACAAGCAGAACACCATCACATGTCGGGTTGAAAGAATTGAGTCAAGGCTGGATTTCTAATTGAAATAAAAAGAAATTTAGTATAATGGTAGAGGTTATAGTTTAGCCAGTTGACCAGAAAATCATATCAAGAAAATAGAGTACAAGAAGACGGGTTTTAGTGGGACATGATATACCTACACGAAGGTGAGCTCGTCTAGGTCTTGCATATAAGATTTGTTGGAGGGTAACAGCTAGTATTACATTCCGAATATCAAAGTCACGATAAGGAACGTCAAGGATCTCAATTAGAAAGTGGGAGTTCAAGAGGTGGTAATTAATGCACAAAAATAATGAAGATCGAGTTAGTCATCTGCTTCTGATACTCTTAAGTTCATCTGGTCAAAACTTGCCAATCATATCTTACCTCACCAGTCTCCATATGAAAATTTAACCTTTTCTTAAACCCTTACCATGACTACCGTAGGCAATTCCCAATTTCCAAACATCACTCTTGAAGCACAGCCCTCACATTTAGGAATCAACATTAACCATTTATTTAAATTTTCAAGTTCTTTCACCTTGTCTTAAATTTGACCCAAAACCTCTAAATTCCGTTTACGAATTCCTTGAACTTGTTCAAATTGTTCTCCTCGTATTATTTAATTTAAATATCTAGGCCTTACAAAACTTATCTTCCATCATAAAATCAACTTTCGTATTTTCTTCGACATACACCCTTGAATATTATTCTCCTAAAAATATTTCACAACAATCTCTAAACTTCCATAACTTTGTGTTCTCTCTATCCCTAGTCATTTCCTCGCAACATCTTGTTTAATATCCTTATTAAACACAATTAACTTCTCTTTTCCATTACTAACCTTCTACATAGCCTCAGAGTAAAAGTTTTCCCCAGAATCAATAACCAAGATTTTCTAAGTTCTCAAAACTAGGTTGACCTCTGATATCCTCATTAGTTTTGAATACACCTATAAACTATCTCATAACCCCAAAATTTCTCTAAATGTAATTGTTTTCAGATTGCAAGTATACATCTCTTTATTCTATTCGAGACCTTTACCACATTTCTATCTCAAGTTTCCATATGGAACACTCCACATTTGATTTCCTTTAGATCATCATAAAATAACCAGTTACGTCTTCTCTAAGCTACATAATTTACGTCACTTCCTTAGCCTTTTCCATATAAAAGATACGAAGATTCAAGGGTTTCGAAGTACATCTGGTAGGGATGACAAAATATGGGTAATTAATGTAATGAGACAGAGTTTAAGATAAGAGGTAAATAAGAATGCAAGGGATTAATGGCGAGAAAGAATAATGAAGATATGTTCCTTCTCATCGGTTCAAACGAGAGGAACCCATCAAGCTTAAATTCAATAGCAAGGAATGACGGTGAATCCAAACAAGAGGAAAAGAAATTCCAATTGAAGTTCAAAATGAGTTTCTCAGGGGTCGTCCCAGAAATCTCTCAAAGAATCCTAATTGTGATTGAGTACCTTGGATTTGAAAATATTAATCTAAATACAAAATTAAATCAACAACTACAAAATTTTATCAAAATCATCAACTAATACCAGGATTCAAATTTCTACAATAAATCTACAAAATCAAATTCAAATCAAGGAAAAATGTGAATCAAAACAAGAAAAAGGAGTTTAAATCAGAATTCAAAATAAGATTCTCAAGGGTCATCCCAGGAATCTCTCAAGGAATCCTAACAGTGATTGAGTATCCTCTCATCCTAACATCTTAATTTATATATCCTATAGCAGGCTCGTAGTAGTACAACTAAGTCGTTGTGCTACTACAAAATCGCACTAATGCGAATCTCGACCTGCATGGGCCACCACTAAAAATGTGTCACGACTCGCACCCTAGAGTTAGGGCACGAGAACGTAACAACGCCCAGCCTACGCCGCAGTGTCAGCGATAGAACGCTATCCTAGGTCTCAATGCATCTAACAGTATAAGACTAAACAGTTAATACTCCCCGAATGGGGTTGACATAACAGAAAGTAACTCAATCACAACTAAGAAAGAAGGAGTACGATAAGATATAAAACTCAAATGAAACACAGAAGATCAGAGAGTCTAAGTGTCTAAGATACACAACCCAAAAATATATCTAAATCTCAAATACAGTAATCCATAAATACATCTCAAGACAACTGAAAATAAACTATGAATAAATCCTAGCTATCTATACAACCTCTACTGTCTTCTCTAGGCTAGCAGGCAACCTCCAGGCTATCTGTAAAATTTATCAACGGGTCCAGTCAGGACTGGAGCGAGCACAATACATCTCAATAGATCATGGCAGGTTAGAAAATATAATCATGCAGTAAAGTAAGATACAGGATATGAAGAAAATACAGTATGTAAATAGAGAAAGAGAAATATAATAGAAATATCTACTATAAGTAGAGAGCTAACAGTGGCTAGTGAGTCAGAGTATAATATAAACATGTGAATGGCATAGGAGATTCTGGGAACTATACTATGGAGTGATTCTGGGAACTGCACTACTTGGATATTATTCACATGTCTACTTCTACTCCCCCATACCCCCAATCAATACACAAGGATCCAACCAGGTTATGTTATGATTCCATGCAAAGGCCCACAAGGGGTGATACATGGATAGCCCATAAATAGGTGATTCTGGGAATGCCCACAATGGGGTGATTCTGGGAATGCCTATAAATGGGTGATTTTGGGAAGACTCTGTGATCATGAGAGTACATGTCACAAGTGATCGAAGAACCGTGAAGCATAGTGATACACCATGTAAGTGAAACGCACGAAACATGTAGTATACGATGCTCCCTGAGGGGATAACATCTCAAGAAAGGATCCATATAGTACTAATCTGTGTTACCAATGTGACAGCATCAAGTATAGTAATCTAAAGCAGGAAAATAATTCTAACAGGATATGAAATGATCAGAGAATGTACTCGCCTGATATCTGAATATCCAAGGTAAAGATACTGTCCGAGGAGAGGTGTCTGGCTCCTAATTAGAACAGCACAAGTCACAACATGTCCAGAAGGGTAATATAAAGCACTATAATACATTCTACATGAATCTAGGTCAAACTAGGCCAAAGTCAACCCTTGGTCAACTCTGGTCAACTGTACTAGTCAAACTAGGTCATGTCCTAACCCAGCAAGTCTTACTAGGCCTAACCAAGACTATCTTAGCAAGCACACATCAATACAAGGCTATACAAGCCAACATACACCCAACTCTATATAGCATGCAATTATTCAATACTCAAATAGGCAAGAATTCACATTGGATATACACTAGGTAATCTATTACTTTAAGCTATATATGTCTACACATATATACACATGCATATATTGGTATTCAACATTAGGTCTATAATCATGGCATTTCAAATGGTTATATAAACTTATATATTACAACACAATAACTAACATATATATAATATACATACATAGCTAAGTTAACTATATTCATAAATACTTATTTAAGAGGCTATGTGTGTATATGTGAACATGACAAAGGGGCAAGTGAGGGTTAAATGGGCATACATTGTGTATACATATCAAAGAGTGTCAAAATGTAAGTAAACAATTTATCAAGTGTGATAGTGTCAACATAGTGTAAGGGGGTACATGAGGTAATATAGGATTTGTGTTAACATAGAATATTACATCTCATTAACTTGTATATTGCATATATTACATCTATTATTATATTACATTCATGCTTGCATTCATTCATCATTCATTTATTCTCTTGCACTACTATATGCACCATACATTACATACTATGAAACCTATATATTCATTACCAGCCATACTTATACATGCTTACATTAGATAGGATACTTACACCTCATACATTATTTATTTAACCATTTACTCATGCTTGCATTCTCTATTTAATTACATAATGTATATACATTGACATGGGTTAAAATCAAATAGAATATTATATTACACACAAGGGTGCACAAAATACATATGCCGAATAGTAACTCCTACTAATAATCAATACTGTACCATCTCAGCATGAATTAAAATCTAGGATTAAAGTATGTTATAGATCTATGTGTTAGCTTTCCGAAACTTCAAACGGATCGCGTTTTTGTTTCCGGAAACTCCCGGAATCGCGAAAACACCGAGAACGCGTTTGTCTTTCGTACATATGACACTCAAATAATTCTCCAGAAAGTTATAGAAAGAATTAGGCCTATTAATACATGTTTTTGGAAAGCTAACTTCAGTACGCTTCTTTTAAAAAAAATGGGAGATTAAACCGGGTTTTGAGCTAGAAGTTATGACATTTCTAAGTTAGAGGCTGAAATTAAAAACGTGGATAAAAATCATGATGGATTTAGATAGTTTGAGCCAAAAGAATACATAATATATATCCTAATTATCCACAACAATAATGACAATAATAATATGAGGAACCACACTCACAAACTTGATTATATAATCATCATGAACCATTTATTACATATATAAATATAGATACACTCTCATTACAATATATATATATATACATACACAAATCTATATATGTAACATGAACACATCTATAAAAGATACATGAATGAAATGTAAAGTACTCAAGAACACATCTCTACATATTCAAATCTGAGATTTAATATGAATTAATTCATTTAATCAATATTTAAATATAAAGTGTCCAAGTTTGGGGGTTTTCCCCATGAACACAAGACACAACAATAATACAATAGAAATCCCTAAAGGACACATAATGGACACAAGAGGACACAAAATAGGGACACAACAATGGGGGTCATTCCTATGGTTAAAACTTTCCTAAATGCAAAATGGAGAAATAAAAGAGAAGGAAATATTACCTAAAGGAGAGAAAATCCAAGGAGAAAGGCTTCTTCCTTGGGAGAGCTTGAGAGCACTTGGGGAAGAAGACTTCTCAAAGAAAGGAAATGAGATGGGAGTCCTATTAGGGCCGGCCACAATGGTTATCCCCCCTCATTGAATATTACAAGTTTGTCCCTCCCTTAGTTACAAGTGTTTAAAACAATTTTGGTTAGGGTTTGGGGGTAAAAGGGTCAAAATAAAAACTCTAAATGGTTAACCTAATAATTAGGATTATGACTAATCTTTCTAACATGACTAATTAAAATGTGGGCCATGGCTAACTAATGCATGGGTCCAACTAGAGTCTAAGTTACCCCAGGTCCCCGTTACAAGTCAGATTGAGATGAAATTCGAACCCGACTCAAATAATCCCAAAACAATATCATAAATAATAAAATAATATCAAAATAATTCAAAGAGGTCAAATACAAAAATATCCTTAGGCCAGAAATGACATTACAATATCATAATCACATGGTTAGGCTCTAGGTCAAACAGTCTCTAGGGTTTCACTAGCAAAACGTCAAAACCACATGTCATTGATTTAAATAATTTTAAAATAATTTAAAATCACCAAAAATTATATCATGAATTAAATATCATTATTAAAATAATTATAAACACGAAATTTTAAAATTATCCTCATTTGGAAAACTGGGTGCTACAATGATGCAGGCCACGAACAAGCTATATACTACCTCAGTCGGAAGATGATTGGGCCAGAATATCGGTACACGGCCGTAGAGAAGGAATGCCTTGCTCTCGTGTTCGCAATCCAGAAGATGCGACACTACGTCCCGGGACAAACCATCCACGTAATATCGCAGATCAACCCCCTCAGGGTCCTTATGACCAAACCTGGGGCACTCAGCTCTCGCCTTGCTACCTGGACAATATTACTATCACCATACCACATGATCTTCGTCCCGCAAAAGGCTGTTAAAGGCCAGGCTTTGGCAGACTTTCTAGCAGCACATCCAGGTTCGGAGACGACTAGGGTATATGAAGAAATACCGGATGAGGTCACCAGTTCAAATGTAGTCTCCCATGATGCCATCTGGCGAATGTTTTTTGACGGTGCTTCAAGAATTGGACCCAAAGGCAATATTGTCGCTGGAGTTGGAGTGGTGCTGATTTCTCCCTTCGGCTTGGTGATCAATCGGGCCTACTCACTCACAGAACCCTGTTCAAATAATGTGGTCGAGTATAATGCCTTAGTTATTGGCCTCCGGCTTGCAAAGGAGCTGGAGTAGAGTATCTTGAAGCATACGGCGACTCACAGTTAATCGTCAATCAGATTCGAGGGTCGTACGAGGTCCGCCACGAAGGCATGATCCCGTGTTATCGAATAGCAATTGACATTATCTCTTCTCTAGGAGGATTCTTCATAGAACATGTTCCCAGACTCCAGAACATTGAGGCTGATGCACTAGCTGGTTTGGCCGCTTCCCTAGCTGTGCCAAATTACGCTCGTCATCAGGTCGACATAATAGGCCGTGAACTGGTCTGTCCTAAGGACAACATTCGATGCATTGAAAGCTACTCCGCTCTTTCAGTCGACGAAGCACCAGACTGGAGACAGCCGTTCATCGACTTTATAGTATACGACATCCTACCAGAGAATCCGAAGGAAGCTATTTCTATCAGAAGACGTTCTCTCAGATTTTTCTATGATACGGAGACGAAAATGCTGTATCGCCGATCCTATGATGGTTTACTGCTTTGGTGTCTATCAAATATAGAAGCCAAGGAAGCCGTGCGCGAGGCCCATGATGGTGTCTGTGGAGCCCATCAACTTGGCCCGAAATTGCAAGACTGCCTTCGCCGAATGGGCTATTACTGGCCCACGATGGTTGCAGACGCAATAGATTATGCACAAAAATGTAAGGCCTACCAAATCTACGCCGACTTCATCCACCAGCCATCTGAATTCCTACATCCGACTGTAGCCTCCTGGCCATTCGAAGCATGGGGTATGGACATCATCGACCCAATTACCCCGCCTTCGTCCAGAGGACACCGATTCATACTCGCAATCACAGATTACTTCTCCAAATGGGCGGAAGCCATCCCATTGGTAGAGGTGAAAACTTCAAACGTGATCAGCTTCCTTAAGCATCATGTCATCTACCGCTTTGGACTGCCCCGAAGGATCATTCACGATAATGGGCCACAGTTCGCAAGCCACGCATTTTATCGGTTCTACGACAAGCACCGAATTCAGAACATTGCTTCGACACCCTACAACCCAGCAGCCAACGGGTTAGCAGAAGCATTCAACAAAACCATAATCAACCTACTCAAGAAATTCGTGTCATCCAACAAGCGCGACTGGAACGAGAAGCTCGGCGAATGTTTATGGGCGTATCGTACCACAGTTCGAACAGCCACCGGAAATACACCATTTTCCCTGGTATACGGGAGTGAGGCAGTCCTCCCATTAGAGACTCAGAGCCCCTCACTCCGCGTCGCCCTCACACATCAGTTGACAACAGACGAAAACTACCATCGCCGACTACAGGAATTGGAGGCCCTAGATGAGAAACGCCTGTTAGCTCTACAGCAAATTGAACTATATCAGGCCAGAATCTCCGGAGCTTTCAACAAGAAGGTCAAGGTCAGAACATTCCAAGTAGGCGATCTCGTTCTGGCGGTTCGGAGGCCGATGGTTATGACGCATAAAACCGCCGATAAATTCCAACCAAAATGGGAAGGCCCGTTCATCATCGAAGCTGTCTTCTCCAACGGCGCCTACCGCCTCGCAAAACAAAATGGAGACTTGCTCATGTTGCCCATCAACGGCAAGTTCCTGAAGAAGTATTATGTCTGAAACAAAATCCTCGAGACATCTCAGAGTGTCGAGTTATGTACCTCCCCGTACCACTGAACTTATATTCTGGTTCCATACATAGAGTCATGTACCCACTGGTCCCTCTGAACTCATTCCCATATTTTCCAGTCATAAGAGTCATGTACCCGCTGGTACCGCTGAACTCATACTCACATTTTCCAGATCAACGAGTCACGTACCCGCTCGTACCGCTGAACTCACACTCACCATTCTCTAGATTTCCGAGTTATGTACCCTCTCGTGCCGCTGAACTCACATCCACAACATCCCAGATTATCGAGTCATGTGCCCGCTGGTGCCATTGAACTCACACTTTCACAATATCGAGTCATGTATCCGCTGGTGCCCCTGAACTCACATCCCGGTTACTCTTTCAGATAGTAAGTCATGTATGATCATACCTCTGAACTTTCTTCCTATAAGAGATCCTCCCTCATAATCCACTACCCACACTCCCAGTGCACAAAAAAGGGTAACGGGTCCACAAACTTCCAAAACGACCATGTCGATGCTACCTCTGAGTCGTTTCACTTCCGCCAAAAACAAATCACCCCCGACATAAAACTTCTACGTCCTCATTACCTCTGAGTCATTTTATGTACCCCCTCTTCATTGAGCCCACTCCTGCCATGTCCTCATTACCTCTGCGTGGGAAGGCTCCGTAGAAGAAACCTTCATACTTGCCATGTCCTCATTACCTCTGAGTAAGTATGTTGGTTCCCTTTCAACCTATTATCTGTACCCACAACCGGAGTACGACAAGGATAATAGGTCCACAAATGTCCTCTGTTGACCATAAATGTCCTCTGTTGACCACAAATGTCCTCTGTTGACCACAAATGTCCTCTGTTGACCACAAATGTCCTCTGATGACCACAAATGGCCTAAGTCGACCAAAGATGTTGTACTGGGTCTCCAGTACACGCCCATCCCTTCCCTATCATGTCTGGGAGCCCAGTTGCTCCCTGGCATTCTCTCGAATACCAAAAACTCCTATAGCTGTCTTATCGCAAAGTTGTTCTAGGTATTCCTCTCCAAAACTTGTTACTCGTACCTAAAACCATGGTACGCCCAGGGTAACAGATCTACTAATAATCCTCCAGCAGGTTCAATTCTACAAACACCACGAGTACAAGAAAGAGAAGATGAGTTAAAACATGCTCATTTATTCAAAATTCAAAGTGCTACATCATTTGGGATCACATCCCTTACAAAATGAAAACAAAAAGAAAAAAAGAGCAAAAGAAAACCGAAAACTGATCACTGCTCTGGGCACATAATGCCGTGAGACGGTCCGTCAGGAAGGCAACCGACCGCTCAAACCTCTGTTTAGCTCGACGCTCCACCTCTTGGGTCAGCGCTGCCTCATCCTCCAGATGAGCGTGAGCTTGCCAGTTGTCCTCAAATTTCTTGAAAGCCCGCTCCAGGTTAACAGAAGATTGGGAAACCTTCTCGGCCTCCCGAACGATTGACTCCTGTTCTGCATGAGCAGCCTTCAGCTCTGACTCTAGGAAGGCCAATTCCTTCTGAAGTGCGAGAATCCGCTCTTTCGTGTCAGCTATTCCATGAGAAGCAGCCTCTTCCCGATCCCTACGAGCTTGACTTCGACGACCTAGCCTGTCATACGAAGCGGAAAGCTCATCAAGGTCCCCCTTCACAACTGGCCCAGCAGTGTCTCGAGCGAGCTTTATCCTATCCCGAGCGGCAATAAGGAAGCCCCGCTCCCGTTCAATCGCAGCAGGCAAGTCAGCTTGTCGTAACACCAGCAATCGGGTCACGAGCTGATCAGCCTCTGCCAACTTGGGCTCCAGGAGCGCAACCAACCCCACCCCGCCAGGAAGAGTCTTCAAAGTTTCAATCTGACCCCGAGCGCACCGCAGAGACAGAGAAAAAGGGATCCCCCGCTCTACGGCAGCATCTACGCCCCTCTTTAAATGGCGATAGAAGCTGTCGACCACATCCTGCGACACCTCATCCAGAGCCTCCGAAGAAGCCGGCGTCAACGGGAGTGTGGCTGGCAATACTGAAGAAGACGCAACAGAATCTGCTGCTCCTGCCACGAGGAAAACAAACTTCGTACGGAAGGACGCCTGAACAGCGGCCAACTCCTCTTCAGCAGCCCACAGAACTTGAATGCTCGGCAGGGCCTAGAAGTCAATCTCCGAAGCCGTATAAGCAGCGGAGGATGAGGCGAAGACCATCGCTCCCGGAATAAGCTCCACTCCCATCTGCCCGGAGTTGGCGGGAGGCCCCTCGACATGAGTCGGTGAAGGAGAAAAAATGCCCCTTTCCCCCAGATCGCAGCAGGCCGAGCCTTCCCCAAGAACATCTGCTGTAGAAAGTAAAGGGTCAGGACCTGTAGGGCCAAGACAACCATGAATCGATTTGACTTGGAGGATATGTTGATAGAGCAAATAAGCCCCCTCACTAGTCAATATTTGGCTTATCTTACCAACGGAAGAGTGTGGAGGCTGAGGTTCGCCTACGGCCACTACAACCTCTCCACCAGCGGCCTCCGAGTCGAATATAATAGACTCCTCCCCCCCGGCACCCTCGGGAGGGGATGCGACGAGATCGGCGTCGCCTTGCTGAAATTCAGCAATCTCGGAGACAGGCCCGAGGAAACCTTCGTCACCCCGGACCGAGGCTTCAGCAACTTGGGAGTCCTTAGCCGCCACTGAGAGAGTCCCCGCAGAAAAGACCGCGGCACACATGCCGCTAACCAAAGCAGCAAGGGCCGGATCAACTCCAGGGGCAGCAGACGGTTCAGGAGAGCCTGGTTCGTCAGACGCCTACAAAAAAAATGATTAGGTCATATCTCCAAGAAAAAGAAAACCACAACAAGAAGATAGCTCCAACATAGTCTTACCTCCGGAACATCGTCAGCATCTTCACCCCTCTCGGTAATAAGCGACCTATGAGACCTAACGGCGGCTCTTTTCACAGAAAAGGTCGTTCTTCCGTCAGAAGACTCACGTCTAACTCGTTTGCGTGAGGGACCAGGCACAGCGGGAGGCTGTCCTTCCTTCACTACTCCCTCTTGTGTAGCAAGCGACGGATCCTCTGCCAGTTCGTCTGGTGTGACAAGCGGTTGATCCGCTACTTTTTCACCCCCAAAAGAAAGAGAGTCTTCGCTATCATGATCATCATCCTTCTCAGCCGCTTCAGAAGATTCTGATTTAGGGAAGGGAGTCTGGAGCGCCAGTTGCTTTCTAGCCTTAGCCCCCTTGGGCTTTTCCTCTAAACCGGTACCCACGATGAAACTGGTACTCGGATCGAAATTGACAGGGGGCTTGTTCGCCATAACATGGTACAAGGCAGCCACGTACAAAATTTTCCTCGACGCCTTAGTATCAGGGACTGAGAAGCTGGCCCGAGTATGATAAGCGTCATAATAATTCCATGCCCTGACACCGTCAAGAACGCTACCTTCAAAGCCCAAGCAAGGGCTGGAACAGTCAAGGAATAACTGGCTATAGCCAAACTGGCGAGAAAACCTACTAGGCAGGTAGGGCTCCAAGTACACGTTATCGCGGTTACGATAAACCAGATGCGCGGGCCGAATGTTGCGCAACCAGATGAGCATCTTCGGAGACAGAAAGTGAGGAGGCCCGGTACCATCAAGGTGTACATCCCTCACTTCCTCATCAGAAAAATGAGGAACAGACACGAAAAAGCTACACCCATCCACCCTCGCCAGCGCCCTCCGACAAGCTGGCATAGTACTGCATTCCCAAGGTTGGCGATGGCATTGGAAAAGGAAAACGTCTTCGTCTGTAGCATCTTCCTTTGTTCCAGATCCCATCAAAGACTTGTAGTGCATCAACAACCACCCCATCAAATAGTGGAAAGGTAGCTCTATGCGCTCAAAGTCCAGCGTCTTCTTGCGGGCAATAACCTTGGACGAGAATGTTCGAAGACCATGGTGTATGCTACACACTATAGCCGGGAGAAGAGCCAGTCTAACTCCAAATACCAGCTTAACAACAGGAAGAATGAAATGGCGGCTGATCCTCTCAAAAGAACCTGCCCCCCCCCCCTCCGAGACTACGCATTTTCGTAGCCATATCATCAAAAACCCAGCCAGAAGCACTTTCTCAGACATCTGTCTGGTACTATAGTAAAAATAGCTAAGAGAATCAGCTTGACTACCGAATATGTCGCTATTAGACCGCGACTTCTTGACGCTCAACATCAGGTCTTTTATCTCTTCCTGGGTTTGAGGGGTTCAGGAATAACCTCGCTAGAAGGGTCAACTTTAAAAAGATAATTGACCCAGGATGTGGTATGGGGAGCGTTCCCTTCTGAGCTATCCTCCCTTTTTATAGCCATCTGGTGACAAGCACTATGATGGCATAGCAACTCCTGGTACACCGTAACAAAACCTGGGAATCGTCGGTTCAGGTCCTCGAACTCCTCGTTCGACGGGGTGTACACCTCAAAAGGCTCGTTCCTCCACGGAAGCTTGGAGACAGTATACATCTCGTGGAGAGCAAGCCCCAGCTCCCCTTCGGGAGCGAAGAACGTCCCCGTTCGCCGGTTATACATCTCCAGGAGCGCCACGAACAATGGCTTATTGATAGGAAGCCCGTGACAGGTGCCCCGGATGGCATAATAGAGTCCCACCTTCCGCAGGAATGTCCCGTAGGTCTGTAGAACCCAAGTGGTCAAGTGGGCCCACGTAGAAGTAGGGTTTATCCAGTTCAGCAATGCCAGTCTGCCAACGGGATAAGATTTTTTGCGAACGAGCCGATTCAAGAATGTATCAGCTTGAGTGAATGTGAAGTTGGGACCATATACGTTCATGAAAGTACCTAGGGCCAGCCCCATCATGTACCGACGGACAGAATCCTTACCCGCGTATGCTGACCCAACGTTCCGGTTATAATGGATGTCGCCCATCAACATCCCTGATTAGGTAGGAGTTAAGTTACACACCATCGTCCTGTCCAACAAAACCATATTGAACCACGATAGAGGATAATGACGCTCCATGAGAGGAATATGGATCGCCATCCCATCCAAAGTAAAATCCCAGTTCTCAAAGATCTCTAATACTCGGAGATTCTTTATGATTAAAGCGTCCCCGAAGAGGAATGAGGGCTTCAGGTATGTTCTATCCAACTTCCCAGAATTCATCATGGCACGGAGATAATGGAGGGTCTGATTCTCGATGGCGTTCAACCTCCCCGAAGGCTCATTAGCAAGAAATTGATTCAACACGTACTTAACTAAGTCATCAAGACGCACGCCCAAGGCAAACTGATTCAAGCCCACTAGGAGTTCCCCCGTAGGATTTACTGGCAGATTCACTGAAGAGAGACGAAAGAAACAAGATTAGAAGATAGTCAAAACAAGAAGCATTTGAAAGATCATGTAAGTCTATGCGGCTCGGGTCATCACAGCTTCATGCAGCTCAGAACCAGATGAGTCCATGCGGTACGGTTCATCATAGCCTTATGCGGCTCCAAGTCAGACGAGTCCATACAAATCAAGTGCAGATAAGCTTATGCGGTTCAAAAGTGAACTACGCTCATGCGGCTCAAACCGAAAATATATATGCGGTTCAGATCGAGTATGACAAGCCCATGCGCCCCCTGGGCGAAGTGCTTATGCGGTCATATCGACAAACTTTGTACATGCGGCTTGTGCATAAATTATGCAGCAGAACCATGGCAGTTAGGGTTCTAAGGCAATGCCCTTACCAGCAATAGGTGGATGAACGTCGGGATGAACAGAGTGAATAGCGGCCGGCGGAGGAGTGGCCACGTTCGTCGCCACAGCTGCTGCAGAAGCGACCGCCTTGCCCTTCGCAGCCTTCGACGCAGCAGCCTTCTTGGGAGCCATGGGTGCTTTGGAGAGGAAGGAGTTAGAAAGATCGAAGAGAGAAAAGAAGACTCCCCAGAACGAAAGTGTTCCTATTTATAGACAAGGAAGGAACGCCTCGATCCGCGTGCAATATGATGACCGACTCTTCGGTCATCGAGGTAAAATGGCTTAATAATAGCCTGACTCTTGGGATCATGGCCCAAAAAAGCGGCTCTTAAAAAGCATTAAATGCAGAAGATTTACAAAAGATTTGCACGCGTGGCAGGAAGACGTGGCAAGAAGCTCATGCGGCCAAAACAGCCTATGCGGCTCAGAGAGTCATGCGGTTGAGGTAATCATGCGGCTGGTCAAATCCATACGGCTAGGACAGAATACATCCATGCGGCTTTGGCATAATCATGCTTCTTTTTCAAAGTATTTCAATTTTGCAAATTGAAAACTTTGAAGGGGGTTTTGTAGAAGCATGAAAAAAGAGAAGAAAAATGATCCATGCGGCCAAGGAGCCACATGCGGCTCAAGAGTCCCATGCGGCTCAAACACCGAGTGGACTCCATACGGCCAGCAGAGGGAAGCCACATTTCTTTTCAGAACAGCTGTATCCGGCGCCATTCAAACACAATTAATGCTCTGACGGCTGACAGCTGACAGTTGACAGCCCTGACGTAAAGTAGTCATAATGACTGACACAAGAGCACTATCTTCCTAGGGAACTGGAGAAAATCTTCACAGCTTCGAGGCGAGTTTATGCGGCCAGACTAGACGAGTTCACACGGCCAGTACAGAGAAACCTATGCGGTTCAATCATGAAGGTTCCCCCATGCGGCTAAGCCATGAAGAAATCTATGCGGCTCGGCCATGAAGACTCTCATACAGCCTGGCCATGAAGACCCCCATGCGGCTCGGTCATGAACATATTCATGCGGCTCGGTCATGACAACCTTCATACGGTTCGAGTATAGAGACTATTCATGCGGCTCGATCATGAAATCTTTTATGCGGTTCGGTCATAACGACCTTCATGCGGCCCAAACACGAACGCTCCTCATGCGGCTCAAAAACGATGATAGGACACGTGTCCTAAAGATAATCAAATTTTGGGTCAAATCCCAATAATTGGGGACACGTGGCAAGAGAATGAATTAAATTGATTCATTTAGATTTGCGAACATCAGCAAATCATCATGATGGGGATTTAGTGCAATCAACATTAATGACTGACATGATTTGGCATAATTCTCATTAACGGCCCAGATTCTTCACGCTCAAGATTAATGGTCCAGATCCTTCACGCTCAAGATTAATGGCCCAGATTGATCATTTACTAGGCCGCCGCCACTTTGAGAATGGGCAATCATTGCAAACCCTAATGACGCCCCCCCACTATTATAAATAGCAATGTGCCATTCCCTTGCAAAAGGACGCTTCCCCAATAATCAGAGAAAAAATACACACAGATTAATCCAGAGAGAGAGAAGCCGGAAGAGCAATACGAGGAAAGCAAGAAGAGCATTTCTTCGTCAATGCCAAGCATCTCGTTACATGAGCCAAGGCTACGTCTGATCGTCCAAGGAGTAAGGCAGAGCTGCCGTCGCTTTCCCGAGCCTCTACCGTCACCCCCCAGAATCAAAAATAAACAATTGTACTTAGATTGCTGTACCTAGGTTTTCGTCCCTAGGCTTTCTTTTGTACAAGCGAGTTTGTAACGTGAAGTAAAAGTCCAGTCCTCCCATAAAACTATTTTGCTCTTTTATATTTCATGGCAAACAATACTCACCCGGTGAGTATCTCGGAGATGGTCGACGCTCTCTGTCGCTCCTTCTCAGTGGAGCCACTGGTGCTGGCTGTATACCAACATCCTCCTCTCCTTCAGGAACTGCTTCTCCGGCAAGCTTATCCTCCTGAGGGACACCCTGACCACCATCAGCAGGCTGATGATCAAGGTTGGGAGCAACTACATGTACTGGCTCCCCCATAATTGGATCCTTTGTGATGTCCTCTGGAAACTGCTCGAAGCGAAATGACTCTAACTCAGGCATTTCTTCAGCCTCAGAAGGCGTCACGGAATCCTGAGTGTTGGTCATGGTCTGATCATCGACGAATACTACGTCCCTGCTTCTGTAGAGCTTTCTTTCCACTGGGTCGTAGAGTTTGTAGCCAAACTCATCCCGACCGTAGCCGACAAAGACGCATCGTCTCGTCTTCGGCTCAAGTTTGGTCCTCTCGTCCATCGGTATATGCACGAAGGCCTTACAGCCAAACACTCGTAGGTGATTGTATGACGGCTCTTTGCCGTACCATACTTTGTCAGGCACATCACCCTGCAAATGAGCACTAGAAGATAAATTAATAACATAAGCAGCTGTAAGAAGAGCCTCACCCCAATAACTGCTCGACAAGTTTGCTTCTGACAGCAAACACCGTACCCTCTCTATCAGTGTCCTGTTCATGCGCTCTGCTACACCATTGAACTGAGGTGTCTTGGACGGAGTCTTCTGGTGTTGTATCCCTTGCTCTCTGCAATAAGCATCAAAGGGACCAATGTATTCGTCGTCGTTGTCGGACCGAACACACAATAACTTCTTGTCCGTCTCTTTTTCAACAGAGGCCTGAAACTCTTTGAAAGTAGGCAGCACCTGATCCTTGGTCTTTAAGGCATAGACCCAAACATTCCTGGAACAGTCATCAATAAAAGTTACAAAATAAAAAGCACCACCAATAGATTTTACCTTCATAGGACCGCAGACATTCGAGTGAATCAACTCGAGCAATGCCGGCTTCCTTGAACTTGGGTGACTTTGGAAAGATACCATATTTTGCTTTCCAGCTAAGCAGTACGTGCACTTCTCCAACTTTGTAGACTTGACCCTGGAATCACCTTCCTGTTCACCAAGTAGCTCATCCCCTTCTCGCTGATATGGTCGAGCCGCCTGTGCCACAACTCGGTAGACGCATCACTGACTGCGTTCACCTCCTGTGCCCCCTGTGTGCTCTCCTCCATATAGTAGAGACCGAACTTCTTGCTTCCTCTGGCAATCACCATTGAACCTCTGGAAAGCTTCCACTGACTATTCTCGAAGAGACTGAAGAATCCCTCGTCATCCAACCTTCCAACCGATACCAGGTTGAAATGGATATCAGGGACATGACGAACATCTTTGAGAACAAGAACTGCACCCGTCTTCGTTCTCAAATGTACATCTCCAACGGTAACCGCCTTCGACACATTTCCATTGCCCATCTTCAACACTCCACAGTCGCCTGTCGTATAAGTAGCCAATAGTGCCCTGTTGTTAGATAAATGTGCCAAATCTCCTGAGTCCACCAGCCAAGAATTGTCATCGCAGACGAGTTTTGTGATGACCTCATCACCTACGACGATCACATCGTCTCCATGTATCGAGGCCGCCGTTGTAGTGTTCTCATCTTGCTTCCCCTTGTCGCCCTTCTTCTCTCTCTTCCAAGCAAAACAGTTCCGCTTGATGTGGCCCTTTTTGCCACAGTGGTAACACTCTGAGTCCTCGTAAAGACCCTTGGACTTTTTCCTGCTCTTGTCTCTGCCACCACCTGGACCCCTGCTTTTGTCCCTTCCGTGGCTCTCTGAAACCAATGCCTCTGAGTGGTGGGATGTGGATGAAGTACCCTGAGAACGTCTCCGCATCTCTTCATTCAGCACCCTGCTCTTGGCAAACTCCAGATTGACCACGCCTTCTGGAGCAGAAGCGATCATAGATACTCGTACGGTCTCCCACGAGTCTGGCAATGTACACAGCAGCCATAGTCCCTGAATCTCGTCGTCGAACTTGACTCCCATTGAAGATAGCTGGTCAACCACACCTTTGAAATCACTCAAGTGATCCTTAATAGACGTCCCATCTTTGTACCGCAGATCCATCATCGTCCGGATCAGGAACAACTTGTTTACCCCGGTCTTCTTCGCGTACAAAGATTCCAGCTTATCCTATAACGTCTTTGCGTGCTCAATATTGCCAACGTGGTTGTACACGTTCTCGTCAATGAATTGCCTGATGTATCCGCACACCTGTATATGCTCGAATTTTCAGTCCTCCTCGAATTTATCACTAGGCTTCTTGGATGCAAATACGGGCAGATGCAGCTTCTTGACAAACAACAAATCTTTTATCTTGCTCCGTCAATAGTGATAGTTGGTGCCGTTCAGGTTCACCATGCACACCGACTTCGCGTCCATCTCTCCTCTCTAGTTTTTTTGTCAACTCCTGACACCCTTCTGAATTTCAGAACCTGGCTCTGATACCACTTTGTTGGAAAAGAAATACGGAAACCTTTTCCCAAACTAGAGAGTACCTGCGAGAGAACCGAGCAAAATAACACACGAACCAAAACACTAAAACAAACCACGCAGATACAGAATTTTTGACGTGGAAAACCCTTGCAAAAAAAATCACGGGACAATTGGAGTCCAACCCTGAGAAGCCTTCACTAACGAAATAAAGGAGTACACCCTCTACAAACTTCTCCCGATCCAAATCGGATCCCTACAACACAACATTAAAGAAAAGAGGCAAGAGTGCCATTGCAACTTTGGGAGAGAAGAAGGAGGATTGAAGGCCAATTTCGAAGGAGGATCGTGTTCGGGTAATATCTACTCGTCGTCCTTTGTTCTTCGTAGCCTTGTAATCATTATTCTTGCTTCTAAGTGTTGTGGGAATCCGATTTGGATCGGAAGAAGTTTGTAGAGGGTGTACTCCTTTATTTCATTAGTGAAGGCTTTTCAGGGTTGGACTCCGATCGTCCCGTGATTTTTCCCGCAAGGGTTTTCCACGTCAAAAATTCTCTGTGTCTGCGTGGTTTGTTTTGGTGTTTTGGTTCGTGCGTTGTTTTGCTCGGTTCTCTCGTAGGTACTCTCTAGTTTGGGGAAAGGTTTCCACGTTTCTTTCCCAACAATAACATCTAGCGTTAGAGATCGAGGTATATGGTTCTCAAATTTTATCTAGACTACATCCTATTATTCATCCTAATTTGTCCTCCTTCAATTATTCGAGAACATATTCTTCTTCTTGACTTATTCTACTCCGTCTTGTTTGAGATCAATGTACCATGTTTGACTAAGCCTCATTACCTTATTGTTAGTTACGGTTGGATTAGATAAAACTCGTAGGCAAGGTGTGTATTTAGTTGCTTGTATGATTGTGGTGCTTAAGTAGTTAAAGCAGATTATTCTTTAATAGTATTTGGTTTAAGTTTGACTAACATCGATTATCAATATTGCTTGCGGGTAGTTGGACATAAGGAAGCACATTTCGAACACAATGGTCTTAGGGTAATGATCTCTATATATATTCTAGTTCTAGGAAATGACAACTCTTGCGAAGAAATAATCTTCTCAAACTCTACCAAGGATGGTTATCGATACCATCATTGAATTTATGTAACATATGGAATGTACTCTTGTTGAAGCATGCAAATGATATTATACTTTATTCGTTCCTCCAATATTGTCTCATCTGGATCTAAAATAGAGATCTTATAACATAGATTCTTGGCTTATAGAAAATATTGTGAAATGAGAAGATCATTGTGAAGCATTTTTTAACGCATTATCTAGCAATGTAGTACATTCTTAGTGTTGAATAATGAGTCTAGTCTTCCATTTAACTGACGCTAATTAATATGCCTGAAGAAATCATGCGAAACGGTCATCTTCAAGATATACTCTGCTTTAGCATTTGCATTTCTTCAAAACCTCCGCAATTTATGATGTACCCCTGAGCAAAATTAGAGCATCTTAACGAAACTCGTAAAGGCTTGCCAACAAGATATGGCTCCAAGTATTGTTAAAATCTTGTACTTGGAATGAGTAAGTATCATGATGCCAAGTCCAGCAAGATCACCTCCGTTCTCTATAATGAAATATCAATCGTTTTTTTTCAACAAGAAAAGTGACATGAATGCTGATCACCTCCCTTGCTGCTTTTTTTTTTTTTTCCTCCCTTGCTGCTTTGATACTGTGTGGAAAAAGCTACTGCTTTTTCAAGTAGTGTGAGACGAACCCTAGCCCACTAACCAATTACAAATGTGAGCAAGACAACTAAAAATGGTGGAATAAGAATGAAGTGGAATATTTGTGTTTAATTAACCTGTTATGAAATGACAACATGCATCAACTTATACTAGAGACTAGAACACTTCGACTTTGTAACTAATGGCAATTGAGTTACATAACCTAGAAAATTCATGACCATTTGAATTACATAACTCATACAATACTAAGTAAATTTGTTCATGCATTACAACTAAATTATTCTTCATAAAATGGACTTTAATTTCAACACATGCAGATTTTGTGTCATCCTTCTTATACCACATTTTCATCTCTCACTCGTTTGCTTGGTCATCCCCTGGCTAAAATCTCATGTCCTCTGTGTTCTTCTATTGGATCGTGAGAGAGATCTACCTTCCTTGGTAGAGTTTGAGAAGCTTCTTTCTTCACAATTTAGAAAGTGGGCAGAACTGAAATAATCTTACAGTATATAAATCATGGTAACTTAATCTTACAAGAAATGCTAATATAAGAATCATAAAAACTTCAGAAATATTTACTGATCATTTTCCCCTTTCATATATTGGATTCATGTTGGGAACATGACTCTGATTCTACAGTAAAACACATGTGATCTCAATCTTCCATGGTTCCAAAGCTCTGTCCAGTCACATAATCTGCACAAACTACTAAGTGGCAATGGCAGCTGCCATGCTTGGTTTCCAAGCAAAAATCTCCATTGATCATTCCATATGATATAAGATCTCCAGGAATCTTCAACCCAAATAACAACCATATAATGATACATTCCCTTCTGAGCCCTGGATCATACTAAAAAATCAGAGACATTCTTCTGAAGCCAACTATACTTGAACAAGTGCAGCAGAGAATACTGAACACTAGATGAAATTATTTATAAGAGTACTACTTCTAATTTACCAACAAAAAAATAACAGGAAAAATCAAGACTAAGCACAACCCCCTTCCAATTTACACCAGTAACATGTCAAAATATACATATATAAGAAACTCAAATTAGTCCCTAAGCATCCACAAAACGATCATGTGTAAGTAAAAACTCAAAATGCCTCTCTAACATCAGGAACCATGGGATTTTAATTAGTCTTCATTCGTTTCGTGCTCAAGGACTGGTAACTTCTGACATGGGGAGACCCTGCGTTTGTCTTCATTGCACACAGACCACCACCGATACTACTAGCATGCATCTGAGGCAGTCCTTCAGAATTTTCGTGATGAGGCAATGAGTTGAGTAGGATGCTGGGGCTCACAACAGCAGCTTGACTGGGGGACTTTGAGATGGAACCGTTGTTGACCGAGATGGGAGGGATCAGAAGCGGCTGCAGAGTTGGGGGATTCCTCCACCGCGGCAGTGGACCAGCAATCAGTAGCGTCTGCAGCAGCGGCCCTGCGTCCATTATAGCTGACACCAGCTTCCCCTTCTCGGGGAGGGGCTTCTTCATAACAAGCTGTTCGATTCTAGCATAGGCCTGATTGTACTTTGGAGTCCCAGACGATGTACCAACAAGACTAGGTGCAGCAGAACAATTATTGCTGTTATACTCTGGGAACAATGGCTGCTGAGGAAGAACAATATGGCTCGAGTCGGCCATGTTAATGTTGGAAAGGTCAGGAGACGTGACCGTGTCAAAGAAGGACTCAACTGGAGAGTTCACATAGGATTGTTGGTTGCGAGTGTCGGAAATGCTATCCGACTCCATAATGCTGGAGTTGTTCCTCATCTGCCTGATATGTGGGCTTTCAGGTTGGACATAGTTGGCCAGTTGGGAGAGCTCGACTGGGCTGGGCGGCATGAGCTTCTTCAGTAGGAGATGAAGCTGGTTCCTCGCTTCGTCCCTCTCTTGGCAGGTTATCTTCAGGAACTGGACTAGACGGTCGATGTACTCTGACTGTTTTCTGATCTTCTCGTTCGCATTTGCTTGGAAAGATTTGAGCTCCTCGGTCGTGTAAAGAAGCTTTTGCTGCAATTCCTCAATTGTCTGCAGACACAAAAAATTTACACAATTTATTAGTAAGGAAAGCATATTTGTTACAACATTTCATATTCCTATGTATGTCCTTCAGAATTCATTGGTCATGTCAAAAAACAAAGAACACACAAACAAAAAATCAAGGTCAAGTTCATTTTCTTATGTAAGTTTGATTCAGCTCCAATCATCATAATAGGAATTATGTTGCTGTTTAACAATAAGTGTCCTCGTGTTCTATTAGTATAGATCTTCAGTTCTAGCAACTCAAATAATAATAGCTTGTATAGAAAGCAATAAAAATTGTTCAATAGCAGATAAATATAGGAACTTTTACAAAGTTGCAAAATCACTTTTGGCGGGTCTCGTTTGGATTAAAAAAAAAACATAAAATTTCAGACAAAAATTAACAGACGTATAGGATTTAAGCACACAGACAACCCAGAACCCGGTACTGTGTCCGTATTGTGTAGACACGTAATCGACACAAAACAGACACCCCAAAATAGATTAGGAAATACCAAAACTGGTGTCATATCCAACATGTCCATGTCATGTCCTGTCCGTGTCCATCAAAATATTATAAATTCATTTCCATCATCATCAACACAAATTCTACTTGCCGGATTAGAATAATCGGTCGTGCATGGGAGTGGCATTACCAAGTAACAAATAATTAGTCCCTAATCCAATTCTAGCAGAATTAATTACTGCGTAGAGAACTAAAATTGAACCACAACCACATTTCCTAGAATAAAAAGCATGTACACTCAAAAAATTAAAGCCTTGCCTGTGTCATATTGCGTAATGTCAAACATATATGTAACAGAATCAAGAATTGGTGTCATGTCCATATCGTGTTCCAGAACGGCCATTGACAAAACACAATGGGACCGTATTAAAGAAAATATTGCAATAAAACACAACAAACAAAGTGAACCAAAATTAGACCAGGGGGGAGAGAGAGAGAGAGAGAGAGAGAGAGAGAGAGAGAGAGGAAAATCTCACATCTGGGTATCCCCAGAGAGAAGGCATGACTCCATCTATGGAGAATGCATCATCCATTAGAGCCCAAGAGTTCACTCCCATCTTCTTCTTCTTCTTCCTCCTCTTCCTGTTACTCTTGTTCTTCTTCTTTCTTTTCTTTAGAGAGAGAGAGAGAGAAAACTACTTGAAGCTCTCAAGAACGAATGGGGAGGCATGTTATATAAAGGGTCCTTTTCCCACAACCTTCCAAAGGGCCCCCCCTACCAAAGATTCTATTACTATGGAAATTTATATTGCAGCCTATTTTTTTATTATAATTTTTTTTTTGAATGGTAGGAGGAATAATAAACAAGGAAAGTTTATTTATTGCCGCTTTTTTATTCTTCCGTATAATTGAGGTGTTCTCTTCTGTTTACCAACTATTTCATGCACCCATGTTCTCACCCCATGGCTCCGGAAGGACCCACTTTGAAATCTCTTCTCTCATTGTCAATCGCATTTTACCATATTTGGTATTTATTTGATTTTTTCTTTGCGTTTGGTAAGTGTTCCATTTTCCCTCCATGCACCTCTCCCTTTGAAGGAACTTTCCTCCTGATGGGTTTTTTTGGAAAGATTTCAAAATGTGTTTATTATGGTCTTAATAAGTATAAGCAAAGTCTATGCCATAGTCAAAAATATTGAGTGTGTCTAGTCATTCTTACTAATAAATTGCTGTCAATTTTGTACAGTAATGGGACTTGAAACTAGGGCAATCATTTTTCTTTTGGATCTCTATCTTAAGATGTTTAGCAAATTTCTGTGTCAGACAAAATAGTAGATAAATGGTAATTATTTGATTGACAACCAACCAAAGAAGCCACACGCTCAAAAAAGAAAAAAAAAAGAAAAAAAGAAGAAGAAGAAGAAAAGAGTCACACGAGGCTACACCTGTGACAACAGTCTTTCACCAAAAAATATACACGGACATAGAACAACAAAATTGCTATATTCAATGAGAAATTATAAATTGAGTTTTATCCTATGTAGCATTGTACTATAAGAAATTTTTTATAGGAGTTAATAGTGTTTCTATATAGAAGTACCAAAAAAAGAAAAGAAAAGAAAAACTCTTCAATGATTTTCGAACATTCCTTACTAGAGGAGGAAGCTCTGACAAACGTGTTAAATGAAACTCTTACACTAGAGGAGTCTTACTGGAGATAGATCCAAATGCTGCCAGATTAGGGAGGTGGGGGACAAATGTTCTAAATACTTCCACGTTCTCTCCACAAATTGAAACAGAAGAAATGAAATATGAGCTTTGCAAAGGGAGGATGGGTCATGGACTACATATCAACGCACTATTGCTACATCCAATGTTGATCACTTCCAATAGATCTTCAAAGAGGAACCTTCTTTACCTCTAGACCTGAGTTTTATGGTATGTAACAACCCAATTTCCTCTAAGGGTAATCTTATGATCGAAAATATTCCTTCATCACATGAAATCGAAAACACCATTCGTCGGATGGGTCCTTCGAAAGCCCCTAGCCCAGATGGATGTCCACCCATATTCTTCCAAAAAAGTTGGAACCATGTGGGAAAGGATGTTTCTATACTCATACAACACTTCTTCTCCTCCTCCATCCTCCCGCCAAACATCAACCACAATCACCTCGTCCTCATTTCAAAAAAGACAATGCGGCTACGCCCTCTGACTTTAGACCCATAGCTCTTTGCAATGTGGTTTATAAAACCATTAGTAAGATCCTCACAAACAGACTTCGTCCTTTAGTGGACAAACCGATCTCCCCCTCCCCCGCAAGCCGCATTTGTTCCTGGCTGCCATATCGAAGACAACATCATTATCGCTCAAGAAATTTTAAACTCTATGAAATCATGTCCTAGGAACAAGCACACTTATGCCTTAAAATTGACATGTCCAAGCGTACGATCAACTATCTTGGAGTTTTATCATGAAATCACTTCATGGTTTTGGGATTCAGGGACACACCAATAACCTCATCATGTAGTGTATCACCTCGTCCTGTTTCTCAATTCTTCTTAATGGAAACCATGAAGGGTGGTCAAACCAGGTAAAGGAATTCGCCAAGGTTGCCCCCTCTCACCCTATATATTCATCCTTTGCTCTGAAGTTCTCTCACGACTGTTCTATTTCTATATGAAAGTGCTGATCAATTCTAGGGAGTGTGTATCAATCGATATACTCCATCTACTACTCATTTATTATCGCTGATGACATTCTGTTCTTTGGATATGCGACCTCCTCTTTTGATAAATTCTCGAAGTGGTCAGGCCAACTAATTAACTATGGCAAATCTTCAATCAATTTCAGCCGCTCTGTGCCTTCTATGGACAGTGAATGCTTTGTTAGCATGATGAATCTAGTTATTAAGGAATCATATGATAAATATCTTGGTCACAAACTGTTGGGTTTGTAGCCTTTTGTTTTGGTTTTTAGTCCCACATCGGCTAGAAAGGAATGTGTATCTCTACATATATGAGTCTATTCTCTTTATGTAGATGCACATGTAGTGCACATGGGTGTGTGCCATGTGGGATTAATTATTAATGGTATAAAGGCTTAATCAACAATTAAGAAGCTGTAAGCTTTTTGCTCTTGGAAATTTATTTCCATGGAGCTAAACTCCGTAGGAGCTTAGCGACTCGGACTCGGACTCGGACTCGGACTCGGGCTCGGACTCGGGCTCAAGGACTCATGAGACGTAATGTGGCGTTTTGTTGGCGCACTTTGCACTTAGCACGTCAGCATCGTCGCTAGGCGCATAGTGTGCTTAAGTTGCGCTCGTTGTGCGACCTCGTTGCGCGGCCCGTTACGCGAGCCCAGTTACGCTGGCTCAGTTACGCAGCCCAGTACGCAGCCCAGTACGCCCAGTGTGCGCAGCGTACGCAGCGTGCGTAGAGTGCGCAGTGTGCGTAGCGTACGCAGTGTGCGTAGAGTGCGTAGTGTGCGTATGGCTGGCTGCATATTAGAGCGGGAACGGTTGCAGCAGTTGCTGCACGTTCAGGAGTGGTTCTGCCACTACCCTGAAGTTCAGGCAACTGCTTGGCAACCGCCCCGTGGGCTATATATGTAGGTTCTCTCCTCTCTCTGAGTGCAGAAGTAATCAGAATTCCAGGGAGAAAAACTCTAAGTGTTCTTTAACACAACAGAGTAGTGAGCGTGTTCTTTAACACAAACACTAGTACTTTTTAGTACGCATGGGTTCTGTTACTTCAAACAGAGAGAGAAGAGTAGAGCCATTGCCAGAGGAGTTCGCCGTCTTCCGAGGAGTCAGAAGAGCAGGAGTGTTCCAAGGTTTTCCGTCAACCTTGCTGGTTCCTGGAAGCTGTTCGCAGAGGGCGAATAAAGCTTTGAGCAACGATGATAATTCACCCCAGCATTTCCATCTCTCGCCTGTCATTCTTCTGTTGCCTTTAGCAGTTCTGTCAGTATCTTCTTTCTAGAAGGCACTACTGTCAGTTTGCTACGATCACGAAAATCTCTTTAGATTATTCGTGTATTACGATATCTTTTTAGATCTCGTAATTTGCAGAATCCTTCTGGATCTCTGTTACAAAACCTTCTTTAAGGAATTGCATTTGAAACGTTGTCTTTACAACTGTTTCAGTTTCTGTATTTTCCATCGAAAAGTGTGCCCCGACGTTCCCGGCAATAACAATCTCAAAGCTTTATTGCTACGATGGAAAATATTAATACTTTACTCCTAAACACTGACTTCTGTAAGTTAGAGAAGTTTGATGGAGAGCATTATCATGTTTGGAAGAGGAAGGTTTATCTCACTCTTCAACTCAGAGACGTGGATCACGTGCTTCTTGAAGTGGAACCTACCGTTTCAGATACTGGGTCTGCTGCCGCAATCTCTGCGGCTACTAAACTTTAGGCCAAGTGGAGAAGGAAGAATAGCATTTGCAGGTTGCTTATCCTGAATGCTATGGAGGATTCCCTAGCAGAATCCTATTCTAAGAAGAATATCGCTAGAGACATATGGGAGTCTCTAGAAAAACTCTACGAAGAAGACAAGAACCGCAGTAAAATATTTGTGGTTGAAAAATATCACAAGTGGTTCTTTGAGGACGAAAAGTCTATGCTGCCGTAGGTAAAGGAGTTCCTGAAACTGCGACAGAAGCTGGAAGACGAGGCGATGCCCCTCCCCGACAAGTTTGTTGTTGGAGGGATTGTCTCAAAGCTCCCCGCTGAGTGGAGCAAGTTCTATACAAACATGCATAGGCAGAAGTTGGAGATCACCCTTGAAGATCTCCTACAGGAAATCTATGTTGAGGACCAGATGCGGGCTCAACTGAAGGTGGACACACTGTCCAAGCAATTGGCTAACGCCAATCTGGTTCAGACCAAGGAACCAAAGGACAAGCATGCAGCTTTCCACAGCAAGAAGAAGAACCCTGACAATCTAAAAGTCAAGGGAACTTCTATCAAGAAAAAGAAGCCAAAGTCAGAAATGCCTTGCTTCAAGTGTGGCAAGAAGGGCCATTTTAAGAATGAGTGTAAAGCAAAGACTAAGCAGTCAGAACAAGGAGAGCCTAGTAAGGTATCTATGATCACTGACATAGTTGCTATGATTGTACAGGTTGATGCTGTAAGGACTGACTCTGATTGGTAGGTAGACACTGGAGCTTCCTGCCATGTCTGCTCCAGTAAGGAGTGGTTCACCACCTATACACCTACTTCTGAAGTGGTTATGATGGCGAACCAAGCACAAGCTGAAGTGCTCGGGATCGGGACGGTGGTGTTGAAGCTGACTTCGGGGAAGTCTCTGACGCTTCAAGGCGTAAAGCACGTACCTGCTATCGCCAAGAACCTGGTCTCGGGAGGCCTACTCTGCAATGCAGGCCTCAGGATGGACATCAATGCTGGCCAGATGGTGATGTCTATCAAGGGAACATATTTCAGAAAAGCTTTTTATACCGAAGGAATGTTCAAGATTCAGCTTGTAAATCAATCCAATGTAATTAATGTAATTAATGAAGTCACTCATTCTGCTTATACTCTTGAGTTGTGGCATAATAGGCTAGGACATGTTCATTGTAAACGAATAAACAGAATGTCTAGTCTAGGACTTATCTCCAAATGTGGGGGTAAGGTTGAGAAATGTAAAGTTTGTGCTCAAACGAAGATCACAAGGAAACCCTTTCCTCGGGTTAATCGAAGTACAGATCTTCTGGAGTTGGTTTACTCCGATATCTGTGACTTCAAACAGTTCTCTACAAAGGCCGGGATGAAGTATTTCATAACATTCATCGATGACTTCTCAAAGTATGCATTCGTCTACTTGCTGAAGGCTAAAGACGAAGCATTCGAGAAGTTTAAGGAGTTCAGAGCCGAAGCTGAGCGACAGACTGGACAACAACTCAAAAAGATAAGAAGTGATCGAGGTGGGGAGTACAGGTCTCGTGAATTCGCATCGTTCTGTAAGAACATGGAATTGTCAATGAGACTACGGCTCCGTACTCTCCACAATCAAACGGAGTAGCTGAGAGGAAGAACAGGACGTTGACAGAAATGATAAATTCAATGTTGTTGACTGCTGGCCTTCCTAAGTGCTACTGGGGAGAAGCTGCATTGACGGCCACTTTTATTCTAAATAGAGTGCCTCATGCAACTTCAGACGTTACTCCTCATGAACTCTGGTTCAAGGTCAGACCTAACTTGAATGTCATTCGAGTGTGGGGGTGTCTGGCGTATGTCAAGCTTCCAGATCTAAAGATTCAGAAGCTTGGGACAAGGACTACAAAGACGATCTTCTTGGGGTATACCGAGAAGAGTGATGCTCGAAGATTTCTTGATATTGAGTCAAATCATATCATTGAATCTCGCGATGCAGAATATTTTGAAGACAAGTTTGCAAGGCACAAGAATATTGTTCTTCCGGATGTTCCGAAGAATAATGAGGGTGCACAAGAAACAGAAGTCTTCAATAAAGATGTGGTCCAAGAAGATGTTATTGTTGAAACAACGGTTGAACCAGAACAAGCTGAGCCGTCAGCTAAGCGTGTGAGGAGGCCGAAGGATTTCGGAAGTGACTTTGTCACCTATCATGTGGAAACAGATCCGCTTACCTATGATGAGGCGATGAAGACCAGAGACGCAGTTTTCTGGAAGGAGGCGATTGACAATGAAATTGATTCCATCACCTCAAACAACACTTGGTTGTTGGTTGATCTTCCTGAAGGAGCGAAACCCATCGGATGCAAATGGATCTTCAAGAAGAAGATGAAAGCAGACGAAACTATTGACAAGTTCAAGGCTAGGTTGGTAGCCAAGGGGTTTTCTCAGAAGCAGGGGATTGACTATTTTGACACGTATGCTCCAGTAGCCCGGATGACCACCATCAGAATGTTGATTGCTCTCGCAGTAATACATAAGATGGAGATACATCAGATGGATGTGAATACGACTTTCCTAAATGGCGAGCTGACCGAAGAGATTTACATGCAACAGCCAGAGGGATTTGTCATCAGGGGTCTTGAAGACAAAGTCTGTAAGTTGGTAAAATCCTTGTACGGTCTTAAACAGGCTCCCAAGATATGACATGAGAAATTTGACAAAGTTATAAGGTCAAATGGCTACATGGTCAGCGATACGGACAAGTGTGTTTACACGAAGTTCGCTGTTGGAAGAGGTGTGATCGTTTGTCTGTACGTGGGCGACATGCTTATCCTAGGTACGGATATTAGCTGTGTCACTGAGACAAAGAAGTTCATCTCTAGCAAGTTCAGTATGAAGGACTTGGGGGAAGCTGATGTGATCTTAGGGATCAAGATCATCCGGACAGACACTGGACTAACGCTGTCACAGTCTCATTATATTGAGGAAATGATCACTCGTTATGGGTATCGAGATCTTCCAGGGGTTGATATGCCGTACAGGTGTGATCTGAAGCTGAAGCCTAATTCAGGGGAAAGCGTCAGGCAGCTGAAGTATGCAAGCGTAATCGGGAGTTTGATGTATGCTACTACTGCCACAAGGCCTGACATAGCTTTCGCCGTGGGAATACTGAGTCATTTTACGAGCAACCCAGGTGCTGAACACTGGAAAGCTGTGAAATGGGTTATGAGATATCTCAAGAAGACTCAGACATATGCACTGTACTACAGCAGAGATCTACAGGTAGTGGAAGGCTTCAGTGATGCCAGTTGGTGCTCAGAGGTGGAGAGCGAGAGGTCCACAGGTGGATACGTTTTCACAATGGGTGGAGCTGCTATATCGTGGAAGTCGAAGAAGCAGACTATGCTCTCGCGGTCATCCATGGAATCTGAGTTCTTTGCACTAGATACCGCAGTCGAGGAAGCAGAATGGCTTCGGGAGCTCATGTATGATCTTCCATTGGTTGGGGCGCAAATACCGGCGATACCGATATACTGCGACAACCAGGCGACTGCGACGGTGGCATCAAATGACCTCTTCAACGGGAAGAAGAGGACTGTGCGGTTGAAGCACAGGGTAGTACACGATCTTATCAAGAGAGGTGTTATTACAGTGATTGATGTTCGGAGTCAGGAGAACCTGGCGGATCCGTTCACCATGGGCCTCAAGCGCCAGCTGGTCAATGACACAGCTTGTAAAATGGGCTTGAAGGCATTCTGATATTGTATTATTGTATTCCTACCATAAAGTTTTATGCTATTAGTTCAAAGATTTATCTACTAGGCATCTAGCTTTTGGTTCAAGGGAGGACCAATAATCGAAAGAATATCAAGAACGGTGGGTACATGTTCTATTGGGCATGGAGAGGTTACGGACCTATAACCACTGTTGTCTACTATTGTTTTCTACGGAAAACGGTTCCTGTGGGAAGGTTGGCTTAATTGCCTTAATGAGTTCTCAGGCAGAGTGAATGCCTGGTGTGCTTTACAGGAGGCACGGTAGAGCAGCACTACAAGGAGTGAAACTCCAAGCTACAGTGGGGTGACTCCACAATGAGGTTCCTATATGTGGGGTGATGCCCAGGAATAGGATAAAGCCTCGGCTTTGCAGGCCAAGTCACAGCGGAGTAGTACCGCAAATAGGCAGTTAGCCTAATACTGTATGTTAAATATAAAGAGGGGTGTAGTCAGCACTACAAAGAGGAGGAGTTCCTCATGTTACAGTGGCACGACACCACCATGAGGTACCCGGTTAGGGATAAAGTCTCGGCCTTGCAAGCCATGTCATTGTGGCGTAACACCGCAAGGGAGCCTAAGGCTTCATGCTGGGTAGTTTGTCACTACAAAGAGGCGGTTACCTCATGCTACTGTAGTATGACACTACGATGAGGTTCCCGGTACGGGATAAGGCCTCGGCTTTAAGCCATGTCATAGCGGCGTAGCACCGCAAGGGAAGTGCAAAGCGCTTCATGCCATGTCTCTTTATAATGAACTCACCTATAGTGTATGACAGAGATATCAGGCCGTCGCTTGAGGGTAAACTTGTAGACACCCAAAATTATATACTGAAACTAGGCTGGCACAGGGCCTTTAATGTGTAGCCAGAAGCACATGTAACTACATTATGTGAGTGGAAAGAATTTCAGCTATGATGCAGAATTCAAGGCTTAGTCCATTCTTGTATTATAGTTTGATTTTTGACCCATGCGGGAAGATTCAAGTCGTAAGCGACATCTCTCCTAATGCATGATGGACAGTTACTGTGGGGAACACTCGTACTCATATATATAGAGATATGTGGGGGATTGTTGGGTTTGTAGCCTTTTGTTTTGGTTTTTAGTCCCACATCGGCTAGAAAGGAATGTGTATCTCTACATATATGAGTCTATTCTCTTTATGTAGATGCACATGTAGTGCACATGGGTGTGTGCCATGTGGGATTAATTATTAATGGTATAAAGGCTTAATCAACAATTAAGAAGCTGTAAGCTTTTTGCTCTTGGAAATTTATTTCCATGGAGCTAAGCTCCGTAGGAGCTTAGCGATTCGGACTCGAACTCGGACTCGGACTCGGGCTCAAGGGCTCATGAGGCGTAATGTGGCGTTTTGTTGGCGCACTTTACACTTAGCACGTCAGCATCGTCGCTAGATGCATAGTGCGCTTAAGTTGCGCTCGTTGCGCGAGCCACTTGCGCGACCTCGTTGCGCGGCCCGTTATGCGAGCCCAGTTACGCTGGCCCAGTTACGCAGCCCAGTACGCAGCCTAGTACGCCCAGTGTGTGCAGCGTACGCAGCATGCGTAGAGTGCGCAGTGTGCACAGCGTACGCAGTGTGCATAGAGTGCGTAGTGTGCGTATGACTGGCTGCATATTAGAGCGGGAACGGTTGCAGCAGTTGCTGCACGTTCAGGAGTGGTTTTGCCACTACCCTGAAGTTCAGGCAACTGCTTGGCAACCGCCTCGTGGGCTATATATGCAGGTTCTCTCCTCTCTCTGAGTGCAGAAGTAATCAGAATTCCAGGGAGAAAAACTCTAAGTGTTCTTTAACACAACAGAGTACTGAGCGTGTTCTTTAACACAAACACTAGTACTTTTTAGTACGCGTGGGTTCTGTTACTTCAAACAGAGAGAGAATTATAGAGCCATTGCCAGAGGAGTTCGCCGACTTCCGAGGAGTCAGAAGAGCAGGAGTGTTCCAAGATTTTTCGTCAACCTTGCTGGTTCCTGGAAGCTGTTCGCAGAGGGCGAATAAAGCTTTGAGCAACGGTGATAATTCACCCCAGCATTTGCATCTCTCGCCTGTCATACTTCTGTTGCCTTTAGCAGTTCTGTCAGTATTTTCTTTTTAGAAGGCACTACTGCCAGTTTGCTACGATCACGAAAATCTCTTTAGATTATTCGTGTATTACGATATCTTTTTAGATCTCGTAATTTGCAGAATCCTTCTGGATCTCTGTTGCAAAACCTTCTTTAAGGAATTGTATTTGAAACGTTGTCTTTATAACTGTTTCAGTTTTTGTATTTTCCATCGAAAAGTGTGCCCCGGCGTTCCCGGCAATAACACAAACTACTCGGTCCAAAGCTAGAGAAACCACACACCATCCTCTTATCGCCAAATGCAACAAGCGTCTCCAAGGATGGAAATCCAAACTCCTCTCCCATGCAGGTAGAAGTGTCCTTATCAAATCTACACTCGGCTTTATACCTATTTACTATATGTCTGCTTATAGACTGCCAAAGGGTGTTAACTGAAATATGGAAAAATTGCACAGAATGTTTTGGTGGGGCGATAATTATGGAAAAAGAAAATTCACTTCCTTCCATGGGAAAACTTTACCCAACCGAAAATAGACGAAGGTTTGGGATTCAGAAAATAGATAAAGGTTTGTGCATGTATTTTTCATAAAGTTTCCCCATCCCCAAATTAATAATTAATTCTACTCACCAATCATTCACCATGTAAGTGAAAGAAACCTTCTCACATTGTAATCTCTACGTGTTTCTGACTCTGAAAATCAACCGTAGAAGGCGCCTTTGGAAGATATGATCAAAATCAACATTGATGGAGCTACATCTTCTATGCAAATTGTTGCAGCTACAGTAGCCAGAGACTCATCCGGGAAGTTCATTGGTGGTATCGTTTGGAGTTCTAAAGATTTCCTATTCATGATCCAAGTATGCAGGTTGAACTCTATGCAGTTCATCTGGGACTCCTACTGGCCAGTTATCTACAAACAAGGAATTATATCCTTGAAGGAGATTCATTATCAGTTGTTCGTATTTGTAGGGGTGATGACTCTATTATCCCATGTAAACTTGGTGAAATCGTTGCTAATACTAATGATGCAATCTCAAATTCCCTAGGGTTGATAGAGTTCTTGTTTGCTAGAAAATATACGAACAAAGTTGCACACACATTAGCCAGACATGCATTATCTTGTAACTCTAACTCTATTTTCTTCCTCCTACTTGTATTCACCATCTCCTAGCTGAGGATTTCCAAGCTTTGGCTCATGGTCCTTCTGTTTCATGTAATGTTTACCCTTAGTAATGTTATTTCCTTTTTTTTTAAATGGTTCTCAATTTCTATCCTAATTGGCACTTTCTAATATCAAGATGGAGAGTTTTATGATTTAGTTTGAAAGTTGGGTCCATTATTAAGATGAAGAATTTCTAATATATCCTACATCAACGTCACATATAATGGAAATTGGAATATAAACCGCTATTGGAAGGAGTTTTTCCCCCTAAAAATGTTCCTACCAAAGAAACAGGGGTGAGAAAACCCCCATGGAGATGGCCTAAGCATAAATTTGTTAATAACATCAAGTGGTTAAATTAAGGACTAAAAATAAATTTAGAAATTATTTTATGTCAACTAGCAACATCGGTTAAACCGTAGTTGACCAGATCCTATTTTGATTAGGTTTGACCAAATTCGGTCTGGGCTGAGCCAACTCGACCTACATCTGATTTTATTTCGAACATGATGGAAACTTAAATCCCAAATCTAATCCGATCTGAAACCTTATTTAGTCTAGGATGAACTGAATCTGGTTTAAACCGACCAGATTCGAGAGGCAAACCATCTTTTATAAGGTTCTGGCCATATACCACGGAAGTTATGTAAAGATAATCCGCTCTATTTTCTTTATGGTATCAATAGGGTAATTATTATGTCGGATATCCTTGAAACTCAACGACATTAATCCAGAACGAAAAGAATATAAGGCCTCTTCAATGGTAAATTCAATACCACTGGACAACATAAAGTGAACTATTCCATGCTCCTCTATTAGGTCCAGTGCACTTTTGTTACACCCCAGAACCAGAAATACTAGAGAGCGGAGGTGAAACAAGCCAGCTTCGTATATCTTAGTACACCAGTACCTCGAGATATACGGTCATACATGGCTAGAGGACAAGTGTGAGAACTCTAACATGCCACTGACAACTCTAGGGTCGAATAAATACTATCTCAATCCAACAACAACAAATATTAAGAGTTAACATGAAAGTAAAAAAGGCATCCCAAAATACTATATCATATATAACCGTGAAGCTAGTGAATACATACTACACTAGCAAAGTACCAATATATATTATCAATATATCAATCTAGATCTAATAAAATACATCATGTTGACCGAAGTTAAAAAAAGTCTCGAAATAATAGGGCTAATACATCCCCTAGCTAACACCACCAAAAATGAAATAAACCACGAGTGGTAAGAAAAGGACACCCACTCGTAAGGTAGAACCACAGATCTAAGTCGACAGGTCATCCAGAGAAAGGTAGGGAGAATCCTTAAGCTCAAATGGTAAATCTGGCCAAACAAAACTAGTGGGATCAGAACCCCAAATAGCAAGTACCATAAGAAAACTCGAGGTGAATGGCGCAACATCACAAACAAAACAACAACATATAGACAATAAAATATATGCAGATCAAGACTGGTGCGGATACCAATATACGTATCTCGAGAGTAAAAATGACTTAATGCAAGACTAGTCACGTGCGAGCTATAAAGTATAAGGGAACGACAAGCGATGAGAGTACTTAGGAACAACTCTAGATACCAGATCAAAGCCGTAAACCAAATAAGGACTAGGATTGCAGTTTATCTTCCAAACCGAACTTAGCCTCTAGCCACTTATCGACACTAAGAACTAATATTAAAATCTAAAGAAATGCATAACTAAAAGTACATAGTAAATGAACAACCATCAAAACCGTAAACCAAATAAGGACCATGGTTGTAGTTTATCTTCGTAATTACTAGTATGCAAGTTCAGGAATTTTGCTACCACCTATGCTACAGAAACTCTGGTAGCTAAGGTAGCGACAACAGTATGGGACATACAAAAATATGAACACCCATCAATATTAGTCAATAGTAAATGAACTTATACTTAAAAAACATATCAATATCCAATAGTGTTATCAACACTCAGTCAATAGTGGTCGGGGGCCTATGCCAATCAGGGTTATTCCTGCCATAATGGGGCCGGGGCCATAGCAACCCAAGTTGTAGTAGCACGAAGTGTCCTCCCCTTCCAATGATTTATATGAGTTTACTAGTCAATTATCTTAAAAGATTAATTTCCAATTCTCAAGTCATTGACACTCGAGAATCATTCTAAAATGATGAGCCATGGTTATAGATCGTTTGAGAGTTATCATTGGCAAACATTCTCCTATCTCATAACACGTGAAATAATAGACAATACTCATACTCGATTGTCTAATGCCAAGATGAAAATAGATTAAACATAAACAAACATTCCACCATGTCATGAAAAATTTGGACTATTATTAAGTATATAGAGAAAAATACTTTATGAAACTATATAAAATTATAATATTATGCCAAGAAATCAAAACACTCAAAAAAATGAATAAAAACTACAAAGGGCAAAAAAGAACAAAAATAACACAAAATAGCCTAATTCGGGTTCGGATTACTGACTCATTTTTCAATTTTGAGGGGGACATTCAGATTTACCAATGAATTTTGCATATTACCGACAGATTTTTCGAACTATCACATAATCCAAAATCGAAAAGCACAAAACATTTTAGGCCATAAAAACTTTGTTTCAAATAAAATTCGACGTTTCAAGAGTCAAAATCGCATAAAATTGAATTTCCTACAATATAGGAGTATTAGTTTTTACAAAATTTAGGGATTAAAAAGATTATTACATTAGAATACTTAAAAGAACAAGTTTTTAGAAACCAAAACGTATTCCGATTATATCAAATTCAAAACTAATGACCAAAACCAAATGTTGCACACTAAAGATGTAAACAATTTGGAAAAAAATATTTTTGACTAATATAACTATAATTTCTAAAGAGAATAAAAAATAAAATATGGTCATAACACTTTTTAAGCAAGACGTACTTGGCTAGGGTTAAGCTCCCAGCCTATACTTCTAATCTACCACCAAGAGAGGTTCATAAATAACACTTAGGCCTCAAGACCAAGCTCTATGCTCATGCAAAAGATGGAAAGGTAATGAAGAGAGAGAGAGAGAGAAAGAGAGAGAGAGAGATAGAGAGAGAGAGGGAAAAGAGAGTAAAAAATAAAAAATACAATATAAAAGGTATATGTAAAAAAAATTAATTATGATCGTTGGATTTGCCATGTCAGCGATCCATGTCACTTCCCAAATCAATCTCATCCATCGAAAAGAAAACCAAATATCCAATGGTTAATAGTGGTGCTTCAGAATAACGAAATAGTAGACAAAAGAATGCATTAATATTATTTACTAAATATTCAAATACTATTCACGAAAATATCTAAAACATTATTTACAAAAATATCCCGAACGAAAATTTGGGCGGTGATCCGCAGAATACCGGCGGAAGATCTGAAAAAAGAAAAAAAATTCTACTTCGAAAAAATTTCAGGTGTAACGCCCCAGTCCCAAAATACATAGGACCAGGATACGTAAACATGCCAGATACGTATCAAGTGGACTCCAGCCCTAATCGAATACGTATAAGTTGTCTAGAGGTCTAGTCTAATTATAATTAGCAAGTCCAACTACATCTCAATCCACATAATATCATTTCAAATGAGAATCAAGTGTACTAGTGCTGATCAAACAGTAATACACCGATTCCACAAGAATACAAATATCAAGAAAGATAATATATACTAAAGTTGGCCAGAACGTAATACATCTGTCTGAACAAGCTCATGACAAAAATAAAGCTTATGAAATAAGGCTATATCTGCAGAGTAAAGTCATGGAAATTTGAATATAATGCTAGAGGAATATAATGAAAATATCAACCAATATATACCTAAAATCTTAAAGATGCAATCGTCAATCACCATCTAGCCTATAAAGTAAACTCAACAATAACCTGGAGAGATCACTAGGAACTCAGAAGACATAGCAAGATACATAATAACATGACGAATGTATTAATAAATAACATGCATGGAAAGACAAGAAAATAGACACAAATGAATAACTAAGACACACGAATACTAAGACAATGGCATGCCATAGAAAGCGTAATACTAGACATAGCTAAAAAATAATTTAAGTCAATTCTATTGACTATAGTCAAGACAAGCACTCCCAACCTATAGTCTTAATTGTAGTCCAAGGCAACCGACTCCCAACCTATAGTCTTAATTGTAGTCCAAGGGAAACGACTCCCAATCGAGAATGGTTAAGGTAGCCAATCCTAGTATCATTCTCCTCTCCTAAAGGAACACAATATCAAGTCAATCCTATAGACTATAGCTAAGGATAGCTCATACTCTATAGAATATCTCAAGTCAAGTCACACTCAAGTCAAGTCAAAGGAAATAGTATCGTAGGACTAGACAAATCCATCATGAGTTATGTGAACATAAAGACCAATATAACAGGCAATGAAAATATAGCAGAAATCATATACGTGCATGTAAAATAAGAAACATGGCAAAGCAGCAGATAACAACCAAGTATGAATTATAAGAAACATGTAATCCATATGACTAGACAACTCCATCGTGAGACATGTGAACATGAAGACCAACAGAATAGGCAATGAAAATATAACAAAAAAAATCATATACATGCATGTAAAATAAAAAACATGGCAAAACATTATATAACAACCAAGTATGAATCATAAGAAACATGTAATCCATATGACAAAAGAAATAAGAGAAGAAAATATATAATTACTGTACAATTCGGCAAGGTATACTTGTCTGTCGTCTAGTCCCTACTGAATCCACATTACCGAAGCCTATCAAGAGTCCACATATAATAAAAGAATTATTATTAATATTCTAATTACATATGGGACACATGGGTTTCCTACACAACAAGTCTATATGCTTCTAGAGAATACCAAGATCTAGTTTCATGGTTTTGACTTCCAAAATTCAAGGTTAAGCCCCAAATAAAGGACAAACATATAAATCACCTAAAATCATAAAATTATAATTTAGATATAATTTATATGGAATTTAACCTATAAATTCTAGGTTTTGGAATCTTCGATACAACTCATGGTTATGTCTATTTAATACTGACTAATCTTGCCCGAAACTTGTCCAAAATATTACCAATTCATTGCTATGGCCTATATCTATGAAATAACATATAAATATTAATTAAATATGATTATAACTCAAAAATAATATCTTATTTATGTACCAAATCAGTCCCTATTTATGAGTCATTCTACGTCAACAAGTTAGCCAAAAACCTAGTTTGCCGGCCCATATTTTTATGGTTCAGATGAGATGATAATACCAATAAAATAGTTTTAAAATAATTATTTTACAGTAATAAAATATCAATAAATTTAGTTTTCATAAATTCCAACAATCGCTCAAAATTTTATACCGAAAAGCCTCTAACTAATCCTACCGTAAGCCAATCTATCAACCACCTAGCATGCAATCTATATGGACTCTATATAGTAAAAAGGATGACAAGATATGGGTTCTAGAACAATAAATTTGCAGAATTCTAATGGAATTATGCCATGGGGGTTTGAGAAGAAGAGTTGAAATCTTTACCGAAGGCCTTCGTAAGATTGGATGTCGATGTTGCTTCTTGTCCAAGAACATGACTCCTTGCTCGTGCTTGGCTTCCTTCTCCTTATTTGATGAGTTGAAAGCGATGGCAATAGAGTTTTGATGGATTTGATGGAGGAGATGGTGGGCATTTGGAGGTTTAGTGGTGTTTGGGTGGAAAGATGGTGAAAATAAGGTTTTTTTGGATAATATATATGGATGAAAAAGTTATATGGAAGGGGATAGATGGTTAGGGGCTACAATTTCGATTGGAAGAGTTATCCAAGAGAGGGAGGAAGGGTTTGGTTATGTTTTAGGGTGTATCGCCTTAGTCCCAATATACGTAGGACCAGGTATATGAATACATGCCAACAACGCTTTATCAATGGGCCAAACCTCATAACAAATCCATTAGCAAAATGTTTAAGCTGTAAATCATGATAATAACCAAAAATATATATCACGGTCCACAGGTATATAACTAAACACATCCATAGAATAATAGTCCACAAAGATATCAAGTCCAAGAAGAATAATATAACAAATATCCAGCAGTAAGTGATAATGTCTGCACGGGAAAAAAACAACCTGTAGCCATAGAAAAGAGAAATAAAGTAATAATCAACTACAAGTCTGCTAAAATAAAAAATAACATAGCAAGTCTAAATAAGAAAATAACATGATCACGAAAAATCCTCTGGTACTATCTCGTTCTCCTGTGCCGGTACGTCTCCAGTCTCATCTCCCAAACCGTAAACCTCAGGATAGTCTTTAGCTCCATCTAAGCCTAAGAAATAGCCAGGTCCTCAGGGGACTAACAAGGTACATAATATACATGCCATGGTACATATATAGAAAATATGATCTAAGGAAATCTATGTATCTGGTCTATGTGCTATGCAAGTGAGAATCTTTCCCAGAATACCATACCTCTCCACTGAGGCTCACAAGCTCCTTAGCAGGATATTGTCCCCACTACCGTGTCTTGGGACCAAGGACAATCAATCTCGATAGTTATAACATCTACTCTGCTACAGAGTTAAAGGATCACAAAAATAATAGGCCACACGACAATAGGTCTGATATTATGGTCAAGTTCTCCCCAATCCCATGTCTAGAGTCTAGCAATGTCAAGTCTGTACAATCATCTTGATAATAATAACAATAATGATGAACAATTTAGAATACGAATACGAAGTCGATACCACGAATAATCATGTAAACCTTACATCATGAATGTGTCGGTGTCCTGTGGTCATTCGTGTCAATAGATATGATAATATGCACGCAATGCTAATGTCAATACTCGATTTCATCATCATGACATGGGTACCCATCTACGAAATGGACACTAAGTATCAACGTTCCTACGTTATGCAATGCTAACCAATAAACAACAAGAAAGGAAAAGAAAACAATCTAAAACACGACAAGGTACACTTTCCTATAACTGTAGTCTGAGCGTATACCTGACCAACTCCAGTGTCCTCGTCACTCCCTCCAATATTATATATAATAATAAACTATTATTGTCACGATCCATACCCGGTTTAGGGGCACGAGCACGTGGGTACGTCCAACCTACGCCGCAGTGTCGGCGGTAGAACGCTGTAAGGGTCATCGATATAATCTAACATCTACAATATAGAATATGAACCTGTCATCTCCGCACAGAGGAATATGTATAATATTTTAAATATAACTCAATCACATGAATCTAAAGGAAAATAATCACGATGATATGATAGAAGATAAAGATGAAATAGTCTGAAATAGTAGCAGAGTCACAACCACACGAGTTTAGAAGTTAAGATATAGTACAATCCTAAAATAATACTACAGGCCCAATATATCATTCTGGATACAAATCCAGCAAAACCTAGCTAACTAAGTCACTACTGGAGGTGCGTCCTCTAAGAGCACTGGCTCCACAAGCAAGTCCTAATCAGCGTCACCATCTATCCCAAACCCATAGTAGGTTATGCAATCAGCCTCTAAGCCCTCTGTAAACTAGTTATCCAGTCAGGATTGGAGTGAAGTACATACGCCAACAACAATTCTATTAAATTGGTAAAGGCTATAAGAAACAGTTATAATAGAGTGCATGATAGAATAACAAAACTAGAAGTAAGAAGTACAAGATAAACTGGATATCATGTCATGGTATGAGAAGTATATAGTAAAACTAGAATGTAAAGTGACACAGGCAATCTGAGTATAATATAAGGTATAACTGGTGCTTTGAGATATTAGAGTGTTATGTGATCGACTTGGGTCCAGATTAGGCTATTTCATTTGACCGGCTATGCACAAGTACGAGTAAAGTGGATCAGGCCGGCCACAACGGAAAGCTATGCACAAGTAGTATAAAGTTAGGCTACACCCTACATGTGGTGAGGGTGAGCTATGCACAAGTAGTAAATAAGTGGGGGTATTGATCACATAAACTCTAATAACTTCCTAACCCTCTGAATAGTATAATGGATCCAACCATGACATATCATGACACGAGATTCAAAGAGTAGGGGCCAGCCCACTCCCAAATTGGTGTCTATACAAGTACAAGAAACAATATCGAGCAAGTATCGATATACTAGATTAACCTGGAGCAACATCTCATGACGGGATCCAACATATACTAGTCCGTGTATCCTCGTATGGAGAATCAAGTAAAATACTACAACTGAATAGATATAGGAAGTATCAAAGTAATAAAACTATCAAAAAATGTACTCTCCTGAGGTCCTTAGCAGTCAATATGAATCGAGGCTCAAAATGGAGTCGAAAGACCTATATATGAGATATTCATATGTTAAATAGGGTTTAATAGTGTTAAACATGATTTTCTAGTGTGTGATATGCAATCTAGGTCAAATCTAGGTCAAATTTGACTTACAGTTGACTTTTGGTCAACTGGTCAACCATGGTCAAACCCTAGTCAAATATAGGTTAGGTTAACCTATTTTAAGTCAATACCTACCTAGTTACCCTTGTTATCTATGTATTTTTGGATGTTGCCTACATGGGTATATATATATACTCTATAGTCTAACTTACCCCATACGCTATTCATGATCCACCCTAACTTCGATAACCCTTTACTCTAACTATATTGGTATCCCCATTACCTTACCCTAAATTAGGAATTCATATTACCTTAGTTGGATAGGTAAAGCCATTACCTATCCAATATTATCTCTAGTACGTTCTAGATACCTTGTCGTAGAATTGACGCCACGGACAAACCATTTGGAACTGTATGGATGGCCAATTGTACATGAAAATAAAATAGAGATCTTTTCATTAGTTTTAGTTTCATAAAAAGATGAGATCAGAAAGTACACGATCTATTATAGATAAAAAATAGCGTACTTGCTGTGATAAATTAAGCACAAGTTCGGTCGACTTTGGGTGCCTTCCATGCCTCGTGTCGACCAAATTAGAGGATGAAGCTCTTCAAGAATGTACTGGGGTGTTAGGGGGTATCCTAGGATCAAAATGAAGGTGGTAGGAGGGTTGAAAGAGGTCGGGATGATAAGTGTCTGTCGGGTGGAAAGGAAAGTGCAAAAATAGAAAAAAAAATTAGAGGGAGTGTGACACAAAACCCTAAAGCAAACAACCACAAGCAAGCACAAACAGAAAACTAATACTATACCTAAAACTCTAACGGTCTCTGGTGGTTATCGGCCCAATGCCGCTGCCTATTCTGAGCCACCCGAAGTTTATTCCTGATCAGTTTGACCTTTTCAGCTGCATCTACTACCTTCTTCGGGCCAAGAAATACTCTCTCGTCGACATCATCCCATGACAAGGGAGTGCGACACCTCCATCCATATAGAGCCTCAAATGACAATATCTCTATACTGGTCTGATAGCTGTTGTTGTAAGCAAACTCTACCAGGTGGAGATAGTCCTCCTAAGAACCCCCAAGATCTAACACACAAGTGCAAAGCATATCCTCAAGTGTCTGAATGGTCCTCTCCGACTGTCCATCTATCTGGGGGTGATATACGGTACTGAACTTAAGATGAGTGTAGCCTGCAAACTCCTCTAGAAGTAAAAAGTAAAGCAACTATCTCGATTCGAGACTATGCTCACAGAAACTCTGTACAATCTGACTATCTACCGCACATACATCTCTACCAGCTTCTCTATAGACAATTCCACTTTGAAAATAATAATTAGGCTGATTTGGTTAATCTATCAAGGATGACCCAAATCGCATCTTTTTCTTCCGGAGATCGTGGAAGTCCGGACACAAAATCTATAGTGATGTGCTCCCACTTCCACTCTGTAATAGGTAGTGGCTGAAGCAAACCACCTGGCCTCTATCTCTCGGCTTTCACCTGCTGGCACACCAAGCAACGAGATATAAACTGAGCTACCTCTCGCTTCATGCCATACCACCATACGTGCTCTCTCAGGTCTCTATACATCTTGTTGGCTCCAGGATGCATAGAGTACTGAGAATGATGCGCCTCCTAAATAACCTCCTTCCGAAGCTCTCCACTCAGTATACACAACCTAGTACCATGCCTCAGCGATCCATCTTCGGCAATAGAGAAATCATCTAGTAATCCTGCCTGCACCTGCTCTCTGATGCTCCTCATGGCCACATTATCGTACTACACTAATCTGACTCTGTCTATCAATTCAGACTGAATCTGTAAGCCCCACATATAAATCTCCATACCCGAAACGATCACCTTGATACCCAAACTATCTATATCGGCCAATAGATGATGATCTGCCATCAAATACATAGCGATTGGATACCTGCTCAAGGTATCGACAACTACGTTGGCCTTTCCTGGCTGGTACTGTAATAAGATATCGAAGTCCTTCATCAGCTCAAGCCACTATCTCTTTCTCATGTTCAATTCCTTCTGAGTGAACACGTACTTCAAGCTCTTGTGATCTGTGAAGATCTCAACTCACTCTCCGTACAGGTAGTGCTTCCACAGCTTCAGAGCAAAAATAACAGCTGCCAACTCTAGATCAAGGGTAGGATAGTTCTTCTCATGAGGTGCAATTACCTGGATGCGTAGGCAATCACCTTCCTGTGCTGCTGAAGAACGCAACCCAAGCCCTTTCCAGATGCTTCACTGTAGATAGTTAAACTACCTGTCCTCGATGGCAACGTCAGGATAGAAGCTGTGGTCAACCTTTTCTTCAACTTATCAAAAGTGGCCTGACACTCCTCGATCCAGACGAACACCACGTCTTTTCTGGTGAGTCTAGTCATTGGCTCTGTAATTCGAGAGAAGTCCTGAACAAACTTTCGGTAGTAGCCTGCCAGACCCAAAAAGCTCTAAATCTCGACAACTGAGCTCGGTGTGGGCCAAGACTCAACTGTTGAAATCTTCTTCGGGTCCACAAAGATGCCCTTCTCGGTCACAACATGACCCAAGAACTCCATATGTTCGAGGAAGAATTCACACTTTGATAGCTTTTTATAGAGTTGCTCCTTCCTGATAGTCTCTAGCACAATCCGTATATGCTTCTCATGCTCCTCTGGCATCTTCGAGTAGGCCAAGATGTCATCTATGAAGACCACCACGAACTTGTCAAGGTACTGATGGAATACCTTGTTCATCAAGTTCATGAATACTGCTGGGGCGTTGGTCAACCCAAATGGCATAACAATGTACTCGTACTAGCCATACCGAGTCCAAAAAGCCATCTTCGGAATGTCCTCATTCTTCACCTTCAGCTGATGGTAACCTAACCTCAAGTTTATCTTCAAAAATTTCTTAGTACTGCTCAACTGATCGAACAAGTCATCAATCCTCGACAACAGGTACTTGTTTTTGATAGTGAGGTTGTTGAGCGCTCTATAGTCGATACACATGCGTACCATTCTATCCTTCTTTGGTACAAACAGAACAGGAGCGCTCCAAGGTAAAAAACTGGATCTGATGAAACCCTTGTCTTGCAGCTCGTTGACTTGCTTCTTCAGCTCTGCAACTCGCTGTTGTTGATCCTATAGACGTGCTGCGAGATAGGCTCAACACCCGACACCAAGTTTACAGAGAAATCAACGTCCCTATCCGACAGCATCCCCGACAACTCATCAGGGAAAACATCCAAAAATCCTGCTATTAATGGATATGGCAATTCCTGCCCCTCCAACATAGCTCCACAGAAGCCATCTCTCGGCCCAGCTGCTTCTCTGGCGAACTCAAACTCTAGCTCTCTCGGTGGTCTAAACAGAACTCTGCCTCCTCTATAGTCTATGCTAGCATGGTGCATGCTCAACCAATCCATACCGAGTACCATATCGTAGCTCGAAAGTTGCATTACGAGCAAACACGCACTTAGCTCCCGGCCTTCCAGTGTAACTCTCCGCCTCTTACAAATATTATTGACCAGGATAATGCCTCCCTCGGTCATAATCTTGCAAGTCCTACCTAGTGGTTTAGCAATAATGTTGTGTCTAAGAGCAAAAGAGACATACAAAATAGTGTGTAGTACTAGAGTCAAACAAAGCTAATACAAAAAAGAAATAGAGAAGAACAGAACCTGCAACAACGTCTACGGGCTCAGCCACTCGACCATCAGTACGTATGCTCTGCCCTGGGGTGCTCCCCTCTGATGCTGGATGAAGTGCTGCTGCTGGGTCGGAAGTGGTGGACCCCTTGGCTAAACAGCAGATCTTGTTGAGCTCTAGCATGAGGTGCTCTGACCTGACCTCCCTGAGCTGGACGCGTAGGATAATCCTTCAACTGGTGGTCGTGCGATCCATAGAACAAACAAGCGCCTAACCTCTTTCTACAGATATCTCGGGTGTGTCTTGGCTTCCCACAGAAGGCACACTAAGGAACCGGCTTCTGCACCTGCTAAGGATGCGCACGTGCTGGTGCATGGTGCTGCTGATGCTGATGCTGCTGGTGGAACGGCCTCTGCTGAATCTAAGGATGCTTGGTCGGTCCTGCACTGGAACCAGCACCAATAGCATCGCAACTCCTCTTGGGACTGAGACCCAAGTCCTTCTCTGCGATCTGAGCATCGATCAGCATATCTTCGAATGTCGCCGTACGACGCCCAAACGTACGAGATCTGATCCCGATGTTCAGGCCCCTTCTGAACTTACTGTAATGCCCCATTTCTAAAATACTTAGGACTAAGTACGTAGACATGCCAGCTGTATACATATGAAGTATACCCCAATATATGGAATCCTCGTATGCATACATAAGCTGTAAATACAGTAAAACCAATGCTAACTAATCTCATCCACAAATGAAAGAATAAAAGATATCATATAATCAACTATGAATTGTCTTTGTATAAGATGTTGGACGGAGACAAATCCACTACCAACTTTGAAAAGAAATACATAATAAAAGAAAGAGTTTGGCGGGCAAAATAAGGGATGATCCAAGAGCAATCATCTTCGAAGGAATAGAGATGATCACGACCTTGGCTAGAATACCTGCAAAAAGATAAGAGCACACACTTGGAGAGATCATTAGGTGCTCATAAGGACGCAACAAGATACATAATATCATGCCATAAAATTGAATATCAACTGCTCAATAATAAGTCTAATCGGATTATAACATGGTCTAATACTCCACCATTGAATTAGGTACCATCACCTTAACCAAACAAGGACAGAAGATGACACTCTAATCCACGACAAAATATCTTTCCATGCCATGAATCCAATATGGTATCTAGGCCATAATAAGGTGGGGGCAGTAAACCACACCAACAATCAAACAAGGACAAGGTGTGGTAAACTAGTCCGCGACAAATTACTATTCCAAGCTGCAATCAGATATAAGTACCCAAACCAAAAGTACTCATATCTAACGGATAAGGGTCGTCTAACTAATCTAAGTGTAATACAATCAAGAATAGTGCATGGTCGCATAACCTCGAAGTCAAGTCAAGGAAAACAATATAATACAATACTCAGTAGCGAGTCTAAACACTATATACCATCGAGCGAGTCTATAGTATCGAGTGAGTCTATAGTATATAGTCTACCTATCATTTCTCAGTATCGAACGAGTCTACGATAGATAGGGAGGAGGTCAACGTCCACTTGTATTCTCCTCGCCTAAATGCTCTAACTCTAATAACTACTAGTCTTCTATCATACAATCCTAATAGCAGTTATAGCCTAACGAACGTCCTTACGTATCGGCGGCTAGCCGACCACGCAAGTACGAGACCTATTTGCGACTCATGACTCATAGAAAATATGTGTCAAGGCCAATGAATGCAGGTAGTCTCTCTAATCTAGGTTTAATGGGCAAAGAAATAGTACAAGCAACAGGAAATATAAATAAGCAGTAGAATTGCATAAAGATAAGACTATTTAGCACTGTTTATCTTGCAGTAAATAAATAAGAAATAAATGCATGCAATATGTGAGCTAAAATACATAGACAGTATATGGCAAGGTATCTTGCCTGAGGGTGGTGCAAATAACAAGTCCAGTAATCAGAATCGGTCGCTATGAAAAGTCAGATCCCACAAATGACTCTGGATGCTGCAACAAACATCACGAACGTGTTTGGTATAAAAGATATATCTAAGAAACGCCTGTCCGAAAGTTTAATTTTGGACACAGGGGCAAAATAAAATTTTTGGATTAAAACGATGTCCGCTGTTGGACCCGTTTTGTATCGAAAAGCGTGCCAGTACCTATGATCTCTAAAGTCCTTAAACTATATGTCTACGGGTTGGTTAAGTAGGTTCTGTAAGTCTTGAAGATGTGCCTTCCATGACTTTTGTGTATAAGTAGCACACGAAAACTCAATTGAGTGGCACACTAGTGGCACAAGTGTAGTGAGTTTCGAGTAGATCACAACCATATATTGGGTCAAAAGATTTGAGTAGAGATTGAATATGTAATTGTGGTCGAAAAGTACATCGGGATTACGGTAAGGGTTATAATTATCCTTTTTGACCTGAAAGTCGTATCTTGAAAATAGAGTACAAGGGATCATCTTTGAGTGAGACATAATATGCCTAAACGAAGGTGGACTCCTCTAGGTCTTATATATGAAATTTGTTAAAAGGTAACAGCTGGTCTCGTGCTCCGAATAACAATATCACGGTTGAGGACACCAAATGATCTAGATAGAAAGTGGGTGCTCATGAGGTACTAATTTATCATCCTAATAGAAATCAACTTATCCTAATCAATAGGTAATACTAGTAAATCCTAAAATTTAGAGGGCTTACAATCTATACTCTACAGAACTAAGATGCAGTCAGAAAAATTTCAAAGTCGTAATGTTGTACCTCGACTCTTGATTATAAAAGAGTACTAGACGACGTAATAGATAATGTGATACAGTAGATATGAATAAAGTTTGAAGATTGTTCTCCGATTTCGAATAGATGGAAACGATTGTGTATATATAGCTTTCATGACCATAGAAGAATACTTCATGTCTACGAGCGTTTGTTTTTTGAAATAGGTGACGAAAAATAATAAGAGTTCGAGGGAGATGGGATCGAATTGCAAATATGGGTTTCAAGAGTGATTTAATAGTTCAAATGGAAGTTGTCAAGACCGTTGCGGATGAGATCCTAAAGGACAAGTTTAACTATATCTCAATCCACATAAAATAATCGAAGAGCGAACCAGGGGCACTAGGATGATCAGACCATCATGCATCGGTTCTGATTAGACAACATGTTAGTGGACATGCCCAGATAACATATGACTTGAACAAGCTCGATAAATGGATGAGCTAGCAAAATTAGGCTATAATAGCAGCATTAGTCAAGATAGTTAAAATTATGAGTACATGAGAAGTTGAAGAAAGTGTGAATAGTTCAAGTTCTTCAAATAAAAATCTTAACTCATATGATGTTTGTGACTATACAAACGTCCTACTATCTCCTTGTCTAACGCTTTGGTTAAGGTCAAAGGGAGTGTTAGGTCGTGAGGTATTCTACCTAACTTATAAGAGTTAAACTAGTAGTGTGATGGTACAATGGAATGTGTCTTCCTAGTATGAGTCACCTTTCTAACCTTTATCAAGCACGAAGGAAGGGATATGAATTATGATAGAAGGAATCAAGCAAGATGCAAATTAAGGAGTCAAGTGAGAGTTCAAAAAATAGAATCGAGGAAGGAGGTCAAGTATGTGGATGAGATCCTAGAATCTAATCCTATATGCAAACTTGCTTGGTACGGTAAAGTAACCAAATAATTTATCGTAGACCTGCATGGGCCACGACAAAAACATGTAATGCCCCAGTCCCAAAATACTTAGGACTAAGTACGTAGACATGCCAGCTATATACATACGAAGTATACCCCAATATATGGAATCCTCGTATGTATACATAAGATGTAAATACAGTAAAACTAAGGCTAACTAATCTCATCCATAAAATAAAAGAAGAAAAGATATCATATAATCAACTATAAATTTTTTTGTACAAGATGTTGGGTGGAGACAAATCTACTACCAACATTGAAAAGAAATACATAATAAAAGAAAGAGTTTGGCGAGCAAAGTAAGGGATGATCTAAAAGCAATCATATTCGAAGGAATATAGATGATTATGGCCTTGGCTAGAACACCTGCGAAAAGATAAGAGCACACACCTGGAGAGATCACCAGGTCCTCAGGTAACAAGATACATAATATCATGCCATAGAACTGAATATAAACTGCTCAATAATAAGTCTAATCAGATTATAACATGGTCCAATACTCCACCATTAAATTAGGTACCATCCCCTCAACCAAACAAGGACAGGAGATGGCACGCTAATCCACGGTAAAGTATCTTTCCATGCCATGAATCCAATATAGTATCCGGACCACAACAAGGTTCAGTACCTTCTCATCGGGGCAGTGAACCACACCTACAATCAAACAAGGACAATGTGTGGCAAACTAGTTTGCAATAAGTTACTGTTCTAAACTGCGATCAGATATAAGTACCCAAACCAAAAGTACTTATATCTAATGGATAAAGGTCATCTAACCACTCTAAGTGTAATGCAATCGAGAATAGTGCATGGTCACATAACCTCCAAGTCAAGTCAAGAAAAACAATACAATACAATACTCAGTAGCAAGTCTAAACACTATATACCATTCTTCAGTATCGAGCGAGTCTATAGTATATAGTCTACCTATCGTTCATCACTGTCGAATGAGTCTACGATAGATAGGGAGGAGGTCAACGCCCACTTGTATTCTCCCCGCCCAAATGCTCTAACTCTAATAACTACTAGTCTTCTATCATGCAATCCTAATAGTAGTTATAGCCTAACGAACGTCCTTACGTATCAGTGGCCAGCCGAACATGCAAGAACGAGACCTATATACGACTCGTAACTCGTGGAAAATATGTGTCAAGGCCAATGAATACAGATAGTCTCTCTAATCTAGGTTTAATGGGCATAGAAATAGTGCAAGCAACAGGAAATATAAATAAGCAGTAGAATTGCATAAAGATAAGACTATTTAACACAGTTTATCTTGCAGTAAATAAATAAGAAATAAATGAATACAATATATGAGCTAAAGTACATAGACAGTAGATGGCAATGTATCTTGCCTGAGGGTGGTACACAGAAGTAGCAAGTTCAGTGATCAGAATCGGTCGCTATGAAAAGTCAGATCCCATAAATGACTCCGGTTGCTGCAAAAAATAGCATGAACGTGTTGGTATAAAAGATAAGTCTAAGAAACGCCTGTCCAAAGGTCCAATTCTGGACACAGGGGCAAAGTTGAAATTTTGGGTCAAAATGATGTCCGTTGTTGGACTCGTTTTTACCAAAAAGTGTGCCAGAACCTACGGTCTCTAAAGTCATCAAATTATATGTCTATGGATCCGATTTGACAAGATGAACCCAACTGTATGTCTGAAGTTGGATTCCGGTGGGCTGTGCACAAATTTACCCGTTGGATCGGGTCGCGGGCCCGCCAAAATGACGTTCCGGTCGACCTTCTCAGAATCGGACGAAACTTGGCATACAGGACCAAAAAAATAATATGGTCCTGTTGGAGCAAGTTTTGTCTCCATATGACAAACGTGCACAAAGTTATGGGCTATTTTGCAAAGGGGCCGATATGGGGTATCTCAACTGATATGCCTCGATTTAGTCGCGCACGCACAACGAAATCGAGTTCCATCGAATCTCACACATCGACAACATCCATACGCATATTTTGATGCTCATGGGTTGCTACCATATCGTCCGTTTTGTCGGGACGCACGCCGTATCGGAAAAATTTTCTTAAAAATTTCTGTTTTCAAAACTAATTTTCTCTCACTTTAAGATCGAAAATCTTTACATCCAGTAAATAAAAATTAAAATAAAAGAAAAGGTTTGAAGTGCTACATGCGGTCTACAATACCATTCAGAAAATTTTCAAACATTACTAATAGGTTGATCGGAATTTATCTCTAAACATGAGGGTTTCGACTGTTTTCAAGCAATCAGAAAACAGGTTTTTCCAAGTTTTTCGAGTCAATCTTTCGACCCGATGGTTAATACCATGGGGTACTACTAGGTGGGTTGTCTAGAGGGTTAGGTAAGCTCTATGCTGCAACTTGCAGAATCTAAAAACAGTAAACATGCTCGAAGAAATCAACTGACGAAGAGACGTACCTCGCAGTTGCGTATTCGAACAGGGGCCCCTATTTTCGTCGGGTTTCTGTGGTTCCCCGGCCATGCGGCAGCCGTCGGCGGTGTTCAGGCAGCCAGGGACGCACGGTAGGACGTCAGAGTGCTCAGGGATCAGGTGGTTGTGGTTGGGGAGAAGTATCGAGAGAGAATTTTACGAAAACCTATTACGGCTGCTATGCATATATACGAGGTTTTGAATCCTATTTTACGGGTCGAATTCGACATTGATCCTTCGTAGGAGTTGTCTAGGGTTGGAGAGAATCAGTAGATTTGGATTAGGGAAGAGATTTGGATGAATATTCATTTATGATTTGATCCTATCAAATCTTCTCCTCATCGTTTACTGCTCCTAGAAGGCAGTCGTGTATTTAATAGTAACGTTCCTTTGAGGAACAATATACTAAGGGCTCCCCATTTTTTTAAACTTATACATAATCTAAAAACCCTTAAGCAGTTACAAAAAATATGTAAAAATGATTTTTAAAATCTACAAAAAACTGAAATATTTCTTTGTAGCACTTCCTAGTTGTAGGGTACCTTATACCTAAATTTGTACTTAAAATTATGTAAATCAACTACTTATAATTAACAATTGACCAAGAATAATAATAATAATAATAATAATATAATAATAATAATAATAATAATAATAATAATAATAATAATAATAATTATAATAATAATAATAATAATAATCTCAACAATAAACTACTGCTATCATTATTAAACATATCAATTCAAACCCCCCTTTTTAAACAATATATATGATAATAGTAATAACTAAATATTTAAAATTGGAAGATAACCAAAATATGATATGATAAATTTTGATCAACAGAGTATCAAAATAAATAAATCTAGTGATGCCTATAACTAATACACTAGTCAAGGCACTTGACTGAACTAGCCATGCCATATTGTCTAGTCAGTGTGCGTAACAAAAATTAAGCATGACTAAGACTATTTATAAATAAATATCAAAATTATTATAAACAAATTATTTAAAGGATTATAAAATAAAAAATCCTTGAACCATGCCCTTTGCATCCTGAACCATGCCCTTGGCGAACCGACTCAGACAGAAGAACTTAGCTGCATACTCGTCAACTGACAAGTTCCCCTATACTAGTCCTACGAACTGGCCCTCCAGTGCACTAATAGCCACGTCAGGAAAGAATTTCTACTTGAATAGCCTCTTGAATGTATCCGACCTCAGACCTATCATTGTCAGTCGAGGGTCTGTGCGATACCAAGTCAGAGCGATATCAAAGAGCTGACTAGCTGCTGTTGCTACCCGCAGTCCCTCCGAAATCTGGGCCAACTCCAAACTCCTCTCTATATCCTTTAGCCAGTCATCGGTATAAAGGTTCCCCTTCGTCCCCTTGAACTTTCGAGGGAATATTTTCTTGAAATCCATCACTGGGCCAAGCCTCACCTGCTGCTGCGGTTGTTGGACGAAAGCACCCTGAGTTTGGACAGCAGCCACCTTCTCCACAGCGACAAGAGCTAACTGGTGTGCACTCTCGATACTCTGGTATAAAATATCTGCCTATCACTGCTGAGCCTCAGCCTGTGCTCGCTGCGCAACCATCATCTGCTAGAAGAGCATGAACATCTGAGTAGTATCGGTCAGTAGCATAGGTGGAGGTGGAAGACACTCCGGCTGAACGAAAATAGGCCACTGGACCGGTGGAGGAAGACCCCCAGGTGCTGTTGGCACTCCCTCCTGAACGGTAGGGACAGTAGGGACAACCTCCTGAACTGTAGCACCCTCAGTCGGAGAAACAGGTCATAAAGTAGCGGACCTCGCTGATGCTGCAGCGGGTCCAACGATCTTATCTCTAGTCTTCGTCATCTTAAAGACAGATTCAAGCAAGGAGATCAATATGGCACAAGATAAGATATCATCAAGGATGGACGATTAAATTTGAAATACAAGAAGAGTTGTCATGGGAATCAAAAGATTAATTTTTTTCTAATATGTAATTGAGCTTCTCCTAATATAATCTAGAACCTATATCCTATTTGGAGGCTCATAATAGCACTCTAAGTCGAGCACCACTACAAAATTGTACTAGTTACGACTATGACCTGCATGGGCCACCACAAAAATATGTCACGATCCACACCCGGTTTAGGAGCAAGAGCACATGTGTATGTCCAACCTACGCCACAATGTCGGCGGTAGAACGCTATAACGGTCATCTATATCATCTAACATCTTGTAACGCCCCAGTCCCATAATATGTATAGGACCAGGATACGGTACATGCCAGCAACACTTCACCAATGGGCCAAATCTCAAAGTAAGCCCATTAGCGAAATGCTTAAGCTGTAAATCATGATAACAACCCAGTAATACAATACAATACAATTCACATGTCACAGCTAATCTCATCCACACAGAAAATAAGACACGAGATATCAAGTCCAATAAAATGATACTAATGAGAAGGATCTGTTCAACATGAAATAGAAATAATAACTGTGTGGGTAAAATATCCCAAAACCACAGTAAAAAGGAAACAAAGTATCAACTACATGTCCACGGATAAAAAGAAAAAAAATAATATATCCAGTCTAAAATAAAGAGACATATCTCAAGAGAAGTCCTCGGCCACTATCTCGTCCTCCTGCAAAGGTACATCACCCACCTCGACTCCAGAACCGTAAACCTCCAAAAAATCCTTGCCTCTAACTAAGCCTGGAGAGATCACCAGGACCTCAGGGGACTAGCAAGATACATAATATACAAAGCCAAAAAGTAACAAGACAAGTATGCAGAGAAGTATGAAATAATGAAAGAAATCAACCGAGTTAGAATAACTAAGATACCAAGATCTAAGACACAAAGATCCTAAGACACTGGCATGCCATACTAGTCGTGGCTAATAGGTCAAATCTATAGACTGTAGTCATGGCAAGCACTCCTTATCTATAGTGTCTCAATCGCAGTCAAGGTAAGCACTCCAATCGAGACGGTAGCCATTCTAAGTAAAATAATCCCATAGTCAAGGTAAGCACTCCCAATCTATAGAATGTCAAAGTCAAGTCCTACTCAAGTCATGTCAAGTTAAGTCAAGTCAAATCATGAGAGTCAGTAGTATAGGACTAAATGACTCTATCACAAAACACGAGTGATCACGATGGCAATATAACACACACTAGATGTATATCAAGAATGTGAATGTATGCTAACAAGATAACTAGAACTGGAACGAGGTAAGTAACCGCAACTCAAGATAAAATAATCATGAATATGATAGGATAAGGAACACTAAGGAATTAAAGAACATGCATATAAAAGGTACTGTATGATTTGGCAAGGTATACTTGCCTGGTGTCGTGCTGTGAATCTGAAATGTCGCTCCCGCGTCCACGCCGTCGGAACCCGACGCTCCTAGATAATTAATTAACTAAATTAACTCACTACTCATGAACTTACAATATACGTAATTAGTCAAGATAATATTTTAAGGTTATATTCAATTTCTCGTGGAACCCTTTAGATCCATACAATCACACACAGGCTCCACGAGACACCAAACACAGTTTTTGGGTTTCCAACTCCCAATTAGTCAGTTATGTTCCCACTTCAATCATATACTTTAAAATTATATAAAATAATAAGTATATTATTTAAACTAAATTTTTATAGATTTATCTCAGAATTTTTAGAATTTATATTTCTAAAGAATTATACTACTAGTTGTCAATCGGGTCGACTAGTCTTCCCGAAATTTGTCTAGAACTTCATTAATTATCTAAAATTATGAAAACCCTCAAAAACAAAATTTAAACAGAATTAAAATATTCTAAATATCAGAATATGAAATTTTGATGCAAGAGTTTTATGGTACTAATGGTTTGGAATCTTCTAGGTCAACAAGTCACCCAAAAATGACTAGTTTTGACCTATAATTTTTTCGACCAGAATTGAATTGATAAATTCATGGAAAAATGCTTAAAAATCCTAATTTAAATTTATTAACCTACATAAAATTAAGTTTTGAAAAAGTCCTACAGAAATTTATAGTTCCTTCACAACGTGGTAAGTTTTGGCTCTACCGAAACATGAAAATAGCTATCATAATTCATGAAATTTTTATGGGTGAAAATAATACCCAAGAGACATCAAAACACTATTTCTATAGAAATAATACCATAATTTCTACAGATTTATAGCATAGATTTGAGATGAAAAAAAATTAGGGTTTCTTACCAAAAGTCCTTGCTAGCTGGGTTGTGGAGACTTCTCCTTGCCAAAGCTTCCACCTTTATTGCTTTCCTTACTTGATAATCCTCTCTTGATGAGTTTGGAGGGGTTGGCAATGGTTCTAGATGGTTGGATGGAGAAGATGGAGTTTTTTGGGTTTGTTTGGTGGAGTTTGGATGGAAGAAGGATGAAAGAAGGAATTTTTATAGAGGAGAAAGGGTTGTATGATGGTGGGGATGAAGATGATGGATTTGGATGGAGGAGATGCTGCCAAAATTTGGAGAGGGAGAGGGGGTTGGTCAGCTATGGAGAGGAAGAGGAAGGGGGAATTAAGTTAGGGTTTGGGTTTGGCTAAAAGTAGGTATATATATGGGCTTTTTGGGTTGCATGCATGTAGTATAATAGGAAACCTATTCCTAATGGGATGTTGGCTAAATAAACACGGGGGAGGGCTATTTTGGTCAGCCAAGAGTGGCCCCCTTTGATTTGTTTGGGTGTTGGTGAGTTGGCTAATTGATTGATTGAGAATTTAAATAAACATTTCCTAATATGGAACTAATTAGATCTATCTTATATAGATACAATCAAATTTGAATTAAATATAAAATATATATTTATTAATATATATTAATGCCTAACATACCTACATAGGTTTGGGTTGGACTTTGGGTCAAATATAAACCAATGCCAACTAGTATTAAACTAGGATTATACGTAGACACTTTCTATAAATAGAAACTTTCCAAAATTGAAAACATATTAATATTAATAAAATATATATCAACATGAAGGTATTTGAGAGCACTGCATGTCTATTTAGATTTGGATTTGGTTCGGGTCAAGTCGGGGCTAAATTGGTACAACCAGGTCTCCTAGAAAGTCAATAATCTAATAATTAAATAAATAAATTTTCGGTAGGGGTTAATTCGCAACTTGGCCTAGTTTTCCTAGTTAGAACACACATATGGCTCGACCTTCCCTACCGTGGCTAAAACACTAGTCAAAGCACACGTGTACACTATCCGTGTCATAATTCTTAGTCGTCTTGTACTCCAAATCTTAACCATGTCTAAGATCATCTATAATAATAACTATTTAATCAAAAAAATATTCATAAATTCCATAAAATCCTTTCTAAATCAAATAAATAATAAAAAATAAATTCCAAAAATTCAGGGGTGTTATATTCTACCTCCCTTAAAAAAAATTTCGTCCTTGAAATTAAAATAATTCACCAAGGTAAATGAAAACATGTTTATGGTTCTAAGATGTCTCTAAAGTGTGTTTTGTCTCTATGGTTATTCCTAAGCAAACACGCACCAAACTAGCGTAAACTAATAATCTACTTATATTATTAACACAAAATCAAGTTATTACCTTCCACTGCTGTGGAAGCATGAAAAATTTTCAGCAAAGAAGCTCTATGCGCCCAAGCTAGTGAAGCTCCATGTGCCCAGTCAGTAAAGCTCCATGCGCCCAAGCCAGTGAAGCTCCATGCGCCCAGTCAGTGAAGCTCCATGCACCCAGTCAGTAAAGCTCCATGCGCCCAAGCCAGGGAAGCTCCATGCGCCCAGTCAGTGAAGCTCCATGTGCCCAGTCAGTGAAGCTCCATGCGCCCAGCCAGTAAAGTCTCATGCGCCTAAGACTAGCTACTCCAAAAGGAGGGTGCATAGCCTGAGACATGGCTATGCGCCCAAACCTGACTCAGTCAAAGCCATGATCAAAACGTGCACCGAAGCATACGGCCACATCAGTCTCTACGTGCAATCGTGTACCGAAGCATGCAGCTACGTTAAAACCACGACCAACCCACGATCTTGCAGCCTGTATGCGCTTACATCCTATGTGCCCAAAGCAGGACTATGCGCCCACATAAAAACCAGCGTGTTTCCTCATGTGGGCACATAATATCGTTCCAGCTCGAGAACGACTATAAAGAGGGCCTCATCCCTCTTCAAAACACAGAACGGAGAGCATTTTCAAGAGCCAAATTGCTGTACTTCTTGCTAGTGAGCCAAGAGTTAGCAATTTTCTTAGGTTTTCTCCCACTTTTGTAATCGGAGTATCAACGGAGTAAAGGAGCAACTGCCGTTCGATCTTCATCGTCCCATTCTCCAGAATTCTTTTTTGTACGCGGGGATCCTCAGCGCAGGATCTCTCAGACGTACTCGATTTATGGTGCCTTGCGCCAATAAAGAAAAGATAATATTTTTTCTTTTTTGTGTGTGTCCACAAAAATAACGACTCTGCTGGGGACTACCTTTTCCTCTGACGAAAAGGTGGTGACGCCATCCAATACCGACAAAGTGAGGAGTACTTAGAAGATGCTGATCGTAAAGTTCGATCAGCAAGCGTTCGAAAAGATGCACTCGAGGGATGGCTCTACTCCCTCAAAATCAGCGAAGCCAAACAAGTCTTGCAAGACTTGGCTTCCGAAGGCTCGCTGTGCATATCCTGCTAGTGTCATAGCAGATATGTAACTAGAGGACTCTATCACATGGGCGCATGAATCTGCCACAGAAGTTCCCCAAATGGAGAAGGCTCACACCGTTCTGGGCTCTACTAGCCCAGTGACTTCTTCCCTGCACAACCAACAACAGGGTGTTTAACACCCGAGACTTGGAAAAGGAAAGCACTACGATGCCAAGAATCAGGGTATGCGATACTCTGGCCAAACATGGCGAGGCTCACAAACGAAGGAGGCAAAACTGGAAGAAAACAGCGCTGCTCCACTAAGCATGTGCCCAAAGCCATGCGTCCAAGGGAGTGTTTGGGTGCATAACCCCAACCAGAACACTTTTGTCTTCAGCAGGCTGGGCATCCAAAGCCATGCGCCCAAGGCTATGCACCCAGGCTCTCAGGATCCATACTATATGCCTACTTCAAGGAGGCTTAGACATGCTGTCAAGGAGCATGCGCCCAAGGCTAGTCTCCAAGTCCTATGCGCCCACAACAAAAAGGCAGGCCCCAACGCGTATAGCACGAGGTTGTCTTCAAAGACATCACAGAACTTAGGTGTAGGGGTTGCCCCTCTACATGAACTAAGTCTGGATGCGCCTACTCTCCTTACGAACTCGCATACAAAGCTCGACGATGCATGCAACATTGGTTGTAAGGCAAAACTCCCTTCCGCTGACTTGTACTACATGATAAATCATAAGGTAAAGCGAGGGAGGATATAACAATTCATAGTGCACATCCATGCACTAGTATTGTTATCAATTGTTGTTGCTCCAAAGCAACAAGAGTGCCTCAGAGAAAATTTGTATTTCGACGGCTGCACTTCTCTAACGATGAGAAGCCACTGTATGTTTCATCCAACATGGCTTCATGGGGGCCCCCTTATGGAAGCCTCAATCAAAGACGGAGGAATACGAACCCAACTTTCTCTCTCAGTTTCGTGAGAAGAAGAAGAAGAAGAAGTCTACCAACAGATGGCCAGCAGGCTATCACACCTGAAGGAGTTTATATGGGTCTCGGTCAAAGGCAAGGTTCCGTACGGACGACGAAGAATCCCAAGCTGGGGGTAGTATTCCCTCAGAGTCTGAAGCGGATGACCTTCACACTGGGGGTAGCCTTCCAGAGGACGACGATCCCTCTGGATTTGATGGCGACTATCTGCCTTCTCTATCTGAAGATGAAGGACTGGTCCACTCGGAGACAGACGATATCAGCACCAGTTGTACTGTTTCCTCTATTCTTCATCGCATGTTATCTACATATATGACGAACAGAGAAAGACCTGAAGAAGCCAGTGATCAGACCAGCAAACAGCTAGAGGATCTTAAAACAGCATTCGCCAAGATCACCGATATGCTTACCAGTATCATGGCGGTTCAAGCTGCTGGGACTGTTCCTCCACCTCAATAAAATATCTCGACCTACGCTAGTCCAGCTCACAACAACAACCCTCTTTCACTGCAAAAGGAGTATCATTCCGTTGCGCCTCTTCTAAATCTTGCAAATGCTGGGGGTGGTCCTTCGCCAACAACGCCTGACAACCGTTCAGCAGCCGTTACCCAACACCTGCTCAATCAACAAGATGTAATTGGCTCCCTGGTCGCTCATTTCGACACCATCTCACACAAAGACGAGCTTCAGAAGATGGGGATATCTCAACCATATTCCCCTGAGTGGGAGAACGCTACCTGTCCTCCTAATTACAAGCTGCTGACGCTGGATTCCTTTGACGGGTTGACTTCTCCTCGTCAGCATATGACGTACTTCAACACGCAGACTCTGCACTTGCCCAGAGACGATCCGTTCTTGTCGAAGCTATTTATTAGCACCTTGCAGGGATAGCTTTTGAATGATTTTACAGTCTGCCTGACGGATGTATCAGTTCATTCAAAGACTTGGAAAGATTGTTCCTCAACAGGTTTTACGAGACCGGCATGCATGTTAGTATGTCTACCCTCATCGAGACCAAGCAAAAGAGGACTGAGTCTGTCATCGCCTTTATCGAACGCTTCAGACGGCTAGCACTGAAGATGCCCTTCGGCATACCAGATTCAGAACTTATAGATACTTGTCGACATAACTTCCTTTCTACAGTAAAGTTTTGTCTGGGTATACATAAGTATGATACATGGCCCGCTTTCATTGGGGCTGCTGATGCTGCTGAAAATGATATTTCTAACTTGGAACTACTGGGGTTGAAAACACCCAAATTCGAAGATAAGGGCAAGCATCCTCAAACTATTCCTGTTCGTGGGGGTAAAGGAAAAAAAGTCATGAAGGTCGATACATCCAAAGGAGCTTCCAATTCTCAGGGCGCCTCCGACAAGCCTAAGGAGACCTTATCCTTTGACGAAGACGATGTCATTACCATCTTTCACACATTGACGAAGGGTAATAAGCTGACATTGCCTCCACCACGACGTCCTGTAGAGGTGAGCCAACTTAACGATCCCAAGTACTGTCTCTATCATCAGTACATGCATCACTCTACCAAGGATTGCATCGTCCTGAAGAAGAAGATACAATAGCTTATCGATAGCCAAGTGATCATCCTCGAAGCTGAAGACAAGGTCGTATCTTCTAACATGATCTCTCTCCAGTTTGTTGACTTTCCTCCTACAGAAGTCCCAGACGGCGTGGTCCCGATTCCCAGGGCAATAATGGAAATCGTCAACCTACCGTCATCTCGCAACTCAACATTGGTCCCGCTCACGACTAAATATGGTGAGATCATGTGGGTCCATCCGGACCTTGTATAAGAAGTGACACAGAGGGTAGTACCTCCCAAAGCAAAAAGGGGCAAGAAGTACAAGTCATGCCATATGGTATCCTCTCCCATCCACGAGGTTCTATCTGGCGAGACGCGTTCGGGGAAGACTTATCTTCGGACGTACGATCCCGCACAAGAAGAAGCAGTACCTCCGCAAGCTCCTGCTGCCCCCACAAGCTCAGAAGCCGGCCCGTCTAAACCTCCAACTACGGACAAAGCCAAGCAGAAGGAGATGCGGTTTGACAAGTCTCTGCAGGCGCCAGCTCCTGAAGGTATGGATCAGCCCTACAACTTTGACATACTAGCTCAACTAGCCAATACACCTACCCGATTGTCTCTGTTCGATCTATTGCGACTCTCCAAAGAAATACGAAAGGCTTTAAATGAGGTATTACTACATGCCGGCTCTTAACTCGCCGAAGTCAAGGCCCCCGCTGAAGATCTTGTCTCCTGTCCCCACTGCCACAGTACTATGGAAGTGGTGCCCAATATCATCTTCTCACAGGAGGACATGCAACTAAAAAATAATCGTCATGATAGACCCCTGTACTATACAGGGTATATCGAGGCAATCAAGGTAGACCGCATGCACATCGATCCAGGATCCTCCCTCAACATTATTCCTAGAAGTCTGCTTCAAATTTTGGGAATTTCTCTGCACAAACTATCTGCAACCAACACAACTATCATGGCTTTCAATGCTGGTCAAAGCCATCCACTAGGCAAGATCCGTCTAAAATGCCAAATCGGTAATCTCCGAACGAAGGTTTTCTGTTATGTGATCGATGCTAACATATCCTACAACGTCTTGTTGGGACGTCCATGGATACACGAGAACATGATCGTTCCTTCCACACTTCACCAGTGCTTCAAATACGTTAACAGTGACGGTGTCGTAAAGACGGAGTTTGCGATGTCGATCCTTTTAAGGGCATCAAAGCTTATATGGAGATTCGGTATGTTACCAATCTCAACCCCCCAAGGACGATGGCAATAAAGCTGACAATGAAGCTGAAGCAAGTCCATCCTCCAATGATGGTCTCCTGATTATTCGAGTCAAAGGACATACTACTCTAAAAAGTACTCCGAAGCCTCTCATAATTTGGGTAAAAAAGAAGAACCCTGACAAGGTCAAGCCACTGACCATCACTCTCAGCAAGACACCCCGGGAGGAACCTACTGATGCCCGTCCTCCCAATCCTGAAGAATTACCCTACGTAGTAAACTCTGCCAAGACTGTGGCTCCTCTTCTAGATGATGATCCTCTCAATGAGTATATTAATACTCATAATAATGTACCTTCAGCAGATAATGTTATCCCTGAAGAAGAACTTGCGTATTTCCTTAGTAAAGGTTTATCTTTGAATTACTCCAATGTCTATCAATCTGTAAACCACTACCTGGATACGATATACGCCCTAGAAAACGGCATAGGACTACACCTCTGTATGTCGGTCACGATGCCTCACCTGCGGGAAAAAGTTTACCCTGAAGATATTCTCTACATCATCGTTCCAGCCAGAAAGAAGGATGAAGAAATAATCATCTTCGGTCGTATAATTGGCGAGAGAAAGTTCGTCCCAGACTCTACTTTTTCCAAGCACAACACAGAAGCTGACTATGACTGGAAAAATGTAACTTTTTCGGTATAGTTGGCAGGCCAAAAACATCATCTAGAATATGGGATATGACATCAAAAGCGACAAAGGGCTAAATTACGACCGAGGACGACGGTTGCCAATACGATACTTTGCTCCTCCAAGCAAACCCGAGAACTACTATCAACGAAGCGGTGTTGGTTTGGGCTATGTCACTCCTCCAACAACTCCTAAAAGATCAGATGATAAAGCAGATCGTTGTTCTCATTCCTCTGATTCCTCCCTCTGGGGCTCAGACTCCATCATCGACGATATGTTCAAAGCAACTCTGTCCTCAACATGGTTTCTGCTGACCAAATTACAGAGGATGTCCAATCAATTAAGCTTAAACAATGGGCTCAAAAGATGGATACTAGGTGGGAGCTGCGCTTTGAACAATGGGAACCACCTACCGAAGATGAAGTCATCCAAGTCAATCTAGGAGATGAAGCATCTTTCAAACCAATCTTTATCAGCAAAAGTCTATCTGGCGATGAACGCCAATCTCATATACAGCTTATAAGAGAATACATCGACGTCTTTGCATGGAGCTATGAAGACATGCCAGGCTTGGACCCTATAGTCGCCATGCACCGCCTGAACATTTTGTCTAAAGGTAAGCCAGTAAAGCAGCAACAACGATGATTCCGACCAGATGTCATAGAAGCCATCGAGAATAAAGTCAAGAAGCTCATTTCCAGTGGATTCATTCGCGAAGAACAACACCCAGAATGGGTTGCCAACATCGTTCCAGTCATAAAAAAGAACAGTAAAGTTCGAGTCTGTATCGACTATCGTGATTTGAACTCTGCATGCCCGAAGGATGAGTTCTCTCTACCGGTCACCGACGTAATGATCGACAATACTTGCGGCTTCGAGCGGATGTCCTTCATGGATGGGTTCTCAGGCTATAACCAGATCAAGATGTTCCCCGACGACAAGAAGCACACATCTTTTCGAACACCGTTGGGGGTATACTGCTATACGGCGATACCCTTCAGATTGAAGAATGCAGGGGCGACTTACCAACGAGCCATGAACACAATTTTTTGTGATCATTTGCACAAAACTGTAAAGTGCTACGTAGACGATATCGTAATCAAAAGTTGTCTCAAGGAAAACCACCTCCAAGACTTGAGAACGGTGTTCGAACTAATGCGTGCACACCAACTCAAGATAAATCCAACCAAGTCTTTTCTGGGAGTCTCCAGCGGCAAGTTCCTTGGTTTTTTCATCACTTCAAAGGGTATAGATCTGGACCCGAAGAAAGTGAAGGCTATCCTCGATATGCATCCTCCAAGAAACCTCAAAGAGCTACGCGGACTACAAGGAAGGCTAGCCTACATCAGACGATCCATTTCGAACCTCTCTGGAAGATGTCAACCATTCACTCAACTCATGAAGAAAGGCGTATCTTTTGTCTGGACTGAACAATTTCAACGCACATTCGACGACATCAAGACGTACCTTACAAGCCCTCCAGTATTGGTAGCTCCAGTAATGGGGAAGCCCTTCTTACTATATGTTCGCGCTATGGACCATTCTCTTGGTGCCCTATTGGCTCAGAATAACGAAGGCGGCCATGAACATGCAATCTACTACCTCAGCCGCACAATGGTGGGTGCCGAGCACAGCACACCGTTGGAGAAAGAATGTCTCGCACTAGTGTTTTCCATCCAGAAGATACGCCACTATGTGTCAGGGTAGACTATCCACATTATATATAAAGTCAACCCTCTTAGAATACTCATGACAAAATTGGGCTCTCTCAATTCCCGTTTAGCTATATGGGTAATGATGTTAACTCCATACGATATGATCTTCGATCCTCAGAAGGCAGTAAAAGGCCAAGCATTAGCTGATTTCCTAGCAGCTCATCCGGTACCGGAATCGTCCAAACTCTACGACGAAATACCCGACGAAGTGGTGGAATCTAATACTGCAACTGAAGAAATCCCCATTTGGTGAAGTACGTGTCGTGATTGTATCACCTGATCATCTGGTTATACACCATGCATATTCTCTCGTGGAACTATGCACCAACAACGTGATCGAATATAATGCTCTATTAATCGACTTACAACTAGCGAAGCAACTGGGAGTTGACTATCTAGAAGCTTACGGTGATTCCAAGTTAATAGTTAGTCAGGTCCGAGGGGATTATGAAGTTCGCCACGAAGATCTCATCCCCTACCACAGAGCAACAATCGAGTTGGCATCTACTTTCGCTGGATTCTTCATCGAGCATGTGCCTCGATTACAGAATATAGAAGCAGATGCTCTAGCCGGTCTCGCTGCTTCCTTGACCGTTCCAACCAATACTCAGCAGTCGATCGCAGTGTCTGGTCGAGAATTATTTTGTGTTAAAGATACCTTGCATATTTATCACAGTTACGCAACGGAAACAAGCGTCGATGCTAAAGATTGGAGATTTCCCTTCATAGACTATGTCGTTTATAGAATCTTCCCCGAGGACCCGAAGGAAGCAGTATCCATCCAAAGGCGATCCTTCAGATTTTACTATGACACAGCTACCAAGTTGCTGTACTGACGCTTTTACGACGGGCTACTGTTACGATGCTTATCTGGCACAGAAGCCAAACATGCACTCCGGGAGGCTCACGATGGAGTTTATGGTGCACATCAACCAAGCCCCAAATTACAAGATCGCCTCAAACGAATGGGTTGTTACTAGCCCACAATGATAGCAGATGCTGTTGAATATGCAAAGAAGTGTAGAGCTTGCCAGTTTCATGCCGATTTCATTCATCAACCTTTGGAGTTTCTACACCGGACGGCAGCATCTTGACCGTTTGAAGCCTGGGGCACGGACGTCATAGGACCAATCAGCCCGCCATCCTCCAAAGGACATCGGTTCACCTAGCCATAACCGATTACTTATCCAAATGGGCAGAAGCTATACCGCTCACCGAAGTGAAGACGTCAAACGTTATTAGTTTCATCAAACATCACGTTATTTACTGCTTCGACCTACCTCGCAGGATCATCCATGATAATGGTCCACAGTTCGCAAGCCATGCATTCTATCGGTTCCGTGAAAAGAATCGAATCCAGAATATAGCCTCTACTACCTACAATCCAGTGGCTAACTGGCTTGCAGAAGCCTTCAACAAAACCATCATAAAACTTCTCAAGAAGTTCATGTCTTCAAACAAGCGCGATTGGAATGAGAAGCTCGATGAATGTCTATGGGCCTATCGTACAACGGTCCGGACTCCAACAGGTAGTATGCTATTCTCCCTGGTTTATGGAAGGGAAGCAGTTTTTCCCCTAGAAATCCAGATTCCTTCTCTTCGAGCAGCCCTAGCCAGCGAACTAACTACCGAAGAAAGCTACCATCTGCGACTCCAGGAGCTCGAAGCACTATACGAAAAATATTTGTTAGCTCAGCAGTGCATTGAGCTATACCAAGCACTCCTTTCCAGAGCCTTCAACAAAAAAGTGAAGGAAATGACCTTCCAAGTCGGCGATCTGGTCTTAGCAGTGAGAAGACCAATGGTCATGACACACAAAACAAAAGAAAAATTCCAGCCTAAATGGGAAGGTCCTTTCATCATAGAATCAGTGTATTCTAACTGTACATACCGGCTAACCAAGCATGATGGTGACATGCTCTTGATGCCTATCAACGACAAGTTCCTGAAGAATACTATGTGTAACCTCTTTTACATAATGTTCATATGTGTTCAGTCATGTAAATGTACATTGCGATGTTTATATGATTCAAAAACCTATCTAACTATTATCCGTATTTTAAGAGTCTTGAATACGCCCTGGATAATAGGTCCTCTGAATATTTCCCCAATGGAATTATTCCCATTTTTTGACTCCGTCCAAACTCGGTTTGACGAAAACAACTCACGTCCGTATTACCTCTGAATTATTTTCTGATAATTATTTCCCTAGTGGAATGATTAAATGTTTTACCACGTCCACATAACCTCTGAGCAAAGCATTCATCAAGGATAATCACGTCACTATTACCTCTGAATTATCTACTCCCCCTAAATATTATATATCTTTCCACGTCCATATTACCTCTGGTCAGATATAGAACATCCTCTGCTATTACGTCCATATTACCTCTACTAGCAGTTTCATTCAACTTATTATCTATATTCAAATAACTTGAATATAAAATAGATAATAGGTCCACATCACAATTTCTCAGAGGAATACCCACTAAAAAAATATCCTTGCTACGTCCATATTACCTCTAGCATCGATATTTTTGCAAAACCACATTCACTTCAGAAAAGATTCTTTATTTTTGTACTTAAACATCTATCAAGAGACAAAAAAAGGTACAAGAGCCGTGACGGCTAGAGAAAAGAGTTACAAAATCTATGGGATACACAGGCAATTGATGCTGTCCCTTAGAGCCACAATCTCAGCCTCAGATTTCACAGTAGCTCGACGCCGTACCTCTTCTTGACGAGCGGCTTCATCTTCAAAGAGGATCAGACTCTGATGCTCTCCCTCCAACTTCGCTAGCTGTTCTTCTAAACGGGCAGAAGTGGTGGCAGTCATGGCAGCCTGGGACAAATAATCCTCTTATTTAGATGTCGCCGCCCTCAAGTCGGCTTCCAGCTGGGCGATCTCATTCTTGATCTACACAATATGATTGTACTTCTCAGTGATTTGTGCAGCCACCCTTTTCTTCGATACAGCACGTGCCCTACTTGTAGCATTGAACTGGCCATACTGGTCAGCCAGCTCGCCGATCTCCCGAACAAGGACGTCCTTCCTTGCCTGGAAGGTAGCCTTCTCCTCCGCAAGAGCCATCATCAAAGCCTCGTCTTCTGTGCAGAACAGCAACGTCGGGCTCCGCTGTTTGGCATCCCGGAACATGGCCACCTGACCCTCCACATCATGCAGCACCTCCCTCAGAGTGTTGGCCCGCTCCCCATAGCCAGCCATGCTCTCGAGGGCCGCCACTTGACATTCGACAACGGCCCTCACAGGGCCGAAGGTAGCATTCCGATTCAGGACTCCAGGAAGCTTCACTTTCAATACAGAGTAGAAAGTTTTAACAACTTCCTGGGCCATCTCCTCATCTTCGGTGGAGGTCATCGGAGAACAGGCTTGGAACGTTTCTTCCATATCAGGAAGGGATACCTGACAAGAAGCCAAACCTGACAGGGAAAACAACATATATATCAGTAACCAAAGAGTGGGAGAGAAATATAAAAGAATTATAATTTTGTACCTTCGGCTTGCTCAACTCCAGCCTGGACTGCGCCATCAGCCTTAATTTTGGTGAAACCTAGAACAGGCTCGAACTGCTCAAGAAGGACAATATCAAGGCCTTGAGTGACATCAGGCCTGATATCGTCCACAAGCTCAGCCAGAACAGGAGCAGATTCAGCGATAGCCCCCTCAGCAGGTTGCTCAACCTCTCTTTTTGTGGCCGATATCGGCTCACTAGTAGCTCCCTCCACACCAGCAAAATTGGAGGAGCCGGGAACAACTTCTGCCCCTTCCCCAATGGCAGGGACTTTCTTCGCGAGGGGTTCTTCCCCTGTCTACAAGGGAACATACAGTTGTGGTCAGCCTCACAAGGAGCACGCAAAATCGAAGTCGAAAAATCTCATCCGAAGAGAGGCATAAAGGAAACGTACCCGCAGGAGGATGAGCCGATTATACTTGGTTCTCGCCCAGCTCTTTCATCATAGTTCCTATTGTAGATATATCCCCCACAGATATGTCATAGGAAAAACTGATCTTCTGATCGCCGTCATGGTCCGGGCCTCTGCCCGATCTTTTCGCTCAAGTTTTACAGCTGAAGAAGATTCACCCTTATTTATCGATTGCGGACGAACAGGGGGCACTGTCGTCACCTCCACCTCCTCAGACGAAGAGCCATCTTCCTCAGCTACAACATTGGGGTCCTATGCAAAGGACAAACGCAAAGGTGAGAAAGCGCCCAAAGGCTTGACCAGAATGGCTACGGAGTCTAGGAAAGGGTCTACCTCCCGAATGGCAACGACCTGCAACATCGTCTGCCGAGAAGACCTTCTGGGAGGAGGCAAGTCAGCACCCACGTCCGCAACCTTCTTTCTTCGGAAAACAACCACCTTTGTTCTTTTTGGCCGTGGCACCAGCTCGGTGGGAGTCTTCCTTTTATGAGGAACGATCGAAAGAGGTTCTTCAATGTCCTCTCTCCGAGGCACTGTAATGATAGGCTCTTCAATAACAACTCTCTGTTGTGGCACTACAGGTGGTTCAATTGTGGGTGCCATGCCTTCCTTTTTGCTACTCCCCATTACACGTGCTCGTCCTATATCAGCAAGGGTAGGGGTAAGCTTGGTCCCTGATACAAAACTATGCTCACGGACATACCCAAAAAGAAAGGTATTGACCTAGACATAGAAATTAGCAGCAGCAAAGAGCATGTAGGTGTCGAGTTTATCCTCGGGCAGGGTAAAAACTGCCCCTGTACATCCAGAATTGTAATAGCCCCACGCATGCGCCCCGTCGATCAGACTCCCTATCGACTGGAGATGAGGACTGGTATTGTCCAAGAGAAGCTGATTGTAGCCAAATTATCGTACAAAGCGGCTTGGCAAGTAAGGTTCCAGGAAAGTGTGGTTCTTGTTCCTGTATACCAGATGGGAAGGCCTAAAGGACTGAAGCCAACGAAATGCCCCGATAGGAAGGCTAGTAGTGAGTGCTCCCTCATCTACTAGAGTGTCCCCCGTACGACCACTACCGGATGGAGGCGATACTCTGAAGAATTCATAATTCTGTAGAAAACTCAAAGCCCTCCTGCAAGCAGGCACCCCTGTAACAGTCCAATTCGAGTATCTGAACCCCCAAATGAAGGCAACTCCCGCCAAAGAATCTGCTATCAGCCCGACGTTCATCAATTTGGGACAATGCAGTACCAGCCACCCCATCAGATAGTGGAAGGGTAACTCAGTCCTAGCAAAGTCCTTTCTGCCTTCGGATGTTATCGCGTGCACTACAAAATAACGTAAACCCCGTTGTACGGTACAGACCATCGCAGGAAGCAATGTAAGACAGTGTCCAAAGGCCAACCTTACAGCCGAAAGTATCATCCCCTGGCTGATTCTCTCGATAGACCCTGAACCGCCAGGGACTACGTAGTCACGAAGCCATATCATCAGAAAAGCGGCAAGTACCATCTTTTCTGATATCTTGAACTCGATTTGTCTGAATAAATGATAGATCAGGGAATTTCCCTCAGGATAATCCCTATCTTCGGTATCCGCAGTCCCGTGATCTATCATTAGCTGATCTATCTCAGAGATTGTCAAGGGCTTAGGCGACGAGAAGGAGACTGGGTCATTCCCCCCTTCTCTGGTCAAAACATAGTTGGTCCAAGACCTCGTATGTGGGATGGACCCTGCGGTTTTACCCTTCTTCGTAGTCTGGTGACAAATAAAAAAGTGATAAAGTAACTCTTTGTACACATTCATCATATCGGAGCTCTCCTTCTATAAATCCATGATCTCTGTGTCACTAGGGACATATTCTGTATACAGCTCCGCCCCAGTGAAGTTTGGATACCGCCTGCATCTCATAAAGAGCCAAACCCATCTCTCTACCCGGAGTGAAGAAGGTACACGTATAATAGTTGTACAGCTTTGCCAAGGAGATGAACATTGGCCAGTTAACCTTGATGCCATACAGAGTGGCCCTGATGGCATAAAGAAGGTCAGCTACTTTTAGGGTGGCCTCACAAGTCGAGAGCACCCATCCAGTAAGGTCGCTCCAGAATGAAACGAGATGTCTCCAGCCTTCCATCCGCATCTTTCCTTCCGGATATGACTCCTTCTTCGACAGCATCAAATTGGAAAGAGTCTCAGCAGCATAGGGATGAAGATCAGTCAGGACATCATTCAGTTTAACACCCGGTTGGAGCCCCCTCATGGAATAGGAAGTGGATCCCTTGACATACTTGAAGGTGTCCTTCTTCCGGTTACCAGAGTTGAACTGGATCCTGCCAGAAACAACCCCAGGCAGTTCAGGAGTCAGGTCCCATTTCATTTGCCTCTGTACAACCAGATCAACAAACGCCGACAGAGGGTACTGGCGCTTCATTGATGGCAGCCCTATTCTTTGGTCATTCAACATAACTACCAAAGACTCTTCTAGACATATCGTCGTGTCGTCCTCAAATCCTACGCTGTCACCAAATAGGAAGTACGGCTTTTTCCAAAAGTACAACCCTCCAAGCTTCTCGTTATTCATCATCTGCTTCAGAAAGGTTTTCTCCTGCTCAATTTTGGTGATTGCCCATTTCGTAGGTTGGTCATGGCTGATCTTTGCCTGAACATCGCTGACCATGTTGGTTATAAGGCTCGTGCCAGGAACGTGGCAAGCAAAACCGAAAGGGATACCGCCAAGCTCTGGTACAAACATGTTTACTGCAAAGGCAGAAAGAAAGTCAGACTTAGAAATCTGCAGAAAAAACTAAGTTCTGAAAAGCTTTTATGCGCCCAAAGGGATATGCGCCCGGAACGAAACATGTGGGCGCATAACACTTGGACAGTACGTGGGTACATAACATGCCACAGCTTGAGGGCACATGACATGGCAACATGTGGGCGCATAGCACACCATAATGTTGGCGCATGACTTCTGTGGGCGCATAATAATGCTCACAGAAGTATGGTGCCTTAGGCACAAGCGCCCCGGCAGAAGAAAAGTTCGAGCGTCGTAAATTAACGCTCGAGACTTTATTTTTGAAGCATGCCCTTACCCAGAATCGGATCCTGGACTGCCGAAGATGCTGCCGCGGGAGGAGAGTCACTCGGTACAGCCCCCTTGCCCTTCGCGGATCTCCTGGCGACCTTGGAAAACATGGTTCTCAAAGAAAGAAGACGAAGAGTTTCCTAAAAAATTCAAAGAGAAAGGAATAATGAGCTTTCTCTCTCCTTCAAGGCCTATTTATAGGCACGAGCTACTTTCTATGCGCCCACTTGCTGTATGCGCCCATACGCCCATTACGTTGTATGCGCCTACAATAGCCTATGCGCCTACGTGAAGAATCAGCTTCCTGTATACTATGCGACTGTCACTTGCTGACATGGACAAAGTATAGAGGATGGACCGCTTCAAATTCTACCCCGATGAATCTGTCAGTTCGAATTTCGAGGAAGATCTCAACAGTCGTATCTCTGACAGGCTGGCCAAATACTATGCGCCCAAAGAGAGAGCCGTGCTATGCGCTCATTGAAGACGATCCATGCTTCTTTCAAAGTATTTCGAACTTGTTCTAGTATCAAAAACTTTGAAGGAGGTCTTGTAGAAGCATGAAATTTTTTTAGCAAAGAAGCTCTATGCGCCCAAGCCAGTGAAGCTCCATACGCCTAGTCAGTAAAGCCCCATGCGCCCAAGCCAATGAAGCTCCATGCACCCAGTCAGTGAAGCTCCATGCACCCAGTCAGTGAAGCTCCATGCGCCCAGCCAGTAAAGTCTCATGCTCCCAAGACTAGCTCCTCCAAAAGGAGGGCGCATAGCCTGAGACATGACTATGCGCCTAAACCTGACTCAGTCAAAGCCATGATCAAAACGTGCACTGAAGCATACAGCTATGTCAGTCTCCACGAGCAATCGTGCACCGAAGCATGCGGCCACGTCAACACCATGACCAACCCACGATCTCGCAGCCTATATGCGCCTACATCCTATGAGCCCAAAGCAGGACTATACGCCCATATAAAAACCAGCGTGTTTCCTCATGTGGGTGCATAATTTCGTTCCAGCTCGAGAACGACTATAAAAGGGGGCCTCATCCCTCTTCAAAACATAGAACAGAGAGCATTTTCAAGAGCCAAATTGCTGCACTTCTTGCCAGTGAGCTGAGAGTTAGCAATTTTCTTAAGTTTTCTTCTACTTTTGTAATCAGAGTGTCAACGGAGTAAAGAAAAAACTGTCGCTCGATCTCCATCGTCCCATTCTCCATAATTCTTTTTTGTACTCGGGGATCTTCAGTGCATGATCTCTCAGGCGTACTCGATTTGTGGTGCCTTGCGCCAATAAAGAAAAGACAGTGTTTTCTTCTTCTTTTTTGTGTGTGTCCACAATTGCCTCTTGTGTCGTTGCTCCGTCTTCAATCCTCATACAAAGTCCTGTCTTGGTCGTTGTGCTCCTGCCTGCTATCTAGCTTGCACAAACTGGATCGCCTGGTCGGAAAGCGGTCCAGTAGATACTCCCTCAAACACAAGGGTTTGTCTTCTCGGAATAGGTGAAGACATAAAATAATAGAGAGTTCAAGGATCGAATACAATTGCGGGGTTTCAAAGGTGATTGAATAGTTCAAAAAAAGAAAAGGAAAAAAAGAGAGTAATTAAGGCAGTTGTGGATGAGATCCTAGAGGGCAAGTATTTGTTAATTATATCTTATCCCATATAGAATAACGATAAGAAGAGCGAACCAAGTGCACTAGGTTGATCAGACCATAATACACTGATTCTAAATATATAATATGTTAGTAGGCGTCCCCAATAAAATATATGTCATGAACAAGCTCGATAAAGAATAAGCTTGCTAAAATAGGCTATAATAGCAGCTTTAGTCAAGATAGTCAAATAATATAAGTATGCGAGAATATGATTTGAAAGAAAGCACAAGTAGTTTAAGTTCATCAAGGTCTAAGACTCGTCCGGTGTTTGTGTCTCTACAGTTTCCCTACTGTCATTTTGTCTAAGGGGTTGGTCGTCCAATTGGGGTATGGGCCTCTAAGACTCTAGAGTCTAGGTAAGCCTATCCTTCTACACTATCTTATATTCAGTGTCATTCAACTATACTTCATTAATTGGGTCATAAGGACATTGGAAGCTACTTGGTGAGGCTTTCTACCCAACTTTCAAGAGTTTAACTAATAGTGTAACAGAATTAATAGATCATATATACCTAGGATGACTCATCTTTCTAAATTCTATCGCACGAGAAATAAGACTCGCGGTAGGAAAGCAATCAAGCAAGATGCAATTCAAGGCAATCAAACGAGAGTTCGAATATGGAATCAAAGAAGAAGATCAAGTATGTGGATGTGCTCCTATGGGACCTTTCTATCCTATTTGCAGGCTCATGTTGGTAAAGTAACATAACCGAAGTGATTAACATAGACCTACATGGGCCACCACAAAAACATGTAACGCCTTAGTCCTAAAATACGTATAGGACCAGGTTACGGTACATGCCAGCAACACTTCACCAATGGGCTAAATCTCAAAGTAAGCCCATTAGCAAAATGCTTAAGCTATAAATCATGATAACAACCCAGCAATACAATACAATTCACAGGTCACAACTAATCTCATCCACACAAAAAATAAGACACGACATATCAAGTCCAACAAAATAATACTAATGAGAAAGATTTGTACAATATAAAATAGAAATAATAACTGTGCGGGTAAGACATCCCAAAATTACAGTAAAAAGGAAACAAAGTATCAACTATATATCCACGGTTGAAAATAAAGAAAATAATATATCCAGTCTAAAATAAAGAGACATGTCTTAAGCGAAGTCCTCAGCCACTATCTCGTCTTCCTGCGAAGGTACATCACCCGCCTCGACTCCAGAATCTTAAACCTCAAGAAAATCTTCGCCTCTAACTAAGCCTGGAGAGATTACCAGGTCCTTAAAGGACTAGCAAGATACATAATATACAAGCCAAAAAGTAACTATACAAGTATGCAGAGAAGTAAGAAATAATGAAAGAAATCAACCGAGTCAGAATAACTAAGATACGAAGATCTAAGACACAAAGATCCTAAGACACTGGCATGCCATAATAGTCATGGCTAATAGGTCAAATCTATAGACTGTAGTCAAGGCAAGCACTCCCAATCTATAGTGTCTCAATCGCAGTCAAGGTAAGCACTCCAATCGAGACGGTAGGTATTTCTAGTAAAATAATTCCATAGACCGTAGTCAAGGTAAGCACTTCCAATCTATAGAATGTCAAAGTCAAGTCCTACTCAAGTCATGTCAAGTCAAGTCAAGTGAAATCATGAGAGTCAGTAGTGTAGGACTAAACGACTCTATCACAAAACACGAGTGATCACGAAGGCAATATAACACACACTAGATATATATCAAGAATGTAAATGTACGCTAACAAGATAAGTAGAATCGGAACAAGGTACGTAACCGTAACTCAAGATAAAATAATCATGAATATGATAGATAAGGAACACTAAGGAATTAAAGAACATGCATATAAAAGGTACTGTACGATTGTCAAGGTATACTTGTCTGGTGTCGCACTGTGAATCTGAAACGTCGCTCCCGCATCAACGTCGCCGAAACCTGACGCTCCTAGATAATTAATAACTAAATTAACCCACTACTCATGAACTTACAATATACTTAATTAGTCAAGATAATATTTTAAGATTATATTCAATTTCTTGTGGAACCCTTTAGACCCGTACAATCACACACAGGCTCCACGAGACACCGAACACAGTTTTTGGGTTTCCAACTCCCAATTAGTCAGTTATGTTCCTACTTCAATCTTATACTTAAGAATCACATAAAAATAATAAAAATATTATTTAAACTAATTTTCTATAGATTTACCTCGGAATTTTCAGAATTAATATTTCTAAATAATTATATTACTAGTTGTCTATCGGGTCGACTAGTCTACCCAAAATTTGTCTAGAACTTCATTAATTATCTAAAATTATGAAAAATCTCAAAAATACAATTTAAACAAAATTAAAATGTCCTAAATATCAGAATATGAAATTTTGATACAAGAGTTTCATGGTACTAATGGTTTGGAATCTTCTAGGTCAACAAGTCATCCGAAAATGACTAGTTTTGACCTATAATTTTCTCAACCAGAATTGAATTGATAAATTTGTGGAAAAATGCTTAAAAATACTAATTTAAATATATTAACCTACAGAATATTCAGTTTTGAAAAAGTCCTACATAAACTTATAGTTCCTTCAAAATGTGGTAAGTTTTGGCTCTACTGAAACATGAAAATAGCTATCATAATTCATGAAACTTTTATGGGTGAAAATACTACCCAAGAGACATCAAAAAACTATTTCTACAGAACTAATACCATAATATTTACAGATTTATAGCATATGTTTGAGATGAAAAAATTAGTGTTTCTTACCAAAAGTTCTTGCTAGTTGGGTTGTGGAGGCTTCTCCTTGCCAAAGCTCCCACGTTTATTGCTATCCTTACTTGATAATCCTCTCTTGATGAGTTTGGAGGGGTTGACAAAGGTTCTAGATGGTTGGATGGAGAAGATGGAGTTTTTAGGGTTTGTTTGGTGGAGTTTGGATGGAAGAAGGATGAAAGAAGGAGTTTTTATGGAGTAGAAAGAGTTGTATGATGGAGGGGATGAAGATGATGGATTTGAATGGAGGAGGTGCTGCCAAAATTTGGAGAGGGAGAGGGGGTTGGTCGGCTATGGAGAGGAAGAGGAAGGGAGAATTAAGTTAGGGTTTGGGTTTAGCTAAAAGTATGTATATATAGGCTTTTTGGGTTGCATACATGTAGTATAATAGGAAACCTATTCCTAATGGAATGTTGGCTAAATATACATGGGGAAGGGATGTTTTGGTCAGTCTAGAGTGGCCTCCTTTGATTTGTTTGGGTGTTGGTGGGTTGGCTAATTGATTGATTGAAGATTTAAATAAACATTTCCTAATATGGAACTAATTAGATCTATCTTATATAAATACAATCAAATCTGAATTAAATATAAAATATATATATTTATTAATATATATTAATGCGCAACATGCCTACATAGGTTTGGGTTGGACTTTGGGTCAAATATAAACCAATGCCAACTAGGATTACACGTAGACACTTTCTATAAATAGAAACTTTCCAAAATTAAAAACATATTAATATTAATAAAATATATATCAACATGAAGGTATTTGAGAGCACTACATGTCTATTTAGATTTGGATTTGGTTCGGGTCAAGTCGGGGCTAAATTGGTACAACCGGGTCTCCTAGAAAGTCAATAATCTAATAATTAAATAAATAAATCATAGGTGGAGGTTAAGTCGCAACTTGGCCTGATTTTTCTAGTTAGAACACACCTATGGCTCGACCTTCCCTACCGTGGCTAAAACACTAGTCAAAGCACACATGTACACTATCCGTATCATAATTCTTAGTCGTCTTGTACTCCAAATCTTAACCATGGCTAAGGTCATCTATAATAATAACTATTTAATCAAAAAAATATTCATAAATTCCATAAAATCCTATCAAATAAATAATAAAAAAATAAATTCCAAAAAATTCAGGGGTGTTACACATCTATAACATAGAATATGTACCTGTCATCTCCATACGGAGGAATATGTATAACATTTGAAATATAACTCAATCACATGAATCTAAAGGAAAATAAGCACGATGATATGATAGAAGATAAAGATGAAATAGTCTAGAATAGTAACAGAGTCATAACCACACAAGTTTACAAGTTAAGACATAGTATAATTCCAAAATAATACTACAGACCTAATATATCAATCTGGATACAAATCTAGCAAAACCTAGCTAATTAAGTTACTTCTGGATGTACATCCTCTAAGAGCACTGACTCCATATGCAAGTCCTGATCAGCGTTACCATCAATCCCAAACCAATAGTAGGTTGTGCAATTAGCCTCTAAGTTCTCTTAAAAATAGTTATCCAGTCAGAATTTGAGCGAAGTACAGATGCCAAAAACAGTTTCATTAAATTGACAAATGCTATAAGAAACAGTTATAATGGAGTACATGATAGAATAACAAAACTGGAAGTAAGAAGTGTAAGATAAACTGAATATCATGTCATGGTATGAGAAATATATAGTAAAACTGGAATGTAAAGTGACACAGGCAATCTGAGTATAATATAAGGCATAACTGGTGCCTTGAGATATTAGAGTGTTATGTGATCGGCTTGGGTCAAAATCAGGCTGTTTCATTTGACCGGCTATGCACAAGTACGAGTAAAGTGGATTAGGCTAGCCACAATGGAAAGCTATACAGAAGTAGTATAGCGTCAGGCTACACCCTACGTGTGGCAGGGTGAGCTATACACAAGTAGTAAACAAGTGGGGTATTGATCACATAAACTCTAATAACTCTCCAATCCCCCGATTAGTATAATGGATCCAACTATGACACGTCATGACATGGTATTCAAAGAGCAAGGGGCCAGCCCACTCCTAAATCGGTGTCTATATAAGTACAAAAAATAATATCGAGCAAGTACTAGTATACCATGTAAACCGAAAACAACATCTCATGACAGGATCTAACGTATACTAGTCCGTGTATCCTCGTATTGAAAATCAAGTAAAATACTACAACTGAATAGATATAGGAAGTATCAAAGCGATGAAAACTATCAGAGAATGTACTCACATGCGGTCTTGAGCAGTTAATATGAATCGAGGCTCAAAATAAAGTCATAAGACCTATAGATGAGATATTCATATGTTAAATGGGTTTAATAGTGTTAAATATGATTTTCTAGTATATGATATGCAATTTAGGTCAAATCTATGTCAAATATGACTTACAATTTACTTTTGTTCAACTGGTCAACCCTGCTCAAATCCTAGTCAAATCTAGGTTAGATTAACCTATTTCAAGTCAATACCTACCTAGTTACCCTAGTTATCTTTGTATTTTTGGATATTGCCTACATGGGATATATATACATACTCTATAATCTAACTTACCCCATACCCTATTCATGATCCACCCTAACTTAGATAACCCTTTACCCTAACTATATTGTTATCCCCATTACCTTACCCTAAATTAGGAATTCAAATTACCTTAGTTGGATAGATAAAGCCATTACCGATCCAATATTATCTCAGTTGTCTAATTCATATACAAATAGGTAATCGTGGGTTGATACTAATTTACCTACTAACCTTAACATCTAATTAATATCAACTCCTCATCTTCAAACCAAGTGGCCATATGGCCTATAACCATACACAAACAAATAGAGGGGGGTTTCCCTTACTGCTACTGCTACGGCAGTGCACACTTCTGCTACAAATGCAGCCATGCAAGGCTGTAATGTGCAAGAAATGCTAAGGGCATACTGCTGCTGCAAATGTGCATCTGCTGCAGAAATCCAAAATTGGCCAAGGCAACTGTCAAATGGCTTGGCCAACATGGCCCAACAAGGGGGTATCCCCTGCTGCTAATGCAGCAATGCAAGGCTGCAGCTAAAGTGGCCAAGGTAAATGCCTCTGCTGCTACTGCAATGCAGCCAAGTATAGGCAGTTGCCCTGTTGTTGTAAAGGCAGGCAATGCCAAAAGCCCCGTGTAGTGCATAGCTGAAGCCTGGCCAAGATGGCGTGGCTGCCACTGCTCGATCAGTGCTCCTGCTATATAGTAGTGGCCATACTTGGCCTGCACTCTGCTGTCAAGTGCTCACTGATACACATCTTCCTCACTTACTTATGACACTAGCACAAGGTACTATACACTGATACCTACTGACACTCGCACCACTTGTGTGCCACCCAATCACCTACACCCACACACTAACTCAAGACACTGACTGATACAAACTTCCCTTCCTCAATCTAAAGCCAAATGACTTGATTTATTACTAGCCAAATATTGGCCTATGACCAAAGCCTACTGTTCACTGATACTGACCCATACTCCAACTGATACTCTCATTCTTAGACACATACACAAATACCTAACTAAAAGCCTATACTAACACTAACTGACTATTACTAGCTAATCTCCCTGGCCTTCGTGGCAGTAGCCCCAATCCCTCTCCCTCGAGCACATAGGGAATGGCCAAGTGGCCTCACTCATGTATCCAACTGGGAGCTCAATAAGTCTTCACTGACTGATACACAAACAGGAACTCAAAGTTCCCTTGACCCTGCCCGACCCCCATACTACACACTATCATGGTGACAGTTACCAACCAATAGGGATTTGCCTAAACTCCCCTTTTTAAATGATCAATTCAATATCAGCCATGTAGACCATACTGTGGCATAATGACAGTGCACATATATTCCTCACTGTTCCAAGCAACACACACACCCAAACATGCATATATCCTTATATAACATATATTACACATATATATGTATATATATTAGTAAGATATACTAGGAAATCAATTAAGATGCCTACCAAATGATCAACCAAGCTATCCCTATGCTTAAAACTGAAAAACAAGGTTAAAATGATCACTTTGTCATTTTGACAAATACTTGGTGGGCTCTCCTCGAATTTCTCCAAGGATGACACAAAAACCCTAATTAAAATATACAAAAATAAGGATTAGAGCCTTGCTCATCTCCCCATGGGTACCCCTAGTCCTTGTGAGTGTTTCTACAAGTGTCATGCATGAAAATGAAGCTCAAACTATGCTAAAAAGATAAAGGTTTACCTATTGGGAGATGGATTCCCAATGAAACCTTCTAGGGATACTTTTGTGTCAAGTTTGACACAATCTCTCCCTCCTTTGGACTCCTTCTTACGAGCTACTTGGTCTCCAAGCTTCTAGCCTTGTAGGTTGAAGATTTGGGAAGGTTTTGGGAGAATTTAGAGAATTTAATGGTGGGAATAAAGGAAATGGAAGGGGGCTTGAATAAGGTTTCTTTTAGGGTTTATGAAGGCTTTTAAAGGGTGAAGAAGAAGGTGTAAACCCTCTTTAATGACCAGCTATCATGGAAGCCCTAAAACTCCTTCTAAAATGTCCATTTTACCCCTCAAGTTGTCATTAACACTCTCTTAAATAAAGGATTAGTTGTGCTCTAAGTGTTGTCTTAATTTCCACTCTAAAACTAGACTTAACTTGACTTAAATCAGGCTAGTTGTGTTTATCCTCGGTTATAGGCTCAATTGGTCATGTCTAATTTTTTGACACAAAGTCACAGTCAACCAAATATTGACTACATTGACTAAATAATATCTGTATAAATTCAATACGACACACGACGTCTGCATTCAGTTCAGGACAGACAACAGCTCAGTTTCCGACTCTCAGTGTATTTTCGAGTCTGTACTTTTACATTTTATTGAGTCTAGAAGTATGTACTCTGAGTTATGCTGAGCTCTTGGAACTTAGTCTATAAGCCTACCCAAAATCCCAAGCTCCACCAAAACAAAAATTGCCCACAAGTCCCACTTAGAACCACTCTGTGCTCTGGAGACAGAGTTCGGGCCGAACTCTGCCTCCACACAGAGTTCGGGCCGAACTCTGTCCCCTAGAAATCAGGAACCCTAATTTTAGGGTTAGCTGGTTGCTAGCTGTCCAACGGCCAAATTTTTGAATTTTCCTACCCGAATTCTGGCCAAATTCTGCCTCTAAAAACACTATAAATAGGGCATGAATTCTCTCATTTCAATTCACTCAATCTTCTCTTCTCTTCTCTCCTACAAGCTCAATAAGCCATACCCTTCCTATCTACTAGCCACAAGCCTCCTAAGTCTCGAGTGCTCAGCATCTCTCAGTTAGGATTCTTGTGCAAGAGTGAAGAAGTCGCTTGGACAATTCCAAGCAAATCGCCACTACGATCCTCTGTTAGAAGTTGACGTGCTCTTCTGAAGAAAAGGCACGGGTTGTAAGCTACTATTTCACAAATAGTGGATTTAATCCTGAGCTAGAGTTCTCAGGCCTGGATTAGTCCTCCACGAGGGAAACCAGGTTAAAATTGTTGTGTTTGCGTATGCTCTTCTGCTCTTCATTTATTTTCCGCACTTTACTCTGATTATTTATTGTTGGTGAAAGAGTTATTTTTAATTGGCTATTTTTCTATATAAACTCTATTCACCCTCCTCTAGAGTTGCCAAACTGTTCTTCAATTGGTATCAGAGCTCTGTTCTCTTTACAAGGACTAACATCCTAAGAGCTGATCCATGGCAACCACACAATCCTTGATTTCCAATCATGGTGAAGGTCAGTCCACTCATAGGCCTCCCCTATTTGATAGAACTAACTACACATATTGGAAAACAAGGATGAGCTTCTATCTTAAGTCTCTAGACTTTGACCTGTGGACTGTCGTCACTGACGGTTACAAAAAGCCCGCTAGGATAGTTGTCGATGGTGACCTCATTGAGAAACCACACGACAAATATTCTGTCGAGGAGAAGAAACAGGCAAGTCTAGATGCTAGGGCTATTAATGCTTTATTCTGTGCTATAGACAGGAATGAGTTCAACAGGGTCTCTACATGCACCGCTGCTCATGAAGTATGGAGACTTCTAGAAGTGACGCATGAAGGAACCACACAGGTCAAGGAATCTAAAATAAGCCGTCTCACTCAAGAATACGAAGCCTTCAAGATGAAGCCAAGTGAGACGATCACTCAAACGATCACAAGATTCCTCGACATCATCAATCCTCTATCTTCGCTTGGAAAGCAGTACTCAAACCACGAGAAGATTCGTAAGCTGCTCAGAGGGCTACCAAAGATTTGGAACCCTAAGGTGACAGCCATCATAGAAGGAAACGATCTCACAACAATGTCAATGGAGACCTTGATGGGTAAGCTTATGACTCACGAGCTTGACCTCAAGGACTTCGAAGAGCCTGCTCCGAAGACCAGGGAGATCGCACTCAAAGCTCATCAATGAAGAGCTAATCATGATGAGACCGAAGAAGATAACTCGGATGATGAAGACCAAGCTCTCATGGTTCGCAACTTCAGAAAATTCCTTCGCTTCAATCGAAGGAAGAAGGAATCTCAAGAAGACGATGAAGAGGAACCAACTTGTTATGGTTGCAAGAAAACTGGACATGTTCGAAAAGACTGCCCATTCCTGAAGAAGGGCAACCGCTATGAGAAGCCATACAAAAGGAACTCATCAAAGAAATATGCCAACACAGGCATCTGGCATGAAAGTGAAGCGAGTGACTCTGAGGAAGAAAAGGACTCTCCTCAAGATACAGCAAATGTGTGCCTGATGGCAACTTCCAACAAGGTATCTAACGAAACTCTGGATGACTTCTCTTTTGATGAACTTGGCGATGCTTTCACTGATTTACTCGATGATCATAAAAAGGTCATCGGTAAATATAAACATGCCAAGGATAAAATCAAAAGTCTAGAAGATGAGATACAAAGAATTTCTTTACTTCTTGATAATGTTAGAAACACATCACCCACTAATGACACTGATGAAGTATCCAAGCTTAAATTAAGCTTACATGATGCTGAAGCACGTATTGAGCAACAAACTCAAGAAATCATTACTCTCAACACGTTGCTTGCTGAAGAAAAGAGTAGATACAAGATTTCCATGACTAAGATTTATGGCTTAAATATTAAGGTTGATGAACTGCAAGCTGTTTCTAAAAGATTAAAAACCAAATTGGGTAAACAGGTTGTTCAACCTCAAACCCAATCACATGGGCACAACACCACTCCTGCTAGTCAACTACGTCATTCTCATGCAGTACATAACCATGCATTTATATACACAAACTTTCACAAACCACGTGCACGTAAGAACAATTCTCACTCAGTACACACTCATCATGCACAAAGACACAATCAACATCACTCCACACATAAAAATCATCATGCCATGCCATATAGACAAAATCATCATACAATGCCATATAGACAAGGTCTTCATATACCATATAGACAAAATCATCATGCCATGCCATCTAGACAATATCAGCAAGTCACACATCATAGACAATACCATCATTCTATGCCTCATAGACACCATCACCATGCCACTTATTCCATGCATAATCATCTTCTCCATGCTAACTCTTCACATCATGTCCATCCTCATCCTGTTGATTATAGATATTACTCTCATGCTCCTAGTATAAATAAGAATGCTATCTGTACTTATTGTGGATTACATGGACACATCTCACCACAGTGCAGAGTTAGAAGACTTGTAGATAAAAGGATATATGCTTGGTTCCCAAAGACTAACTTTTCAGGACCCTCAAGAACTCGGGTACCAAAGGTCACATCTACTCTTGATGTAGGTGGACCTTCCCTCCTCAACTGAAAGTAAGTGGATTCTCGATAGTGGATGCTCGCGACATATGACGGGAGACGCAAATCTTTTTGCATCACTATCGATGAAGAGAGAAGGATACGTATCCTTCGGTAACAATCTCAAAGGGCACATTATAGGTAATGGTATCATTGGTCATCCTCCTTCTCCTGTAATAAAGGATGTCTGCCTAGTGACCGAGTTAAAGCATAACCTGCTCAGCATTAGTCATCTTGCTGATCATGGATATGATATTAACTTTGGACAAAACAGTTGCTACATCTATGATAGGTCAACAGGAGACATTGCTTTTGAAGGGAAAAGAGAGGACAACATCTACATTTTCTATCTTTCTATAAATACTAACAATGCAGGTAGATGTCTATATGCCCACAAAGACGAACGACTACTTTGGCACCAGCGTCTTGGTCATGCCTACATGGATGCTATATCCAGGCTTTCCACCAAGAAGCTAGTGAGAGGATTGCCTGACATCACGTTCAAAAAGGACACGGTATGTGCCGAATGTGAACTAAACAAGGCAACTAAATCCTTATTTCATTCTATCAACTCTGTAAGTACTACTAGACCCTTGCAACTACTTCATATGGATTTATTTGGTCCTAGTAGAATAGCTAGCCTTGGAGGCAAACTTTATACATTTGTTATTGTTGATAATTTTTCGAGATTTACATGGGTTTTCTTTCTTGCTAATAAAAGCGATGCTATTTCTGCTTTCAAAATTTTTGTAAAGAAAGTTCAAAATGAAAAAGGCTACATGATTACTCGAATCCGAAGTGATCATGGAGGCGAATTCGTAAATTATGATTTTGAAAGTTTTTGTAATGCAAATGGTTTTGATCATGAATTTTCTTGTCCTAGAACTCCTCAACAAAATGGTGTTGTGGAGCGGAAGAATAGGACTCTTGGCGATATGGCTAGAGTCATGTTGAATAAATTTTCTCTTTCGAAATATTTTTGGGCAGAGGCTGTAAGTACAGCATGCCACATTTTGAATAGGGTGCTTATTCGTCCCATTACGAAGAAAACACCCTATGAGCTTTGGTTTGGGAGAACCCCCAATGTTTCGTATTTTAAAGTTTTTGGTTGTAGATGTTTTATCCTTAACACCAAAGACAACTTAGGCAAATTTGATGCCAAAGCTGACGATGGTATCTTTCTTGGTTATGCCGCCAAGAGTAAGGGATATAGAGTTTTCAACAAACGCTCACTTATTGTGGAGGAGTCAACTAATGTGACTTTTGATGAAGATAACAGTGCAGTACGCGCTCTTGATGATGATGTTGAGCCATCAATTTCTACTCCAATGAACACTTCAACTGAAACTAATTCTCTGGAGGGTTTGCCTAAGAAATTCTCTTTCAAACCTTCTCATCCAGAAAATTTAGTTATAGGAGAAGTTTCACGTGGAGTAACTACTAGATCATCACTAAGAGACTCCGTTGCTAGCACTGCCTTCATTTCACAAGTAGAGCCTAAAAACATTTCTGAAGCTTTTAATGATGAATTTTGGATTTCTACTATGCAAGAAGAACTCAACCAATTTGAGAGGAGCCAAGTATGGGAACTAGTTCCTAGACCAGCTAATCACTCAATAATTGGTACCAAATGGGTGTTTAGAAACAAAGTAAATGAAGATGGTTCAGTCACTCGTAACAAAGCCCGTCTAGTAGCTCAAGGATACAATCAAGAGGAAGGTATCGACTACGATGAGACATATGCTCCTGTTGCTAGACTAGAATCCATTCGGATGCTTTGTGCTTTTGCCAATCATCAGAACTTTAAATTATTTCAAATGGATGTTAAAAGTGCTTTCTTGAATGGCTTTATTAAGGAGGAAGTTTATGTCAAACAACCCCCTGGCTTTGAAAATCACAAATTTCCCGACCACGTGTTCAAGCTAAAGAAAGCGCTTTATGGCCTTAAACAAGCCCCCAGAGCTTGGTATGAAAGGCTAAGCAGTTTCTTGCTTGAGAAAGGTTTTTCAAAAGGGAAAATTGACACTACACTGTTTATCAAATCTTTCAGAGACACCATTCTATTAATTCAGATTTATGTTGATGATATTATTTTTGGGTCTACTGATGAAACTCTTTGTCAAGAATTTGCCAAGTGTATGCAGACGGAATTTGAGATGAGCTTGATGGGAGAGCTCAACTATTTTCTTGGTCTACAAATAAAACAACTGGCTAATGGAACTTTCATCTGCCAATCAAAGTACACCAAGGACATGCTGAAGAAGTTCGATCTTGACAACATCAAACCAATCAGCACGCCAATGGCTACTTCAACCAAACTCGAACCAGATGAGAGTGGCAAACCTGTTGATCAACGTAAGTATCGAGGTATGATAGGCAGCTTACTTTATTTAACTGCTAGTCGTCCCGATATCATGTTCAGTGTTTGCCTATGTGCTAGATATCAAGCTAATCCTAAGGAATCACACATGACCGCGGTTAAGCGTATCTTTAGATACCTTAAGGGTACGGTTACAGTGGGCCTATGGTATCCCAAGTCAACATCATTTGATCTTATTGGTTACTCCGATGCTGACTTCGCTGGATGCAAGGTCGACCGTAAAAGTACGAGCGGCACGTGTCATTTATTAGGAAAAGCTTTAGTCTCCTGGTTTAGCAAGAAGCAGAACTCTGTTGCACTATCCACAACAGAAGCTGAATACATAGCAGCTGGGCGTTGTTGTGCACAAATTCTGTGGATGAAGCAAACCCTTGAAGACTATAAGTTATCTTTCATACATATTCCTATATTCTGTGACAATACTAGTGCAATCAATTTGACTAAGAACCATGTCTGCCACTCACGCACTAAACACATTGAAATCAGACACCACTTTTTGCGTGATCATCAGCAAAATGGCACGATTAACTTAGAATTTATTAACACTGATCACCAGCTGGCAGATTTCTTTACTAAGCCACTATCCGAAGAGCGCTTCAATTTTCTTTATCGTGAACTTGGAATTTTAGATAAAGCAGTTATAAATTGAAACTCACCTGCGTAAATATCGAGTATATTGTGATTCTTTTACGAAGAATTTGGTATGGGTACAAGCCGAAAGGGTCCTTCTGACAATAAGGCGTAAAAGCCTAAGCGACACGGTGCACTAGTCCTCAGGACTACCGCTAGCTGGGATCCGGCCCCTGCAGCTAACCCATGGCAAATTTGGACTATTGAACCACAGTATATGTCCTTATTTATTATATGGCTCGTTTTCGATTTAATATTGCCTAATTGATATTTTCTAAAGTTCATTCTGTTTTCTGAGTACCTCTCTATCTATTTCTTTAAATTCAACACTCTTTATTGTCCTCAACTATCTTTTGTTTAACTCTTAAACATTTTCTTCATGTTCTTTGCTTGTTTTCAGTTCTGGACCATTGATCCAGAACTCGGGCCGAACTCTGTCCCTATCAGAGTTCGGGCCGAGTTCGGTTCTTAGGTTCCAGAGTCGGGATCTGGCTCTGCCGTTGGATCTATTCTAATCCAATGGTCAATATTTTACCCGACCAAAGACAAAGCCCTACTTTATGTCGGGATTCCATCTCTCTCCTTCACTACTACCACCTTTCTCACCTATACAAAATCTTTCCTTGAAACCCTAACCCTAGTTTTTGATCTAGAGTGCTCCATTGCTTCTCAAAATCAAAAAAAGGGGTTTCTCTCCATTCTCTTCCATTGTTTATTACTTGTTTGAGGTACCATTCCTATTTTCTATCTTCTGGTTAAAATCTTTTAATGGCTCCTTGCTTGTTCAATCGTGGGAAGAGAATTCGAGTTGAGAGTATTTCCTCTTCGGATTCTCCTCCATCAATTGAACAAATCATTGAACAACTTCAACCTCCTCATCCTTTGTTCAATCCACCTCGTCCTCAAAATCCTTCCACCTATGACAACAGACTTTTTGTCTCACTAGATGCATCAAACAACTGGTTTAGTGACTTTCGGAATCGTCAGGTATTCACAGGACATCCTATTAATTTTTCCATATTCTCTCAATATGATTCTTTATTCCATGACCTCTATCTTGATGAACTAGTTACTACAACTTCTGCTATCTATCGTCATGCCGTTCAAATGTTCTACTGCAACTTAACCTTTGATGACCTTCATATTTATTCACGAGTTGCAGGTATCAATATATCTTTTGATGACTTTGACTTAGCCGAATATCTTGATCTTCAAGAGCCCAATTCTTGGGAAAAGCTAGCTGACGCTCGCTCGTTCCGTTTTCCCGACGGAATTTCCCTTGAGAGCTTTAAGGACGATTTGTGTACTCCATACACATGTCCTCGCAAGCTCACGGCTAAATATCTCAACCCATATTTTTCTGACCTTCATTGGATTATTTCTAACACCATTCTACCCAAAACAGGTTCCCATGATGACATCACTTATCTTGAAATATCTGCTCTTTATCATCTTCATTTTGGAATTTCTTTCAATCTTCCACGTACCATGATGGACTGGATGATTCGCTGTAGGAGGAAACCACGAGCTTTGGTTTATCCTCTGTATCTTCCTTTAATCTTTCGTGCTTTTCATATACCACTTGATGCTTGTCCGTTCATGCCTGCACCTGCCTTTCTATCCAAAGCACGACGCCTTCAGCCTGTCGCTGCTTCTGAGTCATCTGAGCATTCTGCTGATGAGGAGCCTGACGTCCCTCCTTTTGGTCAGGATGCACCTCCTCCTCCTGCCACTCTTGAGTCTCTTCAGACTATGCTTCGTGATCGTTTTGCCGTTGAGGATGATCGCTGGACGCAGCAGGATTACCGTACCACCTTGCAGATCAGTGCCCTTGGGAACTCTCTGCATGATATGCGGTATTCGCTTGCTCGTCATCCTGATCTGCATGTGCCTATTGAGCGGGATCCAGATCGCACGGGTCATCGTATAGACGATCCGTGGGTCATGAGGTATATGGATCCGGATGATGCTTTTGTGGATCTTCAGATGTTCCAGGACCTTTTCGATGTTCCAGGACCTTCTCATGCTCCATGATGGAGATTGGCTTGATATGCTGCTGCCACTGCTGATGGTCTTAGTTGCCTTTTGATTTTAGTTATTTCAGTTTGTTATGGTTTTATGTACTGGATTTATGTCTTCAAACCCTGATGATGTGCTGGTTGGTGGATAACATTTTATGCTATTTTTCGTAGTTTTACTGTTTCTTCTCTGCTTGGTGTGGTTGGATTACTTTTCATTATCTATACTGCTATTTCCATGCTTTTCCTTATGCAGTCTATATGATCCTTTATATTGCTAACTGCCAAAAGGGGGAGAAATATGTATATCTGTCTGTGCTTGTGTTTGCTTTTGGGAAAATATTTTTATCAGGCCACAGGTTCTATGCATTATTTACGGGGGAGAGCTATTGATTCTAGCTCGGCACCGTTCACTGATTACGGGGGAGCTATCTTATTCTAGTTCGGCATTGTTTATGGGGGAGCTGTGTTTTAACCAACTGTGTCCAGGTATGAATATTGAAATATACATTTATTATTTTGTCAATTATCAATATGGGGGAGATTGTTGACACAAAGTCACAGTCAACCAAATATTGACTACATTGACTAAATAATATCTGTATAAATTCAATACGACACACGACATCTGCATTCAGTTCAGGACAGACAACAGCTCAGTTTCCGACTCTCAGTGTATTTTCGAGTCTGTACTTTTACATTTTATTGAGTCTAGAAGTATGTACTCTGAGTTATGCTGAGCTCTTGGAACTTAGTCTATAAGCCTACCCAAAATCCCAAGCTCCACCAAAACAAAAATTGCCCACAAGTCCCACTTAGAACCACTCTGTGCTCTGGAGACAGAGTTCGGGCCGAACTCTGCCTCCACACAGAGTTCGGGCCGAACTCTGTCCCCTAGAAATCAGGAACCCTAATTTTAGGGTTAGCTGGTTGCTAGCTGTCCAACGGCCAAATTTTTGAATTTTCCTACCCGAATTCTGGCCGAATTCTGCCTCTAAAAACACTATAAATAGGGCATAAATTCTCTCATTTCAATTCACTCAATCTTCTCTTCTCTTCTCTCCTACAAGCTCAATAAGCCATACCCTTCCTATCTACTAGCCACAAGCCTCCTAAGTCTCGAGTGCTCAGCATCTCTCAGTTAGGATTCTTGTGCAAGAGTGAAGAAGTCGCTTGGACAATTCCAAGCAAATCGCCACTGCGATCCTCTGTTAGAAGTTGACGTGCTCTTCTGAAGAAAAGGCACGGGTTGTAAGCTACTATTTCACAAATAGTGGATTTAATCCTGAGCTAGAGTTCTCAGGCCTGGACTAGTCCTCCACGAGGGAAACCAGGTTAAAATCGCTGTGTTTGCGTATGCTCTTCTGCTCTTCATTTATTTTTCGCACTTTACTCTGATTATTTATTGTTGGTGAAAGAGTTATTTTTAATTGGCTATTTTTCTATATAAACTCTATTCACCCCCCTCTAGAGTTGCCAAACTGTTCTTCATAATTTAATTGGGTCCACAAGTCAAGGTTCAATTAATTGGCTAAACCAACAATTAATGAAACATCCACAATAATTAATTTAAATAACTACTCATGTAATATAAATAATATAAATTGACAAAAATAACCCTATCTAGGATTGTGGTACCGACAATTATTAATACTTTCTAACGACTTACCATATATAGACTATATTAATATCCATACACTCTATGGTCGTAATGTCGCTACCTCAACATACAACATATTAAGTTCCAAACTTTATTATAAAATAATTTATAACTAATATAAAATAATAATTTAATTTTGAAAAATATTTATAAATATTTTTATATTACTAGTGATAATAGTTTAATGGTGGAAACTCAATCATAATAGGTCCATGTTGATACTACAACATTAATACCACGCGCCTAATAGTTGATTCCCGAATAAATAAATAAATAAGATATTAAATTTTAGAAAAATGACAAAAATTGGATAGTGTTTTTAACTTCTAACCTTGCACAACAAATAATTTAGTAAGGATATATGAAGTATCTAGGCTTTTGGATACCAAGAACACATGATTTTCTGAGTTACGGTGTTAATGACAAATGTCAAGAATTTTAATAAATACTAAACAAACTCAAAACTCAACAAAAAAATTATTTGTTGGAAAGCTCTTGACGTCTAGTTTCTGATAAAAATTATTAGAAAGATCAAATCTAAACTAAAATAGGCAAAAATCTACTCGCAAAAGATCTAGTATGTTCTGGATACCTTGTCGTAGAATTGACGCCACGGACAAACCATTTGGAACTGTGTGGATGGCCAATTGTACATAAAATTAAAATAGAGATCTTTCCATTAGTTTTAGTTTCATAAAAAGATGAGATGAGAAAGTACACGACATGCCCTAGATGAAAAATAGCATACTTGCTGTGACAAATTCAGCACAAATTTGGTCGACTTCGGGTGCCCTCTGCGCCTCGTGCCGACCAAATTAGGGGATAAAGTTCATCGAGAAGGTACTGGAGTGTTAGGGGGTATCCTAGGGTCAAGTTGAAGGTGGTAGGAGGGTTGAAAGAGGTCGGAATGATAAGTTTTTGTCGGGTGGAAAGGAAAGTACAAAAACAAAAAAGAAACTAGAGGGGGCTCGGTTTGGAGAGAATGAGGGGGTGATGGTTATGTAAAGGGGTTTAATATATAGAGTTTTGATAGATTTTACATTATGGGGATTTGGGGTTTGGTTTGGATTAATTTGGTTTTATTTGGCCGTCCAAAGGATTAATATGGTAATAGGTTTCCTAATTTTGACCAAGTCAAAGATATGGGAAATATTGCACTTGGCTGCAATTTAATATCCAAAAATTAATTAAATATATATCTAATCAATTTTGGCAACCTTAGATAGGCTCTAATAAGTAGGGTTGGCTAGGTTAGGGTTCGATTTAATTTTTTTAGTCAAATTTGTTAGCCCAATGATTATATCATATTTTTGAATATGGCTAATCAATTAAGTTTAACATAATGATGTCACTAATGTTCATGTAATCATTATCTTGTTGCTACTTAAACTTAGTATTGTCCTAATGTTAGCATTGTCCCAAATGTTCTATATCATATTGCTATGCTTATATCATATTGGTTTGTTTGTCTAACATCTATTTGTAGACATGCTGTAAGCATGATCAAACGTGATCAAACCAGGACATATGTAATGGGCCAAATACGGCGTTATACAAGAAGATTTCTCTAAACCGCCCAACGACCTATCCGGGGCCTCGCATCGGGGGTTCCGCTGCCCGGTCAGCGGACAGGGGTCGAGGAGGCAGCGCCCCCGTTAGGGGTTCGGGGGCGAAGCCTCCGAAAGGTATTCAGATTTCCAGTTCTGTTTATCTTCGGACGATTTTTGTCAAGGAAAAAGGCGTCTTCAAGTTTGCTCAAATTTCAGAAGCAAGGCGTCATCAAAGGGCTATTAGTTTTCCTATTTGATCAATATATTTTCTATATTTATTGAGTCTAGGAATACGATGTACACTGTATCGTACTGGCAAATAGGCTACCCAAGAAACGTTTTCAAAATACCCCTTTCATTTTGAAAACAAGCCCACTTACAAAAGCCCAAACTACTTCCTAACTGTCTGACTTTTCAAAAAGCCCAAAAACTAATTTACAAAAACCCTGACAGAACTCCAACAGAACTCAAGGAGAATTCGGCCAAAGTTCGGCCCGAATTCAGCCAGAGTTCGGCCAGAGTTCAGTTAGTGAACGTTGCTTTTTGAACTTGGTCTTCCTGCAGTTACGGATCCCAATGAGATTTTCTCATAGAGTTCTGCCCGAATTCTGCCCGAATTCTGTCAAAATTCTGCCTTTGGAAAAACTATAAATAGAGAAGGATTTCGATCATTTCAACTCACCCATTCACTTTCATATCTCTTCTCTATAAGCCTACTACTTCTTCCAAAGTATTCTGAGCTTTTATTTTCAAATCCCAAGCCAGTTACAATCCTCTAGTCGATTTACTAGTACGGTACAGTCTAGAAGTTTCAGAGCGGTTGTAATCGATGGCTTGATTGAAGTTACACACTTCACAATTGAAGTTGGTCGAGTACTTCGGATCAAAGCTCGCGTTGTAGAAGTTGCAAGAACTTCGGATGAAAACTTGTGGTAATTTTCCATAGTGGATTCAACTGGAAGCTAGAGTTCTTCCGACTGGACTAGTCCTCACAAGAGGGAAACCAGTATACATCCTTGTGTTTGTGTTTGCTCTCTACTTTTTATTTATATATCTGTGATATATTATCTGTGATCTTGTTACTAACATTTTTAAATAGTTAATTTCTGCTGCCTACTCTATTTACCCCCCTCTAGAGTATTACGCTTTACAATTCGTTCCTACAATCGGTCCTACAATTGGTATCAGAGCGGGTGCTTGGTATATAGATATTGTGGCTCATACCAATTGCTCCTTCAATTGGTATCAGAGCCAGTGCTGCATCTAGAGGTAATATATTCTGATCCCAATTGTTCCTACAATTGGTATCAGAGCGGGTACTACAACTAGAGCAATGACTCTATTATTTGGCTTAACATCCTTGGAGCAGATCCTCATTATTAGAGCAGATTATACAGGTAAAGCGAGGTAATATTGTTATTATATAACTGTTGTTACATAGATCACAGTATCACATATGGCAAGTATGTACTTCACAAATGAAGAGCAATCCTCAAATAGACTCCCACTATTTGATGGAACAAACTATAGCTATTGGAAGACAAGGATGAGCTTCTACTTGAAGTCTCTAGATTTTGACTTATGGTCAATTGTTGTCACCGGCTATAAGAAGCCTACTATCACTTCTATTCTCACATCCTCTATAATCAATAAGCCTTATTATAGTTACACGGAGGAAGAGAAGAAGTTAGCTAGCCTTGATGCAAAAGCTATGCATATCTTTTATTGTGCTGTAGACACAAATATATTTAATCTTATTACTACTTGCACAACATCTCATAAAATTTGGAAAGTTCTTGAAGCTACTTATGAGTGCAGGCATGAAAGCAAAGATAGCAACTCCAGAGAGGAGGATAGTTTTCTTAATGATGCAAATATGTACATGACGAAATTGGGATTTAAGGTACAACATAATCCTTTATACGAAGAGGATCTTGCATGTGACAACTACAAGAAGATAGGCCACATCCAAGAAGATTGTACTACTACTAGAAAGGAGAGTCACTACGAACAATCAAATGAAGGAAGATCATCATCTCATAAGTACACTAGCACGAGCATATGGTGTGAAAGCGAAGTAACATATTCTGAAGAAGAAGAAGAAGAAGAAGAGAGACCTCATCAAGCTGCAAATTTATGCTCAATGGCATTATATAACGAGGTACAAACTAATTCTTTTTCTGAAGATAGTTAATTTTCTTATGATGATTTATCTGATGCTTTCAGTGATCTGTTAGAAGAACACAAGAATGTATTAGATAAGTGTAAGCAAGCTAGAATGGATATTCTATCCTATAAGCGTGAGAATGAGAAGCTTACTTGCTTATTGAATGATGCTAGAGATACTTCTACTTCTGATAATTCTACTGAGATATCCACACTTGAGTTTAGATTGCATGAGGCATTTGATTGCATTGAGAAAAGTACTCAAGAAAATGCTAAGCTTAAGGAGGAACTAGAATCAGAAAAGAAGAAGTATTCTATTGCTTCATATAGAATTGATGCTCTTTCTGCTAAGTATGATAAGATCTGTGCTAACTCTAAAAAGTTAGAGATTAGACTGGGAAAGCAGGTAATACAACCTACGACTCAGTCTAACACAAGACACTTAGCACATCACAAAGTCACACACGACAGATCATCTGGAAAGGAAGCAAGCAAAGCTAAAGCTTCACACAACCATGCCTTCTATTACAAGTATCCACGCATATCATATCACACTACTGCACGTTCTCATACTACTGTACATAGTACTAATGTTAATTCTTTCTGTCATTATTGTGGTATGAATGGACACGTTTCTAATTATTGTCAGATTAGAAAACTTGTTGATATGAACTTATGCAAATGGGTTCCCAAAGCTAACAAATGTGGATCCAAGTATTGGATACCAAAGTCTTCACCTAATATTTCAGGTGGAGCTACTTGTGCTAAACCTTAGAACTATGGAACATGTTGGTGATTGCAAAGCTACAAAGGTCATCTTCCATGCAATTGCACCAACAGAAGTGTGGTCACTAGAACCACTTCGGTAACATGCTTTCCAAATAGTTTTTAATATTTAGCATGTTCTTATTGATTTTTTTCTATTAGATCTCATTGATGTCTTTTAAATTGTTTATTGTTTGAATCAATGTGAGATATAATCCTAGCATGACTAGCTGTTTAGCTTAAATGTTTAGTTCACACTATATAGTATTTTATTAGTGTGACACATTTATCTATGTATGCTCTTTATTTTAGTTTTATCCTTGAAGCATGCATACCACACTAGTCCATAGGAGCTTAATTTTGTTTTGGTAAATATTTTTTTGACTCTTCGTCTTTAATATTTTTTTTAATGGTCACTTCTTATTGATTTGCCTTTAACATATCGTATTTACTTTGATCAGTATTTTGTGAGTATGTATGTTTAGCACAAGTTTTCTATTTACCTGAAAAGTATATACATATACTTTTATGTTAACCTTGTGCTTGCATAATATACTTCACTATTGATTTGCAAATTTTTATTGTGATTAACTTCTTATGAATCAATCAAATCTTTTTCTGACAAAGTTTATTTATGCATGTTTTTGATCTTGTGATATTTTTTTTGCTTATTAAGGATACATGAATAATTCATTTTTATTTATATATTGCTCATGTTTCTTATATTTTTTGTATAAATATCTTTTTGGGGATATATGAGTTAAGTTCAAGTTCTATATTATATTATTTTGAAAAGTAGTTTCAAACTTGTGCTTATCTCATACTTTAGCTATTGATTACTTTGAACAATTATTTATGTTCTTATCTTCATTAGCTTCTTCCTCAAAGCCTCTTTTAATGATGTTTTTCTTGGCTTTTTGGTTGACATTTTGGATACATGATATTTTTAGTATCTTGATCTTGATAAACCATTCCTTGGGTATTTACTTTTAGGGATTCTGGATTTCGACGATGTTCGATGATACTGCATATATTTCTTTGAATCTAAGTTCTTAAGAGTAGAAATTATTTTGGGAACAAGGCGAAAGGGTCCTTCTGTCATACAGGTGTAAATAGCCTGAAGCGACACGGTACACTAGTCTTTGGACTACCGCTAGCTGGGAACCGGCCCCTACAGCTAACCCGAAGTGATCAATACTTTATAGACTTAAGATTTATTAAGATGTACTTGCAACTATCGTCTAGTTCTGGATCCAAGGTACTGAACCCAGTCCCCTAGATTCCAAAATACATCAACGTATCTAGATCCTACATTTTGATTTACAAATATTTTATATTTTATTGTTACCCAATGATTTAGTAGCACATACGGATAAATGTAATTGATACATCTTATACCGTATGCTACATTGTTCTAAGATTTTTTTCCAAGTCCATAGAATATAATTGATTTTATATTGCACTAATTCTTCTTAAATCCCCGGTTATTAAAGAAGAGATTTATTTTGGGTACAAGCCTACAAAGGGTCTGTCTGTCACCACGACTATGGTCGAAGCGAAGCGGTACTTAAGTGTTCTCCGGTTAACCTCCGTTAGCTGGGACAGTACCCCTACAGCTAAACCAAGATTGATCAACGCTTTATAAACTAAATTTTTATTGAAATCTAGTTGCAATTATTATCTGATGGATTTTGAATTTTAGATTTGATGAATAATATTCTCTCTTTATATTTTCACAAAAGGTAGCATATATTGATCTATCTTGTCGATTATGAGATTCTATAGCATAGATCAATTTATGTCATCTTTTGACTTATACGATTATTCATCATGCTAATTTGAAATATCTTTTGATTGTTTTATTTTTAAATGTTCATTTAATGGATATTTCTTCTTTTGTCTAAAGATGATTGTTTTTCGTATTCATGACTACTCATTGAATATTATGGTATTGTGATTTCATCTTTAGCTTGGGTAATATTTGTAATGTTCAATGATTTTGAGCTTTATTTTATTATCTTCTTATTCAAGTTACTTACTGTCTATAACAGTAATTCTTTGTGGGGAGAAGTCAAGCAAATTGAATCTCTCTCTCAAAGCGTTTCTTTTCTTTAAACCTTACGGTTGTCAGGTGGACACCGTGCTAAGGCTTTAAAAGAGAAGAAATGAACTTTGATAAGAAGACCTAATATTTTTTTTCTACGTCTGAAAATATGTCTCTAAATTTTATTTTAAAATTTTATCTACATTATTATTTTTTTGGATATAGCCATGTGAAGGTGGAGCAGTTAATTGTTTTAAGTCAATTAGCCCCTTGACATGCCATATATCTAGAATACACTTTTCTTTGGACATTTATCTAGTTATGTTTATTTGTTCAAATGGATTTTTTTATGATTTTTGGATTATTTTGTTGAAATTGTTTTTGTGATCCGAATCGCTAGCCTTTCGTCTCAGGACTAAATGGACGCATTCGAACATTTACTAAGACAGTTTTTCGTATTAAATTTCATATTTTTGAAAAGTCTTTTTGATTTCTTTTTGATTTATTGAATCTTTCCGGTACTCAAATATTATTAAAGACAATTTTCAAAATCTTTTAATGTCTTAAAATATTTCTTATATATATATATATATATATATATATATATATATATATATATATATATATATATATATATATATTGGAGATATAATTTGTTTGTTCATCTTTAAGCGTTTATTTATTGGATATTTTTTTTATTTGCCTAAAGATGATATTTGTTTTAAGTTTGGAATTTTATATGCATTTGATCAAAGGAAAGAAAAGATGCATATCTTGGATATTCCTTAGATTTTGTTATTATTTCTTTTATCTATTTTATGCATATAAATTATTTTTGAACTATATACGCATATTTTAAGGGGGAGCAAATTAATTGTTTCAATTCTTTTATGCCCTTAATATGTGGTATACCTAGTTCACCATGGACTTATATTATCTTAAAATATCTTGTTGAGTTATTCATGATATTTGGATTTATATTGGTTTTATGAGAGAATATATGATTATTATCATTTTTAATTATCTCATTTTCGAGTTTCTAAAAGTTATCTTGCCAAATATGTTTAATCATCCTTATTTGATTATTCCATGAGTTTGAATTAATTTAATTTATTGATAATCCTTTTGAGTTTAAATTGATTTGGCATTTTTGGATTGAGGTTTTATCTCAAAGTTCATGATTATCTATATTTAGACTGATCATACTTTGCGGGGGAGCATTCAAGTCGACTGAATTTTTTCTTCTCAAGTATTTTGTCTTCATTACCTTCATGTTTATCTAATGGATATTCATATATCATACTATGATAATTGAATTCAAATGCATGAACTTTGGTATAGATTTTGCATAGATTCTAGTATATTTATTTTGTTTTCTTTTTCAATGATTATACTCTTTATGGAATTGATTCACTAATTTGTATGGGCAAATTATGAATCATATTTTTTGTGATCATTGTTAAAAGTCTCTTTTTTTATTTGGTATATACTAGATCTGCGAATTTCTATTCTTTATGATTCATTTATGACCAATGATTGATTCCTACTATATTAATATATTTTTTGGTTTATTTCAAAACACAATATGATGAACAAAATGTGTTTTGAAGTCATTTTTGGATTTATAGTTGGTAAACTATATATTGATTGATTTCAATGTTTTTTTACATTCAACCAACTATGTTGTGTTTTGATAAGTTTTTGTACCTTAGTTTGCAATTTTCTAAACTTGTCATTACACTGTTCTCCTAATCCTTGATCATGATCATTTTTGCTTTCCTCCTTTACTTATGCTTGAGTTCATTTTAGCTCTAGTTACGGGGGAGCTTATTTTTGATCATGTCAAAGGGGGAGAAATAAGTTTAAGTTGGAGAAATAAGTTTAAGTCAGCACACAATATTCTAGTATTATGTGTTTATTAGTGATACATGCATCTATTGTATATATATTAAACTTAAAGGATTTGCCATAATTAAAAAGGGGGAGATTGTTAGCCCAATGATTATATCATATTTTTGAATATGGCTAATCAATTAAGTTTAACATAATGATGTCACTAATGTTCATGTAATCATTATCTTGTTGCTACTTAAAATTAGCATTGTCCTAATGTTAGCATTGTCCCAAATGTTCTATATCATATTGCTATGCTTATATCATATTGGTTTGTTTGTCTAACATGTATTTGTAGACATGCTGTAAGTATGATCAAACATGATCAAACCAGGACATATGCAATGGGCCAAAGACGGCGTTATACAAGAAGATTTCTCTGAGCCGCCTAACGACCTATCCGGGGCCTCGCATCGGGGGTTCCGCTGCCCGGTCAGCGGACAGGGGTCGAGGGGGCAGCGCCCCCGTTAGGGGTTCGGGGGCGAAGCCCCCGAAAGGTATTCAGATTTCCAGTTCTGTTTATCTTCGGACGATTGCCGTCAAGGAAAAAGGCGTCTTCAAGTTTGCTCAAATTTCAGAAGCAAGGCGTCATCAAAGGGCTATTAGTTTTCCTATTTGATCAATGTATTTTCTATATTTATTGAGTCTAGGAATACGATGTACACTGCATCGTACTGGCAAATAGGCTACCCAAGAAATATTTTCAAAATACCCATTTCATTTTGAAAACAAGCCCACTTACAAAAGCCCAAACTACTTCCTAACTGTCTGACTTTTCAAAAAGCCCAAAAACCAATTTGCCAAAACCTTGACAGAACTCCAACAGAACTCAAGGAGAATTCGGCCAGAGTTCGGCCCGAATTCGGCCAGAGTTCGGCCAGAGTTCGGTTAGTGAACGTTGCTTTTTGAACTTGGTCTTCCTGCAGTTACGGATCCCAACGAGATTTTCTCATAGAGTTCTGCCCGAATTCTGCCCGAATTCTGTCAGAATTCTGCCTTTGGAAAAACTATAAATAGAGAAGGATTTCGATCATTTCAACTCACTCATTCACTTTCATATCTCTTCTCTATAAGCCTACTACTTCTTCCAAAGTATTCGGATCTTTCATTTTCAAATCTCAAGCCAGTTACAATCCTCTAGTCGATTTGCCAGTACGGTACGGTCTAGAAGTTTCAGAGCGGTTGTAATCGGAGGCTTGATTGAAGTTACACACTTCACAATTGAAGTTGGTCGAGTACTTCGGATCAAAGCTCGCGTTGTAGAAGTTGCAAGAACTTCGGATGAAAACTTGTGGTGATTTTCCATAGTAGATTCAACTGGAAGCTAGAGTTCTTCCGACTGGACTAGTCCTCACAAGAGGGAAACCATTATACATCCTTGTGTTTGCGTTTGCTCTCTACTCTCTACTTTTCATTTACATATATGTGATATATTATCTGTGATCTTGTTACTAATATTTTTAAATAGTTAATTTCCGCTGCCTACTCTATTCACCCCCTCTAGAATATTACGCTTTACAACTCGTTCCTACAATCGGTCCTACAAAATTGAGCCCAAAAAATTAACTAATGGGTCTCATGTGCCATTTAAAAATAAATAGCATATGGAAACTTGATTCAATGTCACACCCTAGGCATGTGCATCTTAGGCTCAAAATAGGTCAAAATTATATATTGGATCAAACGGTTTTGATCTATGTCGAGTCCCGAACTCATGTTGGAAGTTGGGCCTAAAATTACTGTAAAATGGTCAAAATGGTCTATGTTGACCTGAAGTTGTGCAAAGTCAAAAAAATATTAGAGAATAAATTTGGATGGAACATGATATATCAAATTGAAGGTGGACGTGTCTAGAATTCAAATATAGAGTTAGATTTGAGATATCGATATTTGTTGTGTTTTAAAAATTAAAGCTATGGTTAATATAGTCATTATTGACTTAAAGTATAGTTTAATATTTAAAATATAAATAAAAATTAAAAATAAATTTCAAAAATCAGGGGGCTTACACCCTACCCACCTTAGAAAATTTTGTCTTCAAAATTAAAATAACACTATAATACAAAATCTATAACATAAAAATAATTAAGCTAGATCTTACCGGAATCCTCAAATAGATGGGGCTATCGCTCCAGCATGGAATATTCTTGATCTCAAGTAGATTCTCCCAGAGAATGGTGCTTCTATGCAACCCGAAGCAATCTAATTGTCTGCCATCTAAGCATCTTCTTACTAGTATCCAAAATACCAACTGGCTGCTCGTATGATAAATTGGGTCCTACCGTAATCTCAGAGTGATCGACCACATGATTGAGATCAGTCACATACCTATTCAACTGTAAGACATGGAACACATCATGCACTCCGTCTAATGATGGGGGTAATGCAAGACGATATGTCACCTCTCCTACACGCTCAATGATATCGAATGGTCCAATATACCTTGGACTCAACTTTATTCTACTCCCGAATCTAATGGTACCCCGAGTTGGTGAAATCCTCAGAAATACATGATCTTCCTCCTTGAATTCTAATGGTCGACGATGCTTATCGGCCTAATGTTTCTGCCGGTATTGAGCTGCTTGAAGATGAATCTGAATCTTCTTCACTTCATCAACTGTCCGCGTCACAAGCTCTGGTCAAAGTATATGTTGCTCTCTAACGTCGCTCCAACATACCGACGATTTATTCTTTCTCCCATACATTCATATGGTGCCATTTGTATGCTAGCTTGGTAATTGTTGTTGTAGGAGAATTATACCAAGTGCAAGTGGTCCTCCCAAGAACCTCCAAAGTCCATCATACATGCTCTCAATATCTCTTCTAGTGTCTGAATAGTACATTCCGACTGACCATCCATCTGTGGATGATACGAAGTGCTGAACTTGAGTCTCGTACCCAAACTCTCCTGCATACTTCTCCAAAAATATGATATGAATCTAGAATCCATGTCCGAGACTGTCCATGGAGTTATATAATTTTCCTCATGTACAAGTCAGCTAATATCTCAGGGGACAATCCCACTTTGAATGGAAAGAAATATGCTGACTTCGTGAGTCTATCAACACTCACCCAAACCGCGTCCTTTCCACTAGGACTCCTTGGAAATCAAGTAATAAAATCCATAGTTATATTCTCCCACTTTTACTCACGGATAGAAAGCGGTTGCAACATACCTGCGATCCTTTGATGTTCTGCCTTTACCTGCTGACAGTCTAAGCACTTTGCTACAAAATGTGCAATCTCCCTCTTCATACCATGCCACAAATAATACTACTTCAGTTCTTGGTACCTCTTATTACCTCCAGGATGAGTAGAATAAATAGAGTTGTACGCCTCATTCATCAACTTCTGCTTCAACTCTCCATTCAGAATATATAGGCGATTTTCGCACCTTAATGTTCCATCCTCATGAATACGCAATCCTGTCTACTCTTCGACCTTTGTCTATTCTCAAAGTCTTCTAAATCTTATATATATAGGCAAAGCTGCCTTGAACCTATCCACAAGTAATAACTGTACTTCAAGATTGGCAAGTATTTCTTGCTGTCCTGACATATTGGCTTCCATTCCAAGCTTCTGAAGGTCCTCCAATAATCGCAGCTGAGCTGTCAAAAAATATACAATAGGCTTCCGGCTCAAAGCGTCTGCTACCACGTTTGCCTTCCCAGGATGGTATTGCAAATATATATCATAGTTTGTCATGAGCTCCAACCATCGTCTCTGTCCCATATTCAACTCCTTTTGTGTGAAGACGTACTTCAAACTCTTATGATTCGTAAATATCTCCATACTTTTTTCGTACAAATAGTGCCTCCACAACTTTAACGCAAAGATCAACGCCGCTAACTCTAGATCATGAGTAGTCATTTACCCTCAATTGCCTCGATGCATAGGCTATGACCTTTTCATGTTACATCAATACTGTCATGCCATAGTTCTAAAATACTTAGAAACTAAGACATGATCATGTCAGCTATACGAACTAGAATAAGCTACCCAATTTGATGGACTTACTCTAATCGTAGTACGCTGTACCTAAACTACACAGTCACAAAAAAATCTATAATCTCTGTAATTTCATCCAATAATCAAACAACATCAACATAAACAGAGATATAACTAACGAAATGAAATAAAATATAATAAGAACTAAATATCCAATACAAATGATCTATCTGTAAAAATATAAACTAATGGAAATATACATGGAAAAGAAATACAATAATAAAATAAAGAAGTACTGAAATAAAAGATAACCAGTTAGAACATCAGTTAACTAGATAATAATGCTCAAGGCTATAACTAAAGCATCCTCCAAGATCATGGAAACTCCTTAGTAAACACCTCTACATCCTCAACAACATAACCTGTCTCAATCCTCGGTCCATAAACAGTAGGATATAAATGCTTATCCGGATCTGGAAAAGAACCAGGTCCTCAGAGGGACCTAACAAGATACAAAAGGAACATGCCCATATAAGCTGAATTAGTATTAGAAAATAACCTCGATTACAACACGGTCCAATAGTTCATCATCGAAACAGTAAACTATGCCTACAATCAGACAAGGACAAATGTGGCATACTATTCCATGATAAGACAATGTCCCATAGCTATGTGAATGTATATTGAAGACAACTTTGGATGTATGGTTGGGTGATAATGATATGACATCAAATCAAAGGCTGACGTCGGACCACGAGTCGATAACTATGAACAAAGAACCACATAGGCAACTATGAACCTATCTATAAGGCTAATGATCTTGCAATCTCCTCCGAAGATTACATAATCTAATAAGGTAATCTCATTTGTCATCTGGTAGTCTTCCCTACAATGGACTTGCACAAGTCATATCCATGACTCGGATAAACCATCTCTCAATGCCAAAATATCCTAGCTAGACACAATCTAACTATCCAATAAGTCAATGCACCAATGGCCAATCAATGTACTGTCATGCCCTGCTTTCGGTGGAGCAATCGTCCTTGCTTGGACGTGATGCTGCACGAGCCTAGGTTGTGCTCGTGCAAGGCCAAGTCCAGAAATGGCCAATTGAAGCTAGGCCGCAGAGTCGCACATAGTATCCCCACAAGTTGTAGCAATTTCAAGCTTTTTATTGATATTCAAGAAATATTACGAGCGGCGCTAGGCCGAGATTATAATTCGCTCAAGCTCTCTGTCCTGAAACATAAAAGGCGTACTAAGCGGCTTGCAATATGAAATGATACTTGGCGATGTTCCGATACATTATGTCCTGTAAATGGTGCGGCAACTCCTTGCAATGCTCTAAGGCTCCAGAGTTAGCTCCGTGCCATAGCACGTTCGAGGGAAGACTCCGTATCTAACGAGGTTCTCTTGTACCCTGCAATAAATCTGGGTAGTTATCAGTACATTACATGCACTGGTGGGGAGGCTAGCTCGCCCGCTCGCTATAATTACCAAATACGATCATTTTTCTTTCGTGCACCATCTATCAGTTGTTGTCTTTCTATTCTTGCCTTAGGATCAGTTTTATGGCATGTATTGCAAAACCTATCTTGTGTTATAGACATCAAGTGTAGCATAGAAATAATATGCACAACTTACAATATTTACCGTACTATCTTCCCTGTCCAAGGTAAACCAAGTTAGCCAACATATGATACGTAAAGACTTGACGAATTTGCATCAAAAAATAAGAGTATCATCAGCGTATTTATGCCTCGGGTAAACGCATTACTCAAGTTCTTTTTATGTGTTATACTCAAGTTTCAGTCAGTTATTCAGTGGTTCAGCTTACTCAGATTTTTTATTTCAATGCAAGGACTCACACGTGGATTGCCACTAGCGAGTCCACTTAATCTATATACATCGGTCGCTCGCAATACAAGCCATTTGGACTTTATGAACGTGGTATTTATAGTATCTATCAAATGGTGATAGCTGGTACACCCTGATAGGCTGCACATACCGGCATTATGTTGCTTGAGTGACCGAGCCAACACACAAGTCGTCCGTAAGCCATGATTCTCCTAGGCCGATATGATCACTGGTCACCCAGCTTCTGATTGCCCGAGGAATCCCTTATCAACGCCCTTCGTACATGAGTTATCCACGACAATTTCGTATTCTCTTTTCATTTCTTTAACTTATCGTCTCTCCGAGCCATAACGGATTATCGACTAGGTTAGCGACGTCATACGTGCAGTGCAGATAGCGACCTCTGTTGCACGTCCCCGTCATTCCTATTGCTAATAATCTTTTCTCCTTTCTTTCTTTCTTTCTTTATTTACTTATTCTCGACACGATCCCTGGTACACCCTGCTTCTAATCGTCTGATTTTTCTTTCTTTCTTTCTTTCATTTATTCGTTTATTCATTCATTTGTTCTTCCTTTCATTTGTTCATTCATTCATTCTTTAGTTATCATTTTGCATCTCCTGGTACGATAACTGCCTTAGCGACCTAACGGTCCCGAAGCCTTTCGATATTTCTATTACTTTGCTCGGAACGACTATTTTGATAGTCTTCCTGCCCTAATTCATTGGACCATCAATTGTTTCATGCCACAAGTTGTGGTACGATCTAAGTGACAAGCATTTCATTCATAATTAAACACATAGGGAAATCTACTTGGAATGTATGTTGTGCCTTGGCACGAGCATAGAGTGCGGTACGAGGTTTCAAGTTAAATTCCAAGTTTATTTCCATATTCTTTGTAAGTATACAAGATATGATTATTCTCTTAACTAGGTGCGTTGAGTTCTTATATTAGCATGAAGGGGATTATCGCCTAGCGATCTAGCAATATCGTTCGTATTATTATATGTCCCAACAAAGCAAAGACAGGTTTATCGGAGCCACCCACTTTAACGATGATCGCATCGGCCGAACGAGACTCCGAGCGCATCTTTGAAAGTCTAAGTCTGGATCATTTTGAAGGGACAAGTCTATTACCTTTGCCTTATTGGTTTTGCAGACACTGTTATAAATAAGGCAAAATGTCGACATCTTATAACTCAGGGTAAAAGCGTAGCCTGCACACGAAACCAGCTAAAATCCATATTCGATCGACTTGGACTTGTGCCTTGCATCGATTCGATTTCTTTGAATCTTCGAACCGGCTCATTGCTTTCTCTCGGGCCAACTTAACACTTGCATTGATCTTAATCTATGCATTCCTCGGGTCAACGTAACTCTTCTAATCAACGATTTATTTACAAATGTTTGATGTGCCTCAAAGAGATTTTTTTATTGCTAATTTTTTTTTGAAAAGTATTTCAATGAGATTGTTTTCTGCATGTGTTTCCTGTGATTGCTTTGTTTTAATTTCGAGGACGAATTTTTTTAAGGTGGATAGATTTGTCACCCCCAATTTTCAGAAACAGGGGTATTTTTGTCATTTTACATTTTTGAATATTTTTGAAATTTATTTTATTATTTATGAAATTATTTTGGGGTTGAAATTTATTTTAATATTTATGATATTGTTTTAGGGTTATTTGAGTCGGGTTCGAATTTTAACTCAATCCGACTTGAAACGGGGACCCGGGGGATAGTTTGACTCTAGTGGGATCCATACACTAGTTATGCATGGCCCACATGATATTAATTTTAGTCCACATGATATTAATTTTAGTTAGTAGTTAGACTAATTATTTATGGATATGTTTAGTTTAATTAGAGACTTAAACTAGACTAAATTGACCTCAACCTGTAACCCATTCCTAATTTAAATCAAATAGATTAGTGGAGGGCATTTTGGACATTCAAATAGGGGACACCTCACCCTTTTTGGGCAGCCACCTATGGGGGGGATAAGGAGTGAGTCACTCCTTCATTCATTTGTTTTCATCCACTTTCTCTCTCTTGTTCTTCCCTAAATTAATTTAGAGATGAACCTCCATTGATTTCATCTCCAAATCAACCCTTTCTTCCACCAAATCTTCTTTATTTCTCCTCTATTCTATGGTTAGAGGGTGCTAGCCAAGTTTGGGAGAATTCGGAGCTCGTTCGTGTCCTTTTAGAATCTCTACGTGTCGGTGTCGTGTCGAAAGGATTTTTCTTTGAATCTCTCTTCCGGAAGGTATAATCTCTCCTCTAATCCATCCCTACATGCATATAGAAATATTTTGAATCCATAGGAATGACCCCCATGGTTGTATCTCCATTTATGTCCATTTCGTGTCAATTTGGAGGTCCTAGGAGTGTCCTTTGTGTTGTGGTTGTGTCCATGTGGGAAAACCCCAAATTTGGACACACTATGTGTTGTTGTTATGTATGAACGAATTAGTATATGTTTAATCTCATATTTTTGTATTGGAGATGTGTTCTATAGTGTCTCATATATATATATATATTAGTGTAGAGAGTGAGTTCTTGATATATTATGTTATATACTTGTGTTTCTTTTGTCTCAAACTACCTAAATTCGTCATAATATTTATCCACATTTTTAGTAGCAATAGCAACTTAGAAATATCATAACTTTTAGCTTAAAACCCCAATTTATCTCCCGTTTTTTTTAAAAGAACCGTATCGAAGTTAGCTTTCCAAATATATATTTTAATAAGCCAAATTCATTTAGAAACTTTCTGTAAAATTATTTGAGTGTCAGCTGTACGAAAGACGAACGCGTTTCGGTATTTTTACGATTTCGGGAGCTTCCGGACACAAAAATGTGATCCATTTAAAGTTTCGGAAAGCTAACACAAAGATCTATAACATACTTTAATCCTATAATTTAATGAATGCTTAATTTGTACAATATTGATTTTAAGTAGAAGATTACTATACGACATATGCATTTTGTGTATCCTTGTATGTACAAATATGTATGTATGCATGTGTATATATATTTGTGTATGTGTGTGTGTGTTAAGAGAATGTAATAAAATATAGAGTATGCATAAATGATATAATGTATGAAAATATATAATGTATTCAAATATGTATGTATAGGTGCATGAATGAATGAATGCGATGCATGAATGAATGGATGAAATGAAAGCATGTGGGTAATGCAAGGTATTGAAACATATATACAAGTATCCATATGTAAGTAAGTAACGCAATCAAGTATGAATGTATGCTATATATGAATGCCAACACGATAGGAATGTATGATGCCATATTAGCACTTAGCACCATGTTCATATGTTAAAACCCCCTTCTACATGTTGACAGTAACCCAAGCATGAATACACATAAAACCAACTTACTGTTATGAGTAAACCCTTTGATGTATAAATAAACCCTTTTTGTTATGATTAACACCCCCCCACACACATGCTAAACCTATGCTTTACATGTTATTTCTTCTATGTGACACAATGAACCCTTGCTAAATGTTATCCTTCTAACATAATACCCTCACACTTGAACACATTGTACTGCTATATACACATTCATGTATCACCCACTCCATGTCTTTATGCACCTTGCTTGTAATAAAAATATATATGAATATATATGTAATGTGTGTTTGATAACTTGTGTAGGTTTGTGATTTTGTGTGAGTGTTAGTCTAGGCTTGGTTAGGCCTAATGAGACTTGTTAGTCTAGGTTTAGACCTAGTACTGCCTAGTTAACCTAATTTGACTAGTACGGTTGACCAGAGTTGACCAAGAGTTGACTTTGACCTAGAATGACCTAGAATCATGTAGAATGCATAGTAGAGCTTTATTTTACCATTTTGGACTTGTTGTGACTTGTGCTGTTCTAAATAGGAGCCAGACACCTCTCATCGGACAGTACATTTCCTTTGGACATTCAAATAGCAGGCGAGTACATTCTCTGATCATTTCATAACTTGCTTAGAATTATATTCCTGCTCTAGTTTACATTATTTGATGCTGCCACGATATTATCACGGATTGGTACTATATGGATCCCTACATTGAGATGTTATCCCCCTCGGGAGCATCGGATACATTGTGTCATATGATTCATGTACATCGTGTATTCCTCGCTCTCATGTTATTCATGTTATTATGTGCTTCATGCTCGTTCGTGCTCGCTTGTGTGCTCTCATGTGCTATCATGAATCGGTTATGTTTCCCATGTATCTCATGTATAACCTATATTGCATGTGCACTCATTTATAAGCCTTCATGTGAATTTCATATGCCCCCATTTATGGGCCCCCATGTGAACTTCATGTAAACTCATGTATGAGCTCTCATGTATACTTCATGTGCACCCATTTATGGGTTTTATGTGAAAACCATGTACGTAACATAACTTGTTTGGATCCTTGTGTATTGATTGGGGTATGGGGGAGTATAAATAGTCATGTGAACAATTCCAAAGTAGTATAGCTATGTGCCCCTCTTTAGTATAGTCATGTACAAATCCAGCCGTTCACATGTCGACTTTGTACTCTAAATCACTAGTCACTGGTAGCTCTCTACTTATAGTAGATATTTCTATTACAGTTTTTGCTCTGTTTACATCATGTACTTTCTTCCAGTTTCATGTATCGTACTCTCTTGCATGTTTATATTCTCTAACCTGTTATGATCTGCGTGAGATGTATTGTGCTCGCTCCCGTCCTGACTGGACCTGTTGATAAATTTTACAGATAGCCTGGAGGTTGCCTGCTAGCCTAGAGGAGACAAAGTAGAGGTTGTATAGATAGCTAGGGTTTTGCTCAGCTTATTTTCAGTTGTTTTGAGTTGTATTTATGGATTACTGTATTTGAGCTTTGAGATGTATTTCTGGATTTGTGTATCTTAGACACTTAGAATTCTATCTGCTATATCTCTTTTGGATTTCATCTTTTATCTATCTTTATCATGCTCTACATTAGATGTGATTGAGACTGTATCTGCTATGTAACCTCCATTCGAAGAGTATATACTATACAGGTACCTTTATTTTGTTAGATGTTTGACCTAGGACAGTGTTCTACCGCCGATACTGTGGCGTAGGCTGGACGTACCCATGTCTCGTGCCCTTACTCTAGGGTGTGTGTCGTGACAACATTATACACCACTTAGAATAAGTCTCATCCTCGAGGCTTCCTGAGTGCAAGTTATCTTACATTCCTTAACTCATATCGTGTGTGTATCTTAGATAATTCCCATCGAATGAATTTATCCTTTGATGTCATCAAACTATACTCGGGTATCTTTCTAAGTTCTGTATCACATGCATTTTGTCATTTTTATTGAATGACTCTACCACTCATTTGAAAGTTGATGGTACTCATTCAATCGTCGTATTTCTATGACTTGGTCGCTATTGTGCCCTATCACTGGACTATAATGGTCACATGAGGTGCGTTATAATTCATCAAACATGAGGGTCATAGGCTGAGGCTAACTCACTCATCCATGTGCATCTCAATATGTCCACTTGTAGCTGCATTCGAGTTCATCATATCGCTGAGTCTGAATCGTGCACATATTCAAGGCGTCTCCCGAATATATACATTTCAACCAAGCTTAGCGATAGCGAAGTCGGACAAGCTATTCGTGATAGTTTCGAATTATCGGTCGTTTTACTAACTCGATTAAAACCAAACTCCAGTTCGTTTCGTTTATTTCGATCCTCGACATGACACGATTCATATTCTCAAGCTTTCTCGTCTTATGAAATTAATACGATTTTTTCTTAGCGGAGTCGACAATAGTTCAGGTAATTCTCATCCAATCCAAAGCCAAGCATTATACTATCATCAAGTATGTCTTCCAAACAATGATTTGAATTCGTTATTCCAACTTTTCTTGCTCATCCTCGATTTCTATCATTCAATTTGTTCGGGTCTGATATCAATATCACTAGTGCATACTCCCAGTTCCACGTACTAACTTTAAGTCTTGCTACCCCAGATCTATCGTCCATCCGAACGATTTTCTAAAGTTGGTCATACAGGTTTAATCACTCGACATATAGTTGTCCATATATCTGCTAGGTCAGAGGTCATAGTTACGATTTGAGTTTGCAGTTTGTTGTGCAAACTCGTTGCACAATGCTCGCCTCAATCCTATAGTTAAACCATTATTCATTTGTATGGGATACTCTATCCAAGCTCGTTTCACTCAAACTTCTAAACATTGAGCAATGATCATCCTATTCGCATCAACACATTCTTCGTACGGGGTCCGAGTTCGTTCAACAAAGTCATCCTACGATATGTTTTGCTAAACCAAATCCCCGACATATCAATATCGTATGTCCAAACCACTAATTGGCATAGTCTATCTCTTCAAACATATTTGATATAATCCACCTATCAATCCTGTCCAGTTCACGTATTCGATCACAAGGTCATCTAACATAATAATATGTCACGCCCCAAATCTTCTCAAAGTTCGATTATCCACTCTGGACATGAAATTACTATGCCAACATTTTCGCATGATAATCGTCCTAATTGGGGCATAACTCTTGCTTTAAGTCTAGACTAGTTCATTCTCAATATACACATTGGGTCTACTCGATCCTCAAACTTACTTTATCGTCAATAACAAGTCCAACAATCCTCAAATCCACCTTCGTATCAAACCATAAGTCAAAATCATCCAATTGCCATGCCATAATCTCCCACAGGTTGGATCATCCCCGCTGGACATGAATCACCATGCCAGCGCTTCCGTGGAAGGATTGACAAAATCTGGCATGACGTATGTGCAATGCTGGAGTTGCCATCGCATAAGAAAAGAACATTAACATTGTGGTTATCAATGAAGCAATCAAGACACTTCCATTTTCATCCATCAAAATCCCAAGTATATTTTCTGTCTGAAAAATAATATTTTATACGATCATTATTCTTTGAATCAGAGTACCCCTGAGTTATCGTACATCGATCTTTGATATGTGTCAATACCATCAATGATGTACATAACCTGACAATCTTCTTTTACAACAAAATTCGAGTCGTGCAACATAATTCCTTAATTCACATCGTTTTATTCCAACTCAAGCCATCGAGCAACATCTATTACAAATCCTTAGAGTCATTTTTATATTTTCAACCAATATTTTCACGCACTCTATCTTTCAGTCATGCTATCTTCGATCTCATCTATGAGTATTGCACCTCAACTCAAGTTTTAATTCATTCGACTATTCTAAAATCGCACGTACGATCCATTAAGTTTCCTCAACCAAAAGATTCATTTATTTCTTCGTTCTGAATCTCTATTCAACTATTTTGTAATTTGCACTATACGTTCTTAAATCGTCTGAATGATATCTCTTTCAATACCCTCAAAATCGCACCAACTAAGCGTTACCCGTTCTAAGGCTTTGCGCGATAATATCGCTTGCTGATATACTCGTTTCTACCCTTAAATCCTTAATCTTGCTCGAATAATTTCTAAGACGGTCCATACACAACTTAGGGTTCGCGCCACTCGACTAGTCATCAATATTATTCTTTTCGAGGCTATCGCATACAATATACTCTAAGCATGACATATTTTCGTCCGAGCGATATTTAATTTCGTTCGAAACCTCACTCGCACCAGAAGGTCTAAGTGCTCGATACTCAGCACAACTTTGCCAAAAGGCTATGTACATAGTCATCCCGTTCGGACTATACTCTTGTCTCACATACTCATTGTCACCTCCGTTTTTCGTTATACGTATTTTTAGTATACGTGTATGGAATCCTGACCCGTAGTTAGACTTGTCTTGCTTTGCTTGATCCTGGTTTAATCTTGCCTTGGCTTATTTTGGGTTCATCCTGGTTCGGCTTGGCTTGGCTTGGTATATTTGGTTGGGCTAGGTTTGTTAGGACTTGGCGCAACATGCTAACCCCCTCTTTATAAGCCACCAACCCCTTTCTCTCTCCTCATTCACTTCTTCATTTACTTTTTCTTCTTCCTCCATTAACTCTCTCCACCTACCAAGCCCTAGGCAAGTGCAACTTGCTTCATAGAGGAACTCAATTTTTGTTGTTCCATTGTCTTTCTCACGAGATTCTATGACACTTTAGTACTTACATTTTTAATTTCCATGGTTCATTTCATGTAGATCTAAGTTGTTGCATTTTTAGATTTCTTGAGTTTTTATCTATCAAACCTTGTTATTTTAAGTTTTGATTATTTCATGTTGTAGAGAATTTTATTCTACCCTATTTTGACCTATGGAAGTCCGAATTTTGACTTTAAATGAAGGATTAATGGAGCTTGGAAGCCATGGCTTCCATGATTCTTTTTGGATCCTTGGAGAAGAACAACAGCCTCATGCGGCCAGCCTTATGCGGCAATCCCATGCGGCTAGCCTTTTGCGGCAACCTCATGCGGCCAACCTTATTCAGCAGCACCCTGCGGCCACCCTTATGCGGCAACACCATACGGCCAGCCTTATGTGGCAACCCCATGCAGCTAGCCTTTTGCGACAACCTCCTGCGGCCAGCCTTATGCGGCAGCCCCCTACGGCCAGCCTTATGCGACGACCCCATACGGCCAGCCTTATACGGGAACCCCATACGGCCAGTCTTATGCGACAACCCCATACGGCCAGCCTTATGCGGCAACCTCATGCGGCCAGTCTTTTACGGCAACCCCTATGCGGCCAGCCTCATACGGCAACCTCATGCGGCCAACCTTTTACGGCAATCCCATGCGGCCAGTCTTTTGCGGCAACCTCATGCGGCCAGCCTTATGCGACAACCCCATACGGCCAGCCTTATACGGCAACCTCATGCGGCCAGCCTTTTGCGGCAACCTCATGCGGCCATCCTTTTGCGGCAACCCCATGCGGCCAACCTTTTGTGGCAACCCCTATGCGGCCAGTCTTTTATGGCAACCCTCATGGCAGGGTTATGTATTAGACGTGGCATGATTTCAATATTGGCGTGAATTTACATGTACGTGACATGATAGAGTAGGGATAGAACATGATATTGACCCGTCGTGGTGCACTCTTGGCAAGTAACATGACATGATAGTGGCCCATCGTGGTGCACTCTTGATAAGTAAACCTAGCATGATATACCCCGATATGCTGTTACGACGGCCAGCATGACATGACAAGAATGAATGGCTTGGACACCGTAGGCGATCGTGTTTGTACAAATAAACCAGTATTGTCTTGCATCATGTCTAGGACAGGGACCCCTGAGTACCACGGGCAGGGGTACGTACTGAAACAGGCTAAGGCTAATAACTAGAATAATCCAGTAGTCATGAAGAGATTTTCCAGCTACAGGCAATCCCGTTATCTGGGTGCTCCATCATGGGATTTGTAGCCTGTCGTCGAGTAGGGCACATTTCCAGCACACTGTCATGTGTTGCACCCTTCAAGCTAGTAAAGGGTACATACATTTCCTGGATGATGTACCCACATAAACTCAACCCCTAATTGTGTCCGGGTAACCTGGATGGTCTGCAGGGCTTGTGGCTGTTGGAATAATCTTATTGCATCTTGCTAGTAACTAGGCCTGTGTAACACCCACTTTTCTAAAATATGGGTAATTTTGAACTTTTATAATTTTGATTAATCGATAATAAGATATAACTTATGTTGTAATTTTTGGTAATTTTTTAATTAATTTAAAACTATTTAAAATGTTGAATTGTGATTTTGATGGTTAACTAGTTAATCCCTAGTTTTGCTAAGCTTAGAGACTAACCATGGGGACCTAACCATGTGATTAGAATGACTATTTACAACTTTTTAGGCTAAGGGTATTTTGGTCATTTTGTGACTTTTGAATTATTTAGAATTTGATTAATTGGTAAATTTTAAATTATTTTTAATAATAATTAAATTGATGTATTATGATTTTGGTCATTTTTCATATTTTAATATTTGGGAAAATTTTATATTTTTAATATTATTTTTATTGGATTTGTTTAGTCGGGTTTGAGTTTCGTCTCGTTTCGACTTGTATTGTGACCCGTGTAGCTTGAACTCTAGATGGAACCCAATATTAAGTTAAGCATGGCTCACAAGATCCAACATTAATTTAGTTAATTAAACTAATTTTTATCATGTTAGAATGGTTAAGTTAGAGACTCAAAACTAGATCATTTTGACCCCAAACTTGAACCTAGTCTAGACTTAACCATATGAGACTAGAGAGGGGAAATTAGGACATTTTCCATTAGTCCTAATGGACTCTTTATGGCAGCCACCTTTAGGAGAGAATGATTCATTTCATTTATTACAATCTTGCCTATTTTATTTTTCTTTTGTTCTTCCCCAATTTTAGAGAGCCTTCCCATTGATTTGATCTCCAAATCAAATCATTCCTTCACCAAACCTTCCCTCAATCATTCCCATTCTTCAAAGGAAGGGTGCTACCAAGGATTGGAAGAGGAGTGCAAGGAGGAGTGTCCACTTTGAGGGATTTTCATATCGGAGCCGTGTCCTAAAGGATTTTATTGGGATTCCACTCCCGCCAATAGGTAAAACCCATCCTCTAAATCGATTTCCTTGGCATATAAATTAGTTTTGAATCCATAGGATCCATCCTCATGCATGTGTCCCATTTAGATTTAAATTTGAGGCCATTTGGAGCTCTCTTGAGGATTTTAGATATGTGTCTTGTGTCATACTTGATAGATCCTAAATTAGGACACCCCATGTGTATGTATGTATGATAATAGTTTACATAGATATTTAAATTTAGTTTTATAATGGTTAGAGAGTGGATTGATCTTAGTTAGGATGGTTAGAATGAGTTTTATTTGGATACCTATGTTTGCCTCCAAGTATCTTGGCCTATATGTGTTCTTTTGTCAAATCCGTCATAATTTTCATCCACGTTTTTATTAACCAAAGTAACTTAGAAATGTTATAACTTTTAGCTTAGAACTCCGATTTATCTTTTATTTTTTTAAAAGAACCGTATCGAAGTTTGCCTTCCAAATATATATTTTAATAAGCCAAATTCTTTATGTAACTTTCTGTAGAATTATTTGAGTGTCAGCTGTACGAAAAACGAACGTGTTTCGATATTTTCGCGATTTCGGGAGCTTCCGGACACGAAAATACGATCCGTTTGAAGTTTCAAAAAGCTAACACGAAGGGCTACAACATATTTTAATCCTAGAGTTTAGTAGAGGCCCAATTGGTACATTATTGGTTTTAAGTAGAAGAGTGACTATACGATATATGCATTTTGTGTAACCTATGAGCCTATGTAGTATGGGTATGAAATGAATATAGAGTATGTAATGCATGATATGTTAGATGAGTAAAATGATATATATATGATATATATTCTCTTTACATTAATGTATATATATGATAGAATGCAAGCATGTAGGAATGCAATTAATATAATGTATGTAAGCAATGCATAAATGCATGAATGAAAGAATGATATACAATGTATGCATGAAAGTATATAATGAATGCTTGATATGAATGCAAGGTATATATGTAATGATAGATATGAATGCATAATGTATAAATATTATAATGCAATATATAATGATAGCATGTATGGTAATGTAGAATATATGATGCAAGCATGTATATGTCCACTGTTTTTCCTTTTCCTAAAATTTTCCTTCCCTTTCGTTTCTATTTCAGTTTTTTCCCCTTTTTTTCTCTTCTATTTTTACATGTTATATATATATATATTTTTTTTTTACATGTTATATACAATGCATATAATGTATAGATGCATGTAAGTATGTAATATGCATGAATGAATGTCATATATGAATGAATGAATCAATCAAAGGTATAAGTAAAATATAATGCATTGTAATGAATGTTAACATATATAATGTATAAAAATATGTATGTAAATGTGCATGAATGTATATATCTATGTAACTATGTAAATATGCATGATATAACATATGCCTATATAAATAAATATATATGTAATATAGATATGCATGTATGTATGAAGGTATTTATTTATATATATTATCTATTTTATATTATGCATTGTTGTGGTTTATATTGTCTTGTGATTGTGTGAGTGCTAGCCTAGGCTTGGTTAGGCCTAGTGAGACTTGTTAGACTTGTTTGGGCTCGGACTTGACCTAGTTGACCTACTTTGACTAGTGTAGTTGACTAGAGTTGACCAAGGGTTGACTTTAGCCTAGATTGACCAAAACATCATGTAAAATGCATTGTAGCAGTCTATTTTACTATTTTGGACATGTAGTGACTTGTACTGTTCTATAGGAGCCAGACACCACTCCTCGGACAGTATATTCTCTTCAGATATTCAGGATACCAGGCGAGTACATTCTCTGATCATTTTATATCCTGCATTAGGAGCGTTTTCCTGCTTTAGATTACTTTACATGATGCTGACACGTTGGAAACATGGATTAGTACTATATGGATCTTGTTGTGCAATGTTATCTCCTTAGCGGATACATTGGGTATTCGTGTTCGTGTACTTTATCGTGAATATCGTGTACTCCTTGTATTTGTGACATTCGTGTACGAAACGTATGAAATCGTGTATAATCATGTATTCACATGACCTTCGTGTACAATAACATAACTTAACTAGATCCTTGTGTACTGATTGGGGCAGGGGAGTAGAAGTGGTTATGTATTCAATCCAGTAGATTACTCGTGTACAACCTCTGTAGATTACTCGTGTACAATATTGCGCCGTCTACATAACCATCTTGTGCTCTAAATCACTCGCACTGTTAGTTCTCTATATATTGTAGCTATTTATTTACAGTCTCTCTCTTTTTATCATGTTATTCCTTCAGTATCTTGTATATTACTCTCTAGCATAATTATATATCCTGACCTGCTATGATTTGTTGAGATGTACTGTGCTCGCTCCTGTCCTGACTGGACCTGTTGATAAATTTTACAGATAGCCTGGAGGTTGCCTGCTAGCCTAGAGAAGACACAGTAGAGGTTGTATAGATAGCTAGGGTTTGCTTATAGCTTATTTTTAGTTGTCTTGAGTTGTATTTATTTTATGGATTACTGTATTTGAGCTTTGAGATATATTTCTGGGTTGGTGTATCTTAGACACTTAGACTTCTATCTGCTGTATCTCTTTTGGATTTCATGTTTTATTTATCTTCCATTATGCTCTACCTTAGATGTGATTGAGTTTATATTCTGCTATGTCACCCCCATTCGGGGAGTATAAACTGCTTAGCCTTATACTGTTAGATGCATGAAACCTAGGACAACGTTCTACCATCGACACTGCGGCGTAGGCTGGACGTACCCACGTCTCGTGCCCTTACTCTAGGGTGCGGGTCGTGACACGTTTTTAGTGGTGGCCCATGCAGGTCGAGTTTGTGTAGTGGTATTCAAACTAGAGTACTACTACAGCCTGCAGCAGGATTAGGATATATTTTGAAGGTACTCAATCACAGTTAGGATCCCTTTAGAGATTCCTGGGACGACCCTTGAGAATCTTATTTTAACTTCGATTTGAAAACTCTTTTCTCTTGATTTGATTTATCTTTACTTTCTGTTGTTGAATTTTATTTTGTGGATTATTGTTGAATTTGAGTTTGTATTTATTGATTTTGATGGATGATTGTTGAACTTTGAATCTTGATGTTAGCTGTGGCATCTATGTTTGTATTTATATGATTTGAAGGATTTTTGTTCATTTTTGAATCTTGATGTTCGTTGATAACTTTGATTTTTGGGTATTCATTGTTGATTTAATTTAATTTTTGTCAAGATGAAATTATATAGGCTAGGTCATCTAAGTTTTGGAATCTAGTCTTCTATAGTCACATTAGCCAGCATGGTGAGGACATATAGTCTGATTTTGGATATATTTCTCGGGTGTAGGAATTTAAGGTTTTCGTAGCCAAGCTAGCGGCATCGCGAAAATGTTAAATATCACGATTCTAGAGGTATGTGCCTAAGTCGAGGACTTTGTGATTATCGTAGCCTTGCTTACTAGTATGACGAGGATTTAGAGCACCATGATTTTGGATAGACGCATATGATTATCAGATTGTACCTTAAATATTTTTGAACATGTTTTCTTTACTTTTGTTTCAGCCCTTCAAAAAAAAAGAATTATTATTTATTTTGTTTTGTTTTGCTTCTCATTATATAACTTAGGAGTAGCTTTAGCTATTTTTTTTTATAAACCTTTGTGTAACTTCTTGCTATGAGTTTCTTCATAATACAATGAATTGATAATTTTGCTAGACCTTATCTTGGATTTGATATTATAGCGCTGGTTTCAAAATGGTTCTTCTTTTAAACAGATAAGCAGAACAAATTTTATCGTTATTTTCTTCTTGCTATTATTGTTGTATTAAATAATAATAATAATAATAATAAAACTGTCTTGATTACATCAATCACCTATTTTACAATCTTGGTAGGAATCTAAATGTTGGTCTTGATATGGAATTTGACTTTTATATTGGGATGAGAATATATATAGCGGATACAGACACTTGCCTGATGCGTATGCATGTTACACTTTGATTACCAACCTATCCGAATATATATTAATATGTTGTTGATGTTTAAATTCTCAAAACCCCAGTATTTCTGGTTCTCTGCTTTTTTCCAGCTTAAATTCGTAATTTAAATATAAATTTTATGTTATTAGTTTTGTTACATCACTGCACATGTATGTTCATACAGGGTTTCAATTCTTAAAGAAATTGGTTGAATTTTGTGTTTGAAATTGTCAAATCTAAGACCGTGTGCATATTAACCCTTAATACTGGATTTTAAATATTAGTTCAATCTGTTGTTTAAAATGTAATATTTTGAGCTATATACATTATTGTATGTAGGAATATAATGTTAGATTTCATATTTTTTACATGTTAGGTTGTGATAAACATTGTGTTGGTTTGATGTTCGAAATTCTCCAAAATCCTAAAACTGAATACATGTTAACATTTTTTTTATTGATTGCAGATGTTTAGTTAAATTCCAAATTTAATATGTAATATTTAGAGCTGTATACATTGTCGTATGTAGGGATAGTATGTTAGGGTTTCATCTCCATCATGTTAGGACGTGTTGGGAGCATTGAGTTGGTTGTGATGTTTCAAATCCCTAAAAATCTGAAACTGCATTATGTTAATATTACACTGGTTTAAATGTTAGCTTATTTCAGATTCTTGTATGTAAATGCTGAACTAAAACTGGATTTAACCTTTCAATACTAAGCTATAACCCTGTACAAGGACACACACACCCTAACTTAGTATACACTGCCATATGAACCAAACCCTTCCTCTCTATGTTATGTTCATATATCTATATAGATATATATAGAGTTTATGCATACATGTTATAATGTATATAGATACATAACTAAATCTCTACCTCTCTATACATATAGATATATGTATATATAGTTAGCCATACATGTTATGAGTAAATAGGTTGTGCATCGTAGATTGTTTAACCAATATGCCATGAGTAGTGTAACTTGATAGCTATTGTTTTGAAACCCAAATCCTCCTATACACTTTCATGTATATTTCACACACACACACATGTCTACTATCTAACCCTATGAACATGTCCACATACACCCATACACACACTAACTACATAACCTTTACATAATACTAGCTTTTTTTCCTTCTAACACTCTCTCTCTATATATATATATATATTGTGATTGGATTTTAATGCTCGACATTTGTGCTTTAAATTTTGATTATGCCTTAAAGCCTTGATAATTTGTTATTTCTGTATCTTTTCCAGTTTAACACCCCTGATTGCTTGTAAGTTTTGATACCCTATGATTGTTTTGGTGTAGTGTAACTAGTATACCTATATGAGACTTACACTACCACCGTATGCCATGACCTTGTATGCCATTCTTTTAAATTGTATGATTTAGGTAAGTTCTGAGACCATGATTGTTGGCGACGAGACTCTAGAAAAAGTACGACCATCTTAATTTTGAGGACAAAATTCTTCTAAGGAGGGTAGACTTGTAACATCCACTTTTCTAAAATGAGGGTAATTTTGAACTTTTATAATTTTGATTAATCGATAATAAGATTTAACTCATGTTGTAATTTTTTTAATCAATTTAAAACTATTTAAAATGTTGAATTGTGGTTTTGATGGTTAACTAGTTAATCCCTAGTTTTGCTAAGCTTAGAGACTAACCATGGGGACCTAACCATGTGATTAGAATAACTATTTACAACTTTTTAGGCTAAGGGTATTTTGGTCATTTTGTGACTTTTGAATTATTTAGGATTTTGATTAATTGGTGAATTTTAGATTATTTTTAATAATAATTAAATTAATGTTTTATGATTTTGGTCATTTTTCATATTTTAATATTTTGGGAAAATTTTATATTTTAATATTGTTTTTATTGGATTTGTTTAGTCGGGTTTGAGTTTCGTCTCGTTTCGACTTGTATTGTGATCCGGGTAGCTTGAACTCTAGATGGGACCCAATATTAAGTTAAGCATGGCTCACAAGACCCAACATTAAGTTAGTTAATTAAACTAATTTTTATCATGTTAGAATGGTTAAGTTAGAGACTCAAAACTAGATCATTTTGATCCCAAACTTGAACCTAGTCTAGACTTAACCATATGAGACTAGAGAGGGGCAATTAGGACATTTTCTATTAGCCCTAATGGACTCTTTATGGCAGCCACCTTTATGAGAGAATGATTCATTTCATTCATTACAATCTTGCCTCTTTTATTTTCCTTTTGTTCTTCCCCAATTTTAGAGAGCCTTTCCATTGATTTGATCTCTAAATCAAATCATTCCTTCACCAAACCTTCCCTCAGTAATTTTCATTCTCCAAGGGAAGGGTGCTACCAAGGATTGGAAGAGGAGTGCAAGAAGGAGTGTCCACTTTGAGGGATCTTCGTATCGGAGCCGTGTCCTAAAGGATTTCATTGGGATTCCACTCCCAATAGGTAAAACCCATCCTCTAAATCGATTTCCTTTGCATATAAATTAGTTTTGAATCCGTAGGATCCATCCTCATGCATGTGTCCCATTTAGATTTAAATTTGAGGCCATTTGGAGCTCACTTGAGGATTTTAGATATGTGTCTTGTGTCCTACTTGATAGATCCCAAATTAGGATATCCCATGTGTATGTATGTATGATAATAGTTTAATTAGATATTTAAATTCAGTTTTATAATGGTTAGAGAGTGGATTGATCTTAGTTAAGATGGTTAGAATGAGTTTTATTTGGATACCTATGTTTGTATCCAAGTATCTTGGCCTATATGTGTTCTTTTGTCAAATCCGTCATAATTTTCATCCACGTTTTTATTAACCAAAGCAACTTAGAAATGTCATAGCTTTTAGCTTAGAACTCCGATTTATCTTCCGTTTTTTAAAAGAACCGTATCGAAGTTAGTGTTCCAAATATATATTTTAATAAGCCAAATCCTTTCTGTAACTTTCTGTAGAATTATTTGAGTGTCAGCTGTACGAAAGACGAACGTGTTTCGGTATTTTTACGATTTCGGGAGCTTCCGGACACGAAAATACGATCCGTTTGAAGTTTCGGAAAGCTAACATGAAGGGCTACAACATATTTTAATCCTAGAGTTTAGTAGAGGCCCAATTGGTACAGTATTGGTTTTAAGTAGAAGAGTGACTATACGATATATGCATTTTGTGTAACCTATGAGCCTATGTAGTATGGGTATTAAATGAATATAGAGTATGTAATGCATGATATGTTAGATGAATAAAATGATATATATATGATATATATTATCTTTACATTAATGTATATATATGGTTGAACGCAAGCATGTAGGAATGCAATTAATATAATGTATGTAAGCAATGCATAAATGCATGAATGAAAGAATGATATACAATGTATGCATGAAAGTATATAATGAATGCTAGATATGAATGCAAGGTATATATGTAATGATAGATATGAATGCATAATGTATAAATATTGTAATACAATATATAATGATAGCATGTATGGTAATGTAGAGTATATGATGCAAGCATGTATATGTCCACTGTTTTTCCTTTTCCTTACATTTTCCTTCTCTTCCCTTTCCATTTCAGTTTTTCCCCCTTTTTTCCTCTTCTATTTTTACATGTTATATACAATGCATATAATGTATAGATGCATGTAAGTATGTAATATGCATGAATGAATGTCATATATGAATGAATGAATCAATCAAAGGTATAAGTAAAATATAATGCATTGTAATGAATGTTAACATATATAATATATAAAAGTATGTATGTAAATATGCATGAATGTATATATCTATGTAACTATGTAAATATGCATGGTATAACATGTGCCTATATAAATAAATATGTATGTAATATGGATATGCATGTATGTATGAAGGTATTTATTTATATATATTATCTATTTTATATTATACATTGTTGTGGTTCACATTGTCTTGTGATTATGTGAGTGCTAGCCTAGGCTTGGTTAGGCCTAGTGAGACTTGTTAGGGCTAGGACTTGACCTAGTTGACCTACTTTGACTAGTGTAGTTGACTAGAGTTGACCAAGGGTTGACTTTAGCCTAGATTAACCAAAACATCATGTAGAATGCATTGTAGCAGTCTATTTTACTATTTTGGACATGTAGTGACTTGTACTGTTCTATAGAAGCCAGACACCACTCCTCGGACAGTATATTCTCTTCAGATATCCAGGATACCAGACGAGTACATTCTTTGATCATTTCATATCCTGCATTAGGTGTATTTTCCTTTTTTAGATTAGTTTACATGATGCTGACACGTTGGAAACACGGATTAGTACTATATGGATCTTGTTGTGCGATGTTATCCCCTTAGCGAATACATCGGGTATTCGTGTTCGTGTACTTTATCGTGAACATCGTGTACTCCTTGTATTTGTGACATTCGTGTACGAAACGTGTGAAATCGTGTATAATCATGTATTCACATGACCTTCATGTACAATAACATAACTTAACTAGATCCTTGTGTATTGATTGGAGCGGAGGAGTAGAAGTGGTTATGTATTCAATCCAGTAGATTACTCGTGTACATCCTCTGTAGATTACTCGTGTACAATATCGTGCCATCTACATAACCATCTTGTGCTCTGAATCACTAGCACTGTTAGTTCTCTATATACTGTAGCTATTTATTTACAGTCTCTCTCTTTTTATCATATTATTCCTTCAGTATCTTGTATCTTACTCTCTAGCATGATTATATATCCTGACCTGCTATGATTTGTTGAGATGTACTGTGCTCGCTCCTGTCCTGACTGGACCTGTTGATAAATTTTACAGATAGCCTGGAGGTTGCCTGCTAGCCTAGAGGAGACACAGTAGAGGTTGTATAGATTGCTAGGGTTTGCTTATAGCTTATTTTCAGTTGTCTTGAGTTGTATTTATTTTATGGATTACTATATTTGAGCGTTGAGATGTATTTCTGGGTTGGTGTATCTTAGACACTTAGACTTCTATCTGCTGTATCTCTTTTGGATTTTATGTTTTATCTTTCTTCCACTATGCTCTACCTTAGATGTGATTGAGTTTACATTCTGCTATGTCACCCCCATTCGGGGAGTATAAACTGCTTAGCCTTATACTGTTAGATACATGAGACCTAGGACAGCATTCTACCGCCGACACTGTGGCGTAGGCTGGACGTACCCACGTTTCGTGCCCTTACTCTAGGGTGCAGGTCATGATAGCCTGTGATAACCCTAGTTAGTTAAAGTATCAAGCTGTACTTATTGCTTGGCCGTGAATGTTGGATGGAGTCTAACCAGTCTAGTCTTGTCCTGATCTTGTACAAGATTGTTACATGACCCGATTGCTTGTGTTACCTTATCGATAAATGGTGGGAAACCAAGTTCCGTTCAGATGAAGGGTTACAACCCTGGTCCTTGTTTGGTTTGCGGGTTGTAACTTGGTTATCTGAATAGTCCCATGGTTATCTTATCGTATATCATCATGATTTTCTATATTTCTAGTCCTTTATTATGTAATTATGTTCTTGTGCTAATTGCTGGTTTTAGTTCTTATGTGAAGCCTCCTTTGTGGCACTTGCTCTTTATGGGATCTGACCCAGCTGGTTTTGCGTGGCCAGATATCGGAGCGGCTCCAGAGGATCTTCCTACCTTCCAGCCAGATGGTGACCACCAGACATAATCCTGGCAACGAGTGGGTTTTATTTTTGCTCTCCTACTCTATTGTAAAAATAATCTTTTGAGGCATTTAGCCGACGATCACGTGTTAGCTCGATTGCACTTTACTTACTGTCTGTCTACGGGCTGTAGCATGATTAACGAATCCTAGGTTTGATTATGAATGACTGAAACTCTTACTAGTCTTCACCTTTTATATGACTAGCTTCATGATCATCCAAATATATAATGTATGGGACGTCTTACTACTATATATTTGGTGCTCTGACATCTTGTCACTGCTATTACTTGCTTGATATTGAGACAATAGGCTGTTCATGACCATAAGAGACTGATGGATTGTAGTTAAACCCTCATATATCTAGACAGCCGTGACCGTATAGCGAGGTGGGTTGCACTTTAATATACGTAGCTGGCTGTGTCCACCCCCGCTCCCCAGTATTCTGGTTCTGGGGCGTGACACTCATTCACTAGTGTCAGCGTAAGGTTACTCAGGTACACACACCATTTGCTAAATTTAGCATGGGTTCCTTTCAACTCAAGTCCAACATAGTTTGGCACAAAGGGCATCGCATATCGATCCCGTTCAACCGACTGCTAAAATATTAGAATTATTGTATGGAATATTCCAAGGGACAATGAGAGAGCATACACCACTTTTCCTTATAAATGAGCTTTCAAAACTGAGAGAATCAACAAGAAGTCCAAGGACGTAAAGATGTGTTCTGATACCAATCTGTAATGTCCTGCTTTTGGAGGAGCAATCGTCCTCGCTTGGACGTGATGCCGCACGAGCCTAGGTTGCACTCGTACAAGGCCAAGTCCAGAAACGACTGATTGAAGCTAGGCTACAGAGTCACATAGAGTGTCCCCATTTGTAGCAGAAAGTAAATAAACACAAGTTGAACCAATTTCATGCTCTTTATTGATATTCAAGAAATATTACAAGCGGTGTTAGGCCGAGATTACAATTCGCTCAAGCTCTCCCTCCTGAAACATAAAAGGCGTGCCAAGCGGCTTACAATATGAAATGATACATGGCGATGTTCTGATATATTATGTCGTGTATATGGTGCTTCAGTTCCTTGTAACGCTTTAAGGCTCCATAGTTAGCTCCATGCCTTAGCACGTTCGAGGGAAGACTCTGCACCTGACGAGGTTCTCCTGCACCCTGCAAGCAATCTGGGTGGTTATAAGTACATTGCATGCACTGGTGGGGAGGCTAGCTCGCCTGCTCGCTATCATTACCAAACACATCCATTTTACTTTCGTGAACCTGCTATCAGCTGTTGTCTTTCTAATCTTGCCTTAGGATCAGTTTTATGACATGTATTGCAAAAACTATCTCATGTTACATACATCAAGTGTCGCATATAAATAACAAGCACGGCTTACCATATTTACCATACGATCTTCCCCGTCCAAGGTAAACCAAGTTAGCCAACATATCATACGTAAAGACTTGATGAATTTATATAATAAAATATGATTATCACCGTGTTTCTGCCTCGGGTGAATGGATTACTTAAGTTTTTTTAGTTATACTCAAGTTTCATTCAGTTACTCAATGGTTCAGCTTACTCATATTTCTTGTTTCAATACAAGGACTCGTACGTGGATTGCCACCAGCGCGCCCTCTTAATCTATATGCATCGATCGCTGGCAATACAAGCCATTTGGACTTCCTGAATGTGGTATTCGTAGTATCTACTAGACGGTGAATGATTGGTACACCCTGATAGGCTACGTATACCGGCATTACGTCGCTTGAGTGACCGAGTTCGCACACAAGTCGTCCATAAGCCGTGATTCCTCCTAGGCCGACACGATCCCTGGTCACCCAGCTTTTGATCGCCCGAGGAATCCCTTATCGATACCCCTCGTGCATGAGTTGTCCATGACCATTTCGTATTCTCTTTTCATTTCTTTAACTTATCGGCTCTCTGAGACATAACAGTTTATTGACTAGGTTGGTGGCATCATACGTACAGTACGGACAACAAGTTCCGTTGCACGTGCCCGTCATACCTGTCGCTAATCATCTTTTATCCTTTTATTTCTTTCTTTATTTACTTATTTTTGACACAATCCCTGGCACACCCAGCTTCTGATCGTCCGAGTTTTTCTTTCTTTCTTTCATTCATTCGTTCATTCATTTCTTTTTTCTTTCATTTGTTCATTTATTTATTCTTTAGTTATCATTTTCTATCTCCTGGTACGGGAACTGCCTTGGTGACCTAACGGTCTCGAAGCCTTTCGATGTCTCCATTATTTTGCTCGGAATGACTATTTCGATAGTCTTCCTACCCTAATTGATTGGACCATCAATTGTTTCGTGCCTCAAGTTGTGGTATGATCCAAGTGAAAAGCATTTTATTCATAATTAAACGCATATGGGAAATCTACTTGAAATGTTTGCTGTGCCATAGCACGAGCATAGAGTGCGGTACGAGGTTTCAAGTTAAATTCCAAGTTTATTTCCATATTTTTTGCAAGCATACAAGATGGGATTATTCCTTTAGCTAGGTGCATTGAGTTCTCATATTAGCATGAAGGGGATTATCGCCTAGCGATCTAGCAATAACGTTCGTATTATTGTGTCTCGGCAAAGCAAAGACCGGTTCATCGGAGCCACCCACCTCAATGATGATCGCATCGGCCGAGCGAGACTCCGAGCGCGCCTTTGAAAGTCTAAGTCTGGATCCTTTTGAAGGGACAAGTCCATTGCCTTTGCCTTAATGGTTTTGCGAACACTGTTGTAAATAAGGCAAAATGCCGATATCTTATAACTTAGTGTAAAAGCGTAGCCTGCACATAAAACAAACTAAAATCAATATTCGATCGACTTGGACTTATGCCTTGCATCGATTCGATTTCTTAGAATCTCCGAAACGACTCAATGCTTTCTCTCGGGCCAACTTAACACTTGCATCGATCTTACTCGATGTATTCCTTGGGTCAACGTAACTCTTCGAGTCAACGATTCATTTTGAGTCGCTGCACTTGGCGTTTTTTTCTTGGCGGAGCGGGTTGTTACATTATACACCACTCGGAATAAGTCTCGTCCTCGAGACTTCTTGAGTGTATGTCATCTTACTATTCCTTAACTCATATCGTATGTGTATCTTAGACAATTCCCTTCGAATGACTTTATCCTTCGATGGCATCAAACTATACCCAGGTGTCTTTCTAAGTTCTATATCGCATGCATTTGGTCAATTTTATTGAATGACTTTACCACTCATTCGAAAGTTGATGGTACTCACTCAATCGTCGTGTTTCTATGACTTGGTCGCTATTCTGCCCTCTCACGAGAGTATAATTGTCACACGAGGTGCATTATAATTCATCAAACATAAGGGTCATAGGCTGAGGCTAACTCATTCATCCATGCGCATCTCAACATGTCTACTTGCAGCTGCATTCGAGTTCATCATATTGCTGAGTCTGGATCGTGCACATATTCAAGGTGCCCCCCGAATATATACATTTCAACCAAACTTAGCAATAGCGAAGTCGGACAAGCTACTCGTGATAGTTTCAAATTGTCGGTCATTTTACTAACTCGATTAAAACCAAACTCTAGTTCACTTCGTCTATCTCGATCCTCGACATGACACAATTCGTATGCTGAAGCGTTTTCGTCTTATGAAATCAATACGATTTCTCCTTAGCGGAGTTGACCATAGTTCAAGTTATTCTCGTCCGATCCAAAACCAAGCATTGTACTATCATCAAATACGTCTTCCCAACAATGATTTAAATTTGTTATCATAACTTTTCTTGCACATCTTCGATTTCTATCATTCAATTCGTTCGGGTCTGATATCAATATCGCTAGTGTATACTCCCAGTTCAACGTTCTAACTCTAAGTTTTGTTGCCCAGAACTATCGTCCATCCGAACGATTTTCTAAAGTTGGTCACACAAGTTTAATCACTCAGCATAGGATTGTCTACCTATCCGCTAGGTCAGCTCACAAGGTCAAAGTTATAACTCGAGTTCGCGGTTCATCGTACAAAATCACTACAAGATGCTGCCCCAATCCTATGGTTAAACCATTATTCGTTCGTATGGGATACTCTACCCAAGCTTGGTTTACCCAAACTTCTAAACATCGAGCAGTGATCATCCTATTTGCATCAACACATTCGTCGTACGGGGTCCGAGTCCATTCAGCAAAGTCATCCTATGATAGGTTCTGCTTAACCAATTCCTCGGTATATCAATATCGTACGTCTAAACCAGGAATTGGCATAGTCTATCTCTTCAAAATATTTGATATAATCTACCTATCCATCCTATCCAATTTATGTATTCGATCACAAGGTCATTTAGCATAATAATGTCACGCTCCAAATCTTTCACAAGTCCGATCATCCATGCTGGACATGAAATCACCATGCCAATACTCCCCTAGGATAATCGTCCTAATCGGGGCATAACTCTTGCTTTAAGTCTAGACTAGATCATTTTTGATACGCACATTAGGTCTACTCGATCCTCAAACTTACTTTATCGTCAATAACAAGTCCAATAATCCTCAAATCCACTTTCGCATCAAACCATAAGTCAAAATAATCCAATTACCACGCCATGATCTCCCGTAGGTTCGATCGTCCCCGCTGGGCATGAATCACCAAGCCAGCGCTCCCGTGGAAGGATCGCCAAAATCCCGCGTGACGTATGTGCGATGCTGAAGTTGCCATCGCACAAGACAAGAATGTCAACATTGTGGTTATCAACGAAGCAATCAAGACACTTCCGTTTTCATCTATCAAAATCCTAAGTATATATTCCGTCTAAACAATAACATTTTACACAATCATCATTCCTCGAATCAGAGTACCCCTGAGTTATCATACATCAATCTTTGATGCGCCTTAATACCATCGATGATGTACATAACCTGACGATCTTCCTTTGCAACAAAATTCGAGTCATGCAACATAATTCCTTAATTCTCATCGTTCGATGCCAACTCAAGTCATCGAGCAACATCTATTGCAAATCTTTAGAGTCATTTTCATATCTTCAACCAACATTTTCATGTATGCTATCTTTCAGTCGTGATATCTTCGATCTCATCTATGAGTATTGCACCTCAACTCAAGTTTCAATTCATTCGACTATTTCAAAATCGCACGTATGATCTACTAAGTTTCCTCAACCAAAACATTTATTTGTTTTATCGTTCCGAATCTCTATTCAACCGTTTTGTAATTTGCACTACACATTCTCAAATTGTCCGAACGATATCTTGTTCAAGACCCTCAAAATCACGACCAACTAAGCGTTACTCGTTCTAAGGCTTTGCACGATAACATCGCTTGCTGATATACTCGTTTCTACCCGTAGATCCTTAATCTCGCTCGAACAATTACAAGATGGTCATTACGCCACTTAGGGTTCTAGCCACTCGACTAATCGTCGAAAGACATTATTATTCTTTTTTAAGGCTATCGCATACAATACACTCTAAGCGTAACGTATTCTCGTCCGAGCGATATTTAATCTCGGTCGCAAACTCGCTCGCACTAGAAGGTCTAGGTGTACGATACTCATTACAACTTAGCCAAAAGGCTATATGCATAGTCATCCCGTTCGGACTATATTCTTGTCTTGCATACTCATTTTCTAGTGTAAGCATAAGGTTATTCAAGTATGCACACCATTTGCTAAATTTAGCATGGGTTCCTATCAACTCAAGTCTGACATAGTTTGGCACAAAGGCCTTCATATAGCGATCCCGTTCAACCAAATACTTGCACGAGCTTTTGAAAATATTAGACTTATTATATGGAACATTCCAAGGGACAATGGGAGAGAGCATACACCACATTTCCTTATGAATGAGCTTTTAAAACTGAGAAAATTGACATGAAGTCCATGGACGTAAAGTCGTGCTCTGATACCAATCTGTCAGGCCCCGCTCCAGGAGGAGCATTCGCCCTCGCTTGGGCGTGATGCCGTACTAGCCTAGGTTGCGATCGTGCAAGGCCAAGTCCAGAAACGGCCGATTGAAGCTAGGCCACAGAGTCACACAGAGTGTCCCATTTGCAGTAAAAAGTAAATGAACACAAGTTAAACCAATTTTAAGCTCTTTATTGATATTTAAGAAATATTACAAGCGACGCTAGACCGAAATTACAATTCGCTCAAGCTCTCTCTCTCTCCTAAAACATAAAAGGTGTGCCAAGCGGCTTACAATATAAAATGATACTTGGCGATGTTCCGATACATTATGTCCTATAAATGGTGCTTCACCTCCTTGCAACTCTATGAGGCTCCGGAGTTAGCTCCGTGCCTTAGCACGTTCGAGGGAAGAATCTGTACCTGACAAGGTTGTCCCGCACCCTGCTAGCATTCTAGGTGGTTATCAGCATATTGCATGCACTAGTGGGGAGTCTAGCTCTCCTGCTCGCTATCATTACCAAATACGTCTATTTTACTTTCATGCACCATCTATCGATAGTTGTCTTTCTAATCTTGCCTTAGGATCAGTTTCATGGCATATATTATAAAACCTATCTCGTATTACAGACATCAAGGGTCGTATAGAAATAACATGTACAACTTACCATATTGACCGTACGATCTTCCCTGTCCAAGGTAAACCAAGTAAGCCAACATATGATACGTAAAGACTTGATGGATTTGCATAAGAAAATACCAGTATCAGCGTGTTTCTGCCTCGGGTGAACGAATTACTCATGTTCCTTTTAGTTATACTCAAGTTTTATTCAGTTACTCAGTAGTTCAGCTTACTCATATTTCATGTTTCAATGCAAGGACTCGTACGTGGATTACCACCTGTAAGCCCACTTAATCTATATGCATCGGTTGCTGGCAATACAAGCCATTTGGACTTCCTGAATGTGGTATTCGTAGTATGTATCAGATGGTGATGGATGGTACATGCTGATAGGCTACGCATACCGATATTACGTCGCTTGAGTGACCGAGCCCACACATAAGTCATTCGTAAGCCATGATTCCTCCTAGGCTGGCACGATCCTTGGTCACGCAGCTTCTGATCGCCCGAAGAATCCCTTATCGACACCCCTTGTGCACGAGTTGTCCATGACCATTTCGTATTCTCTTTTTATTTTTTTAACTTATCGGCTCTCTGAGCTATAACGGATTATCGACTAGGATGGAGGCATCATATGTGCAGTGTGGGTAGAGAGTCCCGTTGCACGTCCCTGTCATATTTGTCGCTAATTACCTTTTCTCTTTTTTTTTCTTTCTTTATTTACTTATTCTCGACACGATCCCTGATACATCCATCTTCTGCTCATCCGAGTTTTTCTTTCTTTCTTTCTTTCATTCATTCATTCATTCGTTCATTCATTCATTTTTTCTTCGTTTCATTTGTTCATTCATTCATTCTTTAGTTGTCATTTTGCAGCTTCCGGTATAGGAACTGCCATGGCGACCTATTGGTTCCGAAGCCATTCGATATTTCTATTACTTTGCTTGGAACGACTATTTTGATAGTCTTCATGCCATAATTCATTGGACCATCAATTTTTTCGTGCCTCAAGTTGTGGTATGATCTAAGTGACAAGCATTTCATTCATAATTAAACGCATAGGGAAATCTACTTGAAACGTATGCTGTGCCTTGGCACGAGCATGGAGTGTAGTACGAGGTTTCAATTAAATTCCAAGTTCATTTCCATATTCTTTGCAAGCATACAAGATGGGATTATTTTCTTAGCTAGGTGCATTAAGTTCTCATATTAGCATATAGGGGATTATCGTCTAGCGATCTAGCAATATCATTCGTATTATTATGTGTCCCGGCTAAGCAAAGACAGGTTCATCGGAGCCACGCACCTTAACGATGATCGCACCGACCGAGCGAGACTCCGAGCATGCCGTTGAAAGTCTAAGTCTGGATCCTTTTGAAGGGACAAGTCCATTGCGTTTGCCTTATTGGTTTTGTTGACACTGTTGCAAATAAGGCAAAATACCGACATCTTATAACTCAGCGTAAAAGCGTAGCCTGCACACAAAACCAACTAGAATCAATATTCGATCGACTCGGACTTGTGCCTTGCATCGATTCGATTTCTTAGAATCTTTGAACCGACTCAATGCTTTCTCTCGGGCCAACTTAAACTTTCATCGATCTTACTCGATGCATTCCTTGGGTCAACATAACTCTTCGAGTCAACGATTCATTTTGAGTCGTTGCACTTGCGATTTGAATCGGCATCCGCTAGGGCGGAGCGGGTCATTACATGCATAACTCATGCATATGAAATCTCACTCAATGTGTTGTGTAGTAATACGTCTCAAGGCCATATAAGTTATATTAATAACTTCACCACTAAAGGTAAGTCCACTAACTCTAAGTCAACACACGCACCCACAAGTCATCGATGACAACATCGATGGCACCCAAGTCAAGCTTAGACGCACACCACTATAACTATAATCAACAAAAAGAACAGAAATAGAGAGCATAATTTAAATAGTAAGCAATGACAAGGTATCTTGCCTGGATTAACAACAAAAGTATAAAATATCGGTTCGGCTCCAACTGCTGCAATCGACTGATCGTGATCACCTAAAAGTATAAAAAATAAAATAATAAATATCACCACAAGACTTACCATATCTCATACTTACCTTATTTAGACTAAACTTGTTACAAAATAGTTAAATAGTCTATACTATTATTCTACCATACATAATAATAAATTATAATCGTAAAATAATATTTATATATCATAAATATGTACTTTGAATTCTGGAAAATATTGACATTAAATTCTGAATATATATTATATAAATATCTTTTATAAAAATATACCAAATCGCTATATTTAAGTATCAACATAACATGCCACATAGAATTTCTATTCGAAAGCGAAAATCACGGAAAGATAAAATTATTTATTCTAGTATAAATTAGAATAATTAGTATTAAATATAATTTTATCTAAATTTATTAGATTTATATCATTTTTAAATCTTACGAAAGTTTGGAATCAAATAGATGGATTTTGATCGGTGTGTCGGTGTTTGAAAATTGATAGAAGTAAAGTGATGACATATCAACATGAAATTCTTACAAATATTTACAAAAGAATGATTTTAGATGGTAGATATAGATGTTAGAGACCTTACCAAGGTTTTGTTTGAATCAAACGGGGTTCAAAGTCATCAAAAAAGTCGCAGCACCGAAATTGGTCAATTTTGGACATGTTTCGGTGCAACGGATGCCACAGGCAAACGGAGCTGAACGGTGTGAGTTAGAAATTGGAAATAAAAGAAGACATGTAGGGCTATCCATTAGATTTGTTCAGGCAAAATTGATGAGAAAAAGTATTTAAAACCTATTTTAGAAGATGATAAACCTGCTAATTTATACAGAATTGGGCTGCTAGAATAGGCTGACTTATATGACTATTTTGGTATACTAGAAGGGGTTATAGATGTATGAGGATTTGATAGAATTGAATATTGTCGCGTTAGCTTCGCAATGAATATTCATGGAGGATCACAGGAGGTCAAAAATGGGTTAAAACTGTCATTACGCCACAAGGTGTCTCCGACGGCCAAGGCTGAATGTAGTTTCAGAATTTGCAAGGTGGGGAGTAGGGGTGGCTTTTCTTTAGGAGTTTAATATATATTTTGGCCTCATATAATTTAGTATTAGTATAGAGGAGGCTTGGATTGATTTGGTGGAGATTTGGTCATCCAATCAAGTAATATAGCAACATGGGTTAGTTGGTTTCCAAATTTGGAAATGTTGAAGATTGAGTCAAAGATGCACGGGTTTAATGCATCTGGCTGCTGTTAAATTTTCAAAAATCAATTAGATATAGTTCTACTATAGTTTGGCACCCTAGAGTGGTCCCCACTACGTTAGGTTGGCTAGGGTTAAGTCCCAAAAATATTTCCAATGGAATTAAATACCTAAATGACTATAAACGGGTCTTATTTTCCATTTGAAAATAAGTAGCACATGGAAACTCAATTGAGTGGGACACCATAGGCATGTGTGTAGTAGTATCAAAATAGGTCAAAATTATATATTGGGTCGTTTAGGTTGGATCGATGTTGAGTTGCGAAAATAAGTTGAAAAGTACGACAAGTTTTACGGTAGATAACCTTTTGGCCTAAGTTGACCCAATAGTTGTACATTACAAATAGGATACAAGAGAACGTATTTGAGTGAGATGTGATATATCAAATTGTAGATAAACTTGTCTGGATTAAAACTCACGAAGAATATTTCTAGAGATTGACATTTCTTGTGCTCCAAAAATTAAAACTACGAAAAAGGGTATTTAATGATAAAAATAATAGTGGAAAAATATCTGTTAATAACTATATTAAACAAAATAAAAAAATAAAAAATAACTTTAAAAATCCAAAAGGCTCACAACCTGCCCACCTTAAAGAATTTCGTTCTCGAAATTACACTAACTCATGGTATAAGGAGACTAACCATATAAGATTCCTATAGGAAGCTAATACTAATAGATTCTAAGTGGTCATACTATATGTTTAATATAGACATAGACATATATCCTATCAGTAAAATAATATGTCACCACTGTATCAAATAAGGAAAATAGATGCTATATCACATCGGGGTAGAAGTACTTCCTATGGCTAGTTTTAGGCTAAAGAACTCTACGTCACAACTTTGGTTCATGGGCAATTATAGCAAAATAGTGAAACCCTACAACCAAACAAGGATAAGGGGTGAAACCTGCACCATGATAGTCCATGTCCTTTGGCTGCTAACAGAAGGAATAGATCACTACTAATCAAGCTTATGATCGACCAATCATCCCTAATATATGGTAATCTCCCTAGTACTTCTATTCTACCAGACACTATAGGAAATATCTATGGGATTCTACGCACCTTAATTATTTACCTAGTCCCCTACATTCTTCCAATATGAATTTTCCAATTCTTAGAGAATGGTGAAGTAACTATTCTATACATAGCTATATACTACTATAGATAATACTAAGGTATTCAAACAATATAATTGTAGCAATTGTACTTGGAATATGCATACCTGCAAGTATCTCTCTAAGTAGTATGATGGCATAGACCAGACGATACGTCTGTACTCCTTCATGCTATATGGATCTATTGAATTGGGCGTCCTATGGTGGCAATAGTAGTCCTCTCTTGTGTCCTTCTGGTGTTGGGGGTAGCGATGCTTCAATTGCTAGAATGGGTAGCCTAGGTCCTTGAGGTACTAGTCGCTGTAATATCTGCAACCCTTTATCCCGATGCTATGGACACTTCTTGGCTTGGAGTTGATCAGATCCGTATATCAGACATTGACCTATTCTTCTTCTGTAGTCTTTTTAAACATGCCCCTTTTTATCATAGTAGTAGCAAGTTGGGAGTTCCTGTGCTGGATACGGGGTGACTCTCTGCTAATGAAGTCCTCCTGGCTGTCGGATGGGTCCTCCTTGCTTCTCTTTAGCTGGTGTAGCTGCGGTAGTAGGACACCTCAAAAGCACTGGGTCTGGGTCTTTGTTGATAGCCTCATGGAGACGGGCTTCTGCTAATACCTCGGCATACAAAACTCTAGACTGCGCTGTAGAATACCTTTGGAGCTCCTTAGTCAATCGATAATGAAACCTCCGTGCCTTCTCTACTTCGTTTGATATCAGAATGGTACCGAACGTACTAAGACTACTGAATTCAACATCATACTTATCTATAGTCATATTTTCTTGCATGAGATGGAGAAACTGATCATAGAGAGCATCTTGAACTATATCAGAGATTTTTTACCTTGAAATATTCTAAGAATTGCTCCCAAGTCTGACCTTTGCCGATGTATCGATCGATCGACTCCCACCAGTGATGTGCATTTTCTTCAAACAAGTTCTTACAACCGTCATCCATATCTTCTGACAGCGATGAAGCGTCTAGAAGTTCTGGGTACTGATCATCCATTCGGTGATCTCCACTGGTATCTTATTGCCATCAAATAGCTTCGGGTTCATCTGTCGATAGCCCATGATCATGCCTACTGGCTGAATGGGTATCGGTACAGATACTGGTGCATGTGCTAGTGCTGTCAGCCTCTCCAAGATTATCATTGAGCTCTGTCTCATGGCCTTTGTCTGTTGTATCTGCTGCTGCATCATGGTTTGAAAGAATTAAAACATTTGGGCCTAGCCATCCGGTTGGGACATCTAAGGCATCGGTCGATAAGTCGGTTGCTTCAAATATGCTCCAAGTGGCATATGTGGCAGGAAATAAGGCAATGGAGGCAAAGGATCGTCCTGTTGCATCTTAGATTGCAAAGTCTGGCCCTCTTGAAATAGGGATGGTGCGAATACCATAGGGGTTGTTGGGTGTGCCAGAACCTGCCTTGGGGTCAGGTCCTCGGGCGTAACTGGAGTTCTGCCATTGCTAGGAGTGGCGTCATTGGTCGAATATACTCCATTATCCATATGTCCACTGCGTAGATTTATCTCTCTATAAAAGAAAAACTTCATAAGGATGGTACAGAAACAAGCATAATGCATGATGATAGATGAAGAATTTGGATTTCAAAGGCAATAATTCAATAAGTGGATGAGATTCGTAATACTCCTTGATCGAAATTACATGCTCGTATTAGTACAAAAACGTAACCAAAGCAATAAACTTGACCTGCATGGGCTACCACAAAACATGTCACGCCTCAGTTCAAAAATACTTAGGAACTAAGACAAGAGCATGCCAGTTGTACGAACTAGAATAAGATAGCTAATTTAATAGACTTACTCTAGTCATAGTACCCTATACCTAAACTACATAGTCTTAGGCAATCTATAATCTCTGTAATCTCATCCAAAAAATCAAACAACAACATAGACAGAGATATAACGAATAAAATGAAATAAAATATAACAAAAATTGAATATCCAACACAAATAATCTTTGTAAAATATACACTAATGGAAATATCCATGAAAAAAATACAATAATAAAATAAAGAAGTACTGAAATAAAAAATAACCAGTTAGAACAACTGCTAACTAGATAATAATGCTTAAGGTTCTAACTGAAGCATCCTCCAAGCTCATGAAAACTCTTCGGACAACACCTCTACATTCTCAGCAATATAACCTGTCTCAATCCTCGGTCCATAGATAGTGAGATACAAATGCTCATTCGTATCTGGAAAAGAACCAGTTCCTCAGAGGGACGTAATAAGATACAAAAGGAACACACTGTTTGCCATGACAAAATTTATGCAAATTTTTTGCATTCAAACGCATAAAAAGTACAAAAAAGACTCATAAATAGGAGGTCTACGTACAAAAATTTCTATGGAAGTGTGACAGTAGAGATCAAGCACTACAATGGCTCCTTTACTGTGCTGACGATCTGACGATGACTTGAACTTGCTCTGGCTTTCTGATGCTCTGTACTCGAGGTTGCTATTCAGAAAAATGCTGACCTTTTTTAATGAAGTAAAACTCATTCTATTTATAGGCCAGCACATATGCGATGTGCATAGGGTTTTTTGGGCGGGTAAGAGCGCATCACATGGAGATATAAGAGAATATGTTGTAACTACACGGTGAGGGCTGCTTGTGAGCTGACATACAGCGAACATTGAGATTCTTTTCTATCAAGATCTCGGGTGGTTATAACATAACCGAATAAATGACACATGGCGTATGCTTATTGCACGATAATCTTGATCGGATGAAGCCAAGTGGGTTCCGCAGGGTGTATACCACTGACAATATGGAAGATATGATGGCAAAGACGAAGGTGTCAGCTCCTTCGTTGGACGTTGAGGGCAAACCCACCTCTATAGTCAATTATTATTTCTGCTAAAATTTGATTGCCTTGAGTCGAAAAGTGCCGTTGGCTGCCTTTTTGATGATGTGACTAAGGAAGGCCGTTGTGTCTGGAGGTTCGGGCTCCGTGGGATGGCTCAATCGAAAGCTTATCAAGCCGGCTGTAAGGTTGGCCTTTGGGAATTCCCTGACTCTACTCCCTGCTATGGTATGTAATACACTTCGAGGCTTACGGGAGCACTCGGAGAAAATAATAGAATATCGTGGGTGCAACAGCAAATTTCCTTATGCGGAACTTCCCTACCATTATCTGATGGCTTGATTGGCACTGCATCACACTGGTTTAATTGCTTCTACCACCATTGATGGTTATGAGAAGGGTGACACGATCCTGTGCAACTATCCCTGGGTGACGTAGTTCCATGATGACGTTCCTGCTTGCCGATGGGCGTTAAACCGCTTGGATGGCTATAGTTTCAACAGGATTTTGCCTTCTTACAGCGGCTACCTCACAGGTAATGAGCTGGTCGACCAGGAGAGGAAAGGGACGAGCTGACTATTGATGCCTTTTGTTGGTTACTATCCATTCATCCCTTGTACCTAGTGTACTGTAACCAGAACCGGGTGTACCTGAAGCCTTATCTGCCAAGCTGATTCGTGTGGTAGTTCAGATATAGCCAAACTATGATGAACAACCCAAGTCCCTGCCTTGGTTACGAGGAAAGTTTGTTGGATGGCTCCCATGTATGGTAATACTATCATGCTGGATATACTGCGTCAGAATTTATAATTCCTAGGATACACGAAAAAACCCGTATCTTATACTCCGCTGTAAAATTTTATTGTTTGGTGAATAACTTCTCGTCTGATTATGACCGAGAGCAGAGTTTTATTGTAGGGATGAAGTCGAGAGGCCCCAGTCGGACCATCAAAAGTTCGCAGTTGCGGGTGGTAGGTCCTCGGACGGTTCTAGTGCTTCTCGGGAGAGAAAGGAGGATGCGACGCCTCTAAATTTCCTGCCGAAACGTCGAGCTTCTTCGGCGGTGAGTCCTCCTCCTTCCAATAGAATCAAATGCGTGGCACCTAGGCAGCATAATTAATTATATCAGAGTGTTTCGTCTGTTGCCTCATCTTTACAAGTACATTTCAGTCATTTTTATTCGAAGTTTTACCTACGACTTTTCACTTACTACTGTTTTGCTGGTAAAGACAAAAGAGAAGTCGAGGTGGTTGAAGACACTCAGGGAACTTTCTGAGGTTCTTATTCTCGAGGTGCCCCTTAGGGGGCCACTTTGTGCGATGGTTAGGGTTACCACCCCTTTGTTTGGCGAAGGTCCTTCTTCGAGAAGGGAAGAAAGAACCGCCTCAGTCGCGAGGGCCGAAGAGGCTAGTATTCCTGAGGAATGCCCAATAACTGCAGCAGCTGAAGCTGTTGAGTCAGAAGAGGTTTCTCTGCCAGTCTCTTTTGATCATGAGATTTGTGATTTTTTGGAGTTTATGGCTTTGCACCAAGAAGTGGCTTCTGCGGGTGGACCCGTAGTGATACCCGGGGTTGGTCCTGCGGTGAACGAAGGTGCATCTCGGGAATCTATACTCGAGATGGGTCACCCAATCGAGGGTGCTGAAGGCATTACCGGTGGTTTCCCTGTGGAACCTCCTTCTCAGGGAGGTAAAGAGGAACCAGTAACTAAGAAATTACCCATGGCATACATCAGAGATCTGCCCCAGGAGTCGGTTAAAAAGAATGTCGAAAAGTTAAGAGCGAAAGCTGTTGACGAGCTAGCTGGCTGAGTTATTAAGGATCCAGTCAAGATGACCATCGAGCAGTTGGTCGAAGAGGTCATTATGAAAGTGGCCCAAGAGGCTATTGAGGAGTTGGCCGACATGGTCCTGGGAGAGGCAAATAAGAGGACCACGGAAGAGCCGACCGAGGAGGCTGCTGATGATTTGGTCACCGAGAAGACAGTCGACGTAGCCATTGGGATGGAGGTTGAGGGAGCTATTGATGAGTTGGTCATCGAGAAGCCAATCGACGTAGCCACTGAGATGGTGGTCGAGGAAGCTGCTGATGAGTTGGTTACCGAGAAGTCGGTCGACATAGCCGCTGAGATGGTGGTCAAAAAGGCTGCTAAGGAGCCCATTGACAGCCCGGTCGAGAAAATTGTTGAAGAATCGGTCGAGAAGACTATTGACAAGCCAACTGTTGATGATTCTTTTGATGCCATCTCTATCGAGCGGGTAAAAGAGACTACTAACGAGCCAGTTGCTAGAGAGTTGGTCGAGGGGACCACTGACGAACCGACTGCTCAAGAACCGGTTAAGGAGACTACTGAGGGATTGGTCGAGATGACTGTTGAATGGTTAGTCACAGAGACCGTTCGGGAGCCAGTCCATAAGGCTCCCCAGACGTTAACTGCAAATTTTTTTGAAAAACTGGCAAGAGAGCCCGTTGAAGAGCCAACCATCCATCAAACAATATCGACAAGTACCATCATAGCTCCATTGATTATCTCCATCCCAGTCATGGCACCAGCTGTCCAGGCAGCAATACCTAGTCACGTGTTAGCTGCTGTTGCTTCGGGATGTTTCATCACGACATCTCCAATGACCCTAATGGTTATGGCCGACAAAGCTTATTATGCGAACCTCATCCTAGGCACTATTTGCCATACTTTAAAGCATGGTATGAAGGGTGTGTAACGCCCCAGTCCCAAAAAACGTAGTACAAGGAACGTAGACATGCCAGTCTTATAATAAATATACGTAAGCTGTAAAATATAGTATAACCACGACAACTAATCTCATCCAAAAAAATAAAGATTAAAAAATATCATGATATCAACTATGAATTATCTTTGTACAAGATGTTGGACAAAGACAAATCTACTACCAATTATTTAAATCAAAAAAATAAATACAAATGAGAGAAAACATCAAGCGAAGCGAATGGCGATCCAAGAGCACGTCATCTACAAAGGAATAAAGAAGATCACGGCCTTGGCTAGAATACCTGCGAAAGACAATAACACACACCTTGAGAGATCACCAGGTCCTCAGAGGGACGTAACAAGACACTTAATATCATGCCATAAAACTGAATATATACTGCTCAATAATAAGTCAAATCAGATTATAACGTGGTCCAATACCCAACTTTGAATTAGCGTACCATCCCCCAACCAAATAAAGACAGGAGATGGCACACTAACCCACGATGAAGTATCTTTCCAAGTCATGAATCTAATATGGTATCCGGACTACAACAAGGTTTAGTACCTTCTCATCGAATTGGTGAGCCACACCTACAACCAAACAAGGACAAGATGTGATAAAATTAGTCTACGACAAGTTACTGTTCCAAGCCACGATCAGATATAAGTATTCAAACCAAAAGTACCCATACCTAACGGTAAGGGAGTCTAACCGTTCTAAGTGAATGCAGTTTAAGAACACACCTCCAATGTATGGGCTCTTTGGCTAATATAGGATCGACATGGATCCCCCTTGGGGCACCAGAGGCCTAGTAAGTAAGATCATAACGTTTCACAGAATGTCGGTGGCCGTCAATATCCATGGGTAATCTCACCCGCATCTTCGACGGAGTTCATGGGTTACAATAGGTAAAGTGTATAGTAGCCCATACGCTAAGGTATTGTCCTTTCTGCCGAATGCCTACTACGTTGTACCCACAACACACATACCCTTTATTAACCGCTAAGTCAAACTAATCATGCATACTATTAGCGATTAATCCTATAGCACGACTTATACGTACTGGTGGCCAGCGAGTCATGCATGTCCGAGATCTATAATTGACTCGCAACTCCATGGTAAAAATGTGTCAAGGCCTATGAATGCAACACACAATGGGTGGTCCCTTAAATCTAAGTTCAATGTGTATAAAAATAGTACATAGCAGGAAATAGAACTGAACAGTAAAATTCTATCTAATTATGCTATATATCACAGTTTATTTTATAGAAAGTAAATGCATGAAATATGAGCTAAAATAAATAGACAGCAAATGGCAAGGTATCTTGCCTGGAGGTAGTGTGCAGAATGACGATGACCGATGACTCAAATCGTCAGAATAGTGAAGCAACAAAAAGCCAACTTTTATTGACGACCTCGAATACTGAAAGGAACATCACGAACAGTTTTGGTATAAAAGAAATGCCTTGAAATGCCTATCAAAAAGTCCAATTCTGGACATATTTTGGGTCAAAACGATATCCGTTGTTGGACCCATTTTGCACCGAAAAGCATACCAGTACCTACGGTCTCTAAAGTCATCAAACTATATGTCCACAGGTTTGGTTTGACGAGACGAACCCAACCGTATGTCGAAAGTTGGATTTCAGTAGGCCGTGCACGATTTTGCCCGCTGGATCTGGTCGCGGGTACGCCAAAAAGATATTTCGGTCGACCTTCTCAGATTCGGACCAAACTTGGCATATAGGACCAGAAAAATGATACGGTCCTGTTGGCATACATTTCGTTTCAATACGACGGACGTAGACAAAGTTATGGCCTAGTTTGTAAAGGAGCCGATACGGAGTATCTCGACTGATACGCCTCGATTTCGTCTCGCACATACAACGAAATTGTGTTCCATCGAATCCTACATGTTCGCGAAGTCGAAACGTACCTTTCGATGCTTTCGATTCATTACCATGTCGCCCGATTTGTCAGGACGCACGCCCTATCAGTAAGAATTTTCTAAATTCCTATAGTTTAGAAATAGTTTTTTGTCAAACTTGGGAAACCGATTTCTCGGCTTAACGTCAACGAAATTGTCTTCCGTAAAAAGGGTATTGTAGCTCTATATGTTGTCCTAGAGTGTGTTCAAATAGTTTTTTGTTAAACCTAATATCTTGACAGGCGAGTCGAATGTGTTGACTATTTTCTATACTGTTTAACCATTGGTTTTTATCGACTTTGGAGTCGAATTTGCTGGGCAATGCTTCCCGATTATAACCAACCTAACTGTGGGATAACAAGGGAGTTATGTAGGCTCTAAGCATGAATTTCTAGGTCGTAAATTGATTACACGAAGACGAAGAAGCATAGGAGGAAAGTCGGGTACCTGGTTCTAGTTGTGCACTGTGAAACAAAAGGGGCTTCTCTGTTCCAGCAATTCATCGACGATCACTAGCGGCGACAGGCGGTTGAGGATTACTCGAGGGGGAATGCAGTGTTCCAGGGGGTCGACGCAACGCTAAGGATTTGTCTTGAGAGAACTTTCTCATGTTTTTATCCTGAGATTTCGACACGGTTGCATATATATATGTACGGGAATTAGAATCCAATTTAAATTTGATTTAAATCAAATTTAGGATTAGATGGAAGAGAATTTGGTCTACGATAGGATCGACAAGGATTTAAAAAAATATTTCAAGAATCCATTGGGATTAAATGAATTGAGCTGTGTGTTTCCCTTTCCTTTTCCCGATCGAAAAAACAGAGGTACTGTTCCAAAAAGGAACAATACACTAGTTACATAGTGATTTATTTATTTTTTATTTACCAATATATATATATATATATATATATATATACATACACACATATATATCTATCATATATACATGTATTGACAAAAAAATTAATAAAATTTTCTAAAAATCAACAAATAAATCTTACACTAATATAGACATTATTGATGTAAAAATTTCCCTTTCCATAAGTCATGTACCAAGTATTTCACATATAATATTTAATACAAATTTTAAAAAATATAATTCCAATAAAATTATGAACCACCAAAATAAATCCATAATTGTTCAAAAATTGACTTCGTGTAGCATTTCCTATTTTGCATAGTGTAGAATTTATAGCAACCTATAATATTAAATTTAAAGAAAATTTTATACAATTATCTTATACTTGTTTACTTTAATTAGTGAAAAATCATATTAGTAATATTAATCAAAACTTAAAATATAAGTAACCAAAAATAGGGGTTTTACAGGGTGTCTTGCAGCATAACTTGTCACTACCACATTTTTAGCTTGAGGGTATTTTGGTCATTTGAAAATTTTTGAATTTATTTTAATTTATTGAATTGGTGATTGCTGTTTTTGACTTTGACTATTTGAGACTTTGGAGACTAACCTAGATGTTGATCCTAGCTATGGTGACTTGATTAGCATGTTGAGACCCTAGTCTAACTTAAGTCAACCTAAGTTAGTCATTTAGAAATCAAGATTCAAATAGGAGGATTAATGACTTGGTTCATAGGCTTGAAACTCATGAATTTATTTCCTTGACTAATACAACTTGGCCCATGGCCCATTAGACTAAACCCTAACCCTAATTCCCACTCACTATGGTCGGCCACCTAGGGCTCCTTCCCCTATAAAATCTCTTTTCCACTTGTTCTTGCCACTTTTGTATCATTCCAACTTCTTGAAAGAAAAGGTAATTCCCATCTTCCCTAATTCATAATAAATCCATTTTAATTCCTTTTTGATCCAAATGTTTTGCAGTAGATTCTAATCCTCCTCTATTTGATATTCATGGAGAGTAATTTTAGTTTGTGAGCAATTTGGAGGATTTGGCTAGCAACGGGAATCAATTGATTTGGGGCTTTTCTTGGTTATTTGCAACCTATAGGTAAACCCTTCAAATTATATTTTAATTCTGTTTTCTTTACATGGTAGCCTAGATCTAGGTGTCCCCTTGCTGTAGTAAAGGTTTGGTGTCGATTGCATTCGATTTCGTGTTCGTATCGGACACGTATCAGTTTCCTAATGTGGGTGTTTGATGAAATGCCACACTCATGATTATTTTACTATTTTTGAAATGTAATCGATTAAATTTGTAGTGCTATGTGTCGTGTTTGATTTTGGGTCTGTTTTGTGTGGTTTTCGTGTTGTGTCATGTCCACACGAGGACACGAACTTGCTGCACAGGCCCACGGACACTGTCCTGCTACTCGGATAGGATTTCTTACTGGACACGGTGATTGGACACATGCCACTTGGCGAGGACCGAGGGGCAGTGACTGACACGAGCCCCCTCGGGTCTCGAGTTGCATCATGTCGAGTCGGACACGCTCTATGGCCCGTACTGGATTTTTCCTGCACTGTGTACGTGACACAGGCCGCACTGACACAGACTTCGTGTCGCGTCCTGGAGTCACGTGGACACGATGTAGTGTGTCTGTGTCATAGCCCTAGAGGTAGTGAACCTAGGTGCACGCCCATGTCATATCTCGTGTCGTGTGTCGTGTGTCGTGTCCTAGACACGAGTGCATGTGTGCACGAGACTGTGTATTCGTGTGTGCACATGTAGTGTTCGCGTGATGTGGATACGCCGTATCCGGCACTGGGTGACATGAGATGACTCTATGGACACTTGCACAAGTGTGTCTTTCATTACCAACCTATTAATTTGAATATTAGTTGTTATTTTAATTCAAAATTGTCAATTTCCTATATTTTCTGATACATGTATATGTCGATGGATTTTCTGAGAATTCGAAGTTTGTAAACTGTTTTGATTGATTTAAATTATGCTGTTGTTCACCTGTATGTATCTAAGAATTATCCTACATATTAGGGGTTTATATTAGCATTGGAATTTAGTTTTCAAATTTTATTTTGGGCTTGTGAATTTCATTTGAACTAGTAAACTAATTTTTGCATACACTGTTTATATATGCACTGTGTGTTCCTGAGAATTACAATGTCATGAGGTTTACTGATTTTGATTTAGTTTTCAAAATTACTTTGGGGCTGATTCCTGAGAGTATAGGTATATATTATTTTCCGGGGAGATTTATACCCTGGCATGTGCTTAACTGACTTGGTTGTTGGTTTAAATTGCAATGTTACACCTATATAAATCTGATAACTCAAACTGTTGGTATGGTCTAGAAAGTTGAGAACATATTGATTCCTATGTATCTACTTAAACACACACACACACATATCCATACACATCTGAGTTTATGTAGCACAATAGGTTTCCTGATTTACATTGGATTATTGGGTTTTGAAATTTCAGTAGGCTACAACCTGTAGACTGTTATGTATACCCTGTCCACCTGTGGTTTGCTAACACCCTACACTTCATCTATCACACACACACGTATTACAGAACACTAAAACTTATGATGATTTCCATTTGCCCACACACACACAAAACACAAAACCTGAGAATGTATTACTTGACACACACACACTTTTGCACACATTGATGACATGTTCACACACACACACTCATGCACTTATGAAACATGTGAACCTGAGAACATAATGTTCATTACACACACATTGTTTTCCTGAGAACACTCACACTCACACACACACTACTGCTACCACATGACACACACACACGCACATATACATGACACCCTATCTTTCTATATATGAATATGTATATATATCTATATATATATATATATATATATATATATATATATATATAACCTTGTGTGATAAATGTAATGTAATATAGATATATGCATATTGTCTATACAATTAGTATGTATATATGTGTGGAAGATATGTGTGCATGCCTATAATATGTGTATATGGCATATAGCCTATGTAGTATAGCCTATGGGTACCCGAATGTGCAAGCCTATGTGTATATGGAATGTATACACATGAGTTTTGTGTGTTGATTAGACTTGTGTGATTTGTGAATGATGTGCGCTTGCTAGGATAGACTAGTTAGGCTTAGTGAGACTTGTTTGGGTTATGTTTGACCTAGTTGACCTAGTTTGACGAGAGTAGTTGACTAGAGTTGACCAAAGGTTGACTTTAGCCTAGATTGACCCAAACATCATGTAGAATGTATCGCAACAGTTCATTTTACCAATTTGTATTGTTGTGACTTGTGCTGTTCTGAATAGGAGCCAGACACCACTCCTCAGGCAGTATTTCATTCAGACACTCAGGATATCAGACAAGTACATTCTCTAACAATTTCATACTTGATAGGACTATATTCTTGCTCTAGATTACTTTACTTGATGCTTTCACGATGGAAAGACAGATTAGTGCTATATGGATCTTTTCATACGATGTTATTCCCCTCGGGAGCATCGAATACATCATGTCATGTGCATTTCACTTTCATCATGTATTCCTGTGCTTTTACCATTTATGTGCACTCTCATGATTCATGTACTCTCATGTTCATGGAGCCCCCATGTTTATATTCATGTGCACCCATTTATAGGCCCCCGTGTGAAATCATGTACAATAACATAACTTGAACGGATCCTTGTATATTGATTGGAGATGGGGGAGTAACAATAGTCATGTGGACATTTCCAAAGTAGTGTAGCTATGTACAACCTCTCATGTTTATTATCAAGCCGTTCATATGTCTATCTTGTACTCTAAATTACTAGTTCACTGTAGCTCTTTACTTATAGTAGATATTTTTTTACAGTCTTCTCTTTTACTTTATGTATATTATTAGCATTTCATGTATCTTACTCTATTACATGTATTATATTTCTGTCATGATATGAACTGTGTGAGATGTACTATGCTCGCTCCCGTCCGGACTGGACCTGTTGAAATATTACAGATGACCTTGAGGATCTGTATCCCACTTATTACGGAGCAGGCCTAGATGACACATGTGAGCTGGACTCTCAGGAGGACCCAGCACTTGCAGAGGATATTACCCTAGTAGTCTAGGCTAGTTAGCTAGACCAGTATCTTATTTATCTTCATGTTTTATTGAATACACTTGTACTTATTTGGAGATTTGTTATTCTGGATTTGTGGAGTTGTTTATCTTAGACAATTAGCTTTCTCTTATCTTGTATTTATCATCTATGGATTCTGTGATTTTATCTATCTATCTTATCGTACTTTCTTCCTTAGTTGTGATTGAGTTGTACTTCATATTGTCACCTCCATTCGGAGTGTATATACTGTAAAGGTACCTTATAACTATTAGATGTATGTGACCTAGGACAGCGTTCTACTGCCGATACTGCGGCGTAGGCTGGACGTAACCACTTCTTGTGCCCCTACACTGGGTGCGGGTCGTGACACATTTTTAGTGGTGGCCAATGCAGGTCGAGTTAGAATTGCAGTGGTATTCGAACTAGAGTATCACTACAGCCTGCAGTAGGATTATAATATTTTTGAAGGTACTCAATCACATTAGAAAAAACTCTTAATCAGATCTTTTTATCTAAATTTGCTGCTTATTGTCTTCCCTTGAATATAAACTATCCTCCTTTGTATTTCGACTCATTCTCAGAAATTGTTTTCTTGTTTGATTTGTCTCCAGGATGGTCGATACTAGATCACATCGCCCAGGTCAGGGGGACACTAATGAGGGGTCTGCCACCTCTCATCCTCAGCAGCCAGCCCCCGGTACCGCAGCACCAGTCATGCCAGCTGGGGAGGGTATTTCACCTGCATTCGAAGGAGCTCCTCCACCAGCAGTACACAGGCGGAGCCCGATGATTCCTGAGATGCTCTAGCAATAGCAGCCACCTTAGGGGACCATTGACGCAGTCCAGCTGTTCACATTCTTTCAGCAGTTCATGGAGGGCCTAACAGACCTAACAGCAGCGTCAGACTGCAGAGTTTAGTCGGGGCATCGACCTGGCCCTGACGATATTTGAGAGGGCAACAGCTCAGCCTGCGGCAGTTCAGCAGCTGCATCTGTCGAAGGAGAAGGGCATCCAGGACTTCCAGAAGATACACCCGAGGGACTTCAAGGGTACAGAGGGTATTCTGCATGCTGATGAGTGGATAGAGCATATGAAGGAGATTTTCAGACTGGCAGAGATTCCAGCGAGGCTTCAGATCGAGGCGGCGGCCAGTATGATACAAGATTTGGCCTGCACCTGGTACCAAGATTTTGCAATAGATTCTAATCCTCCTTTTTTTGATATTCATAGAGAGTAATTTCAGTTTGAGAGCAATTTGGAGGATTTGGCTAGCAACGGGAATCAATTGACTTGAGGCTTTTCTTGGTCATTTGCAACCTATAGGTAAACCCTTCAAATTGTATTTTAATTTTATTTTCTTTGCATGGTAGCCTAGATCTAGGTGTCCCCTTGCTGTAGTGAAGCTTTGGTGTCGATTGCATTCGATTTCGTGTCCGTATCGGACACGTATCAGTTTCCTAGTGTGGGTGTTTGATAAAATGCCACACTCATGATTATTTCACTATTTTTGAAATGTAATTGATTGAATTTGTAGTGCTATGTGTCGTGTTTGATTTTGTGTCTATTTCGTGTGGTTTTCGTATTTTGTCGTGTCCATATGAGGACACGAACTTGCTGCACAGACCCACGGATACTATCCTGCAACTCGGGTAGGATTTTTTACTGTACACGACGATTGGACACACGCCACTTGGCGAGGACCGAGGGGCAGTGACTGACACGAGCCCTCTCGAGTCTCGAGTAGCGTCGTGTCGAGTCCGACACGCTCTAGGGCCCGTACTGGATTTTGCCTGCACTGTGTACGTGACACAGGCGGCTCTGACACGGACTTCGTGTACGTGTCGCGTCCTGGAGTCACGTGGACACGGTACAGTGTGTCTGTGTCGTCGCCCTAGAGGTGGTGAACCTAGGTGCACACGCACATCAAGTCTCGTGTCGTGTGTCGTGTTCTAAACACGAGTCTATGCGTGCACGAGACTATGTATTCAGGTGTGCACGTGTAGTGTTCGTGTAATGTGGACACGCCGTATCCGGTACTGGGTGACACGAGATGACTCTATGGACACGTGTACATGTGTGTCTTTCATTACCAACCTATTAATTTGAATACTAGCTATTTTAATTCAAAATTGTCAATTTCCCCTATTTTCTGATACATGTATTTGTCGATGGATTTTTTGAGAATTCGAAGTATGTAAACTGTTTTGATTGATTTAAATTGTGCTATTGTTCAGCTGTACGTATCTAAGAAATAACCTACATATTAGGGGTTTATATTAGCATTGGAATTTAGTTTTCAAATTTTATTTTGGGCTTGTGAATTTCATTTGAACTAGTAAACTAATTTTTGCATGCACTGTTTATATATGCACTGTGTGTTCCTTAGAATTACAATGTCATGAGGTTTACTGATTTTGATTTGGTTTTCCAAATTACTTTGTGGCTGATTCCTGAGAGTATAGGTATACACAATTTTCCTGGGAGATTTATACCCTGGCATGTGCTTAACTGACTTGGTTGTTGGTTTAAATTGCAATGTTACACCTATATAAATCTGAGAACTCAAACTGTTGGTATACTCTAGAAAGCTGAGAACACATTGATTCCTATGTATCTACTTAAACACACACACATATATCCATACACATCTGAGTTTAAGTAGCACAATAGGTTTCCTGATTTATATTGGATTATTGGGTTTTAAAATTTCAGTAGGCTGCAACCTGTAGACTGTTATGTATACCCTGTCCACCTGTGGTTTGCTAATACCCTACACTTCATCTATCACACACACACACATTACAGAACACTGAAACTTATGATGATTCCCATTCGCCCACACACACACAGAACACAAAACCTGAGAATGTATTACTTGACACATACACACTTTTGCACACATTGATGACATGTTCACACACACACTCACGCACTTGTGGAACCTGTGAACCTGAGAAGATAATGTTCATTACACACACACATTGTTTTCCTGAGAACACTCACACTCACACACACACTACTGCTACCACATGACACACATACACATACACATATACATGACACCCTATCTTTCTATATATGTATATGTATATATATATAATATATAACGTTGTGTGATAAATGTAATATAATATAGATATGTGCATATTGTTTATATAATTAGTATGTATATATGTGTGGAAGATATGTGTGCATGCCTATAATATGTGTATATGGCATATAGCCTGTGTAGTATAGCCTATGGGTATCCTAATGCACAAGCCTATGTGTATATAGAATGTATACACATGAGTTTTGTGTGTTGATTAGACTTGTGTGACTTGTGAATGATGTATGCTTGCTAAGATAGACTGGTTAGGCTTAGTGAGACTTGTTTGGGTTAGGTTTGACCTAGTTGACCTAGTTTGACTAGAGTAGTTGACCAAAGGTTGACCTTAGCCTAGATTGACCTAAACATCATATAGAATGCATCATAACAGTTCATTTTACGAATTTGGATATGTTGTGACTTGTGCTGTTCTGAATAGGACCCATACACCACTCCTCAGGCAGTATTTTATTCAGACACTCAGGATATCAGGCGAGTACATTATCTGACCGTTTCATACTTGATAGGACTATATTCTTGCTCTAGATTACTTTACTTAATACTGTCACGATAGAAACACGGACTAGTACTATATGGATCTTTTCATACGATGTTATCTCCCTCAGAAGCATCGGATACATCATGTCATGTGCTTTTTACTTTCATCATGTATTCCTGTGCTTTCACCATTCATGTACTCTCATGTTCATGGAGGCCCCATATTTATATTCATGTGCACCCATTTATGGGCCCCCATGTGAAATCATGTACAACAACATAACTTGAACGGATCCTTATGTATTAATTGGGGATGGGGGAGAAGAAATAGTCACGTGGACATTTCCAAAGTAGTGTAGCCATGTACAACCTCTCATATTTATTACCAATCCATTCACATGTCTATCTTGTACTCTAAATTACTAGTTCACTGTAGCTCTTTACTTATAGTAGATATTTCTTTACAGTCTTCTATTTTACTTCTTGTATATTCTCAGCGTTTCATGTATCTTACTCTATTGCCTGTATTATATTCCTGTCATGAGATGAACTGTGTGAGATGTACTATGCTCGCTCCCGTCCTGATTGGACCTGTTGAAATATTATAGATGACCTTAAGGAGCTGTGTCCCACTTATTACGGAGCAGGCCTAGATGACACATGTGAGCTGGACTCTCAGGAGGACCCAGCACTTGTAGAGGACATTACCCCAGTAGTCTAGGCTAGTTAGCTAGACCAGTATCTTATTTATCTTCATGTCCTGTTGGATACACTTGTACTTATTTGAAGATTTGTTATTTTGGATTTGTGGAGTTGTTTATCTTAGACATTTAGCTCTCTCTTATCTTGTATTTATCATCTGTGGATTCTGTGATTTCAGCTATCTATCTTATCATACTTTCTTTCTTAGTTGTGATTGAGTTGTGCTTTATATTGTCACCTGCATTCGGAGTGTATATACTGTACAGGTACTTATAACTGTTGGATGTATATGACCTAGGACAACGTTCTACCGTCGATACTGTGGCGTAGGCTGGACGTAACCACTTTTCGTGCCCCTACACTGGGTGCGGGTCGTGACATAACTAGACGTTTAGGCGGGTTCGGTCCGCAGTAAAAGCATTGCGGGAATATCAGGGATACGAGACAAAAAACAGATGTGATAGAGGCTCTTCTGACAGAATTAGATGCCACAATTTTAGAGCTTCAAGGTCTTGAGCGCAGCCTTTCGTCTCTAACGGACACGAAACTAGCAAAAATGGTCGTTGAACTTTCCCAGCACAAACAGAGACGTTAGTCTCTGACTCTCAGGCTTGTCGAGGTTGAAGCAGAGAATGAAAAGGTGACCGATGCTGAAGAAGTTTAAGTTTGCCGTCGAACAAGTCTAGAGGAACAGTATGAGACCCTTCGGAAACAGATTCGGCAGCAGGAAGAGATGTTGGCCTTTGTCGAGAGTGAGATGGAGAAGTCAAAAGAATAGCAGGGGCTCATTCGACAATGATCCGAGACCTTAGCTCAGGAGAAGAAAAGTATTGGTGTTTGTCAGGCCGAGTTAGACCTCGTACGCCAGAACTTGTCCCAAATCGAGGATGAGGCCGCCAGACGACAAGAAGCAGAGCGTCGAGCCATAGAGTTGGTTGGGCCCCAGATTGCCCTTTTGAGGAGCCGTCTTGAAGAACTTACATGTCGGTCGTCGCAATGTTGATGACTTTTTTTTGTTCCTCTCTTTTGGGAGGCCCTTTTGTAGTAATGAAAGAAAAACTTTTCCTTTTCATGAATGAATGAATCTTAGTTTTATTTCTTTACTTGTCCATTTACTATGAACTTTTTATAGTAGTAAGAATTCCCTCAGAGGTAGGTCTAACATGATGGAATAGAGGTAACTCCGCTGGGGATAGGGTGTTTACTCAGAGATAATATGGATATGGTAAACACGGAACCTCTTATGGTAGAATTTTTCTTACTCAGAGGTTATATGGACATGGTAAGGATAGACTCTGCAGATATATAAAACGACTCAGAGGTAGTATGGACGTGAAATGCTCTATAGATAATTATGATAATCTGGGGTTTTTCATGGAAGAAATGTCTATTCAGAGGTCATATGGACACGGTAGGCATGACCTTCGTTGGGGTACAGAAAAATAGCTCAGTGGTAATATAGACATAAAATATTTTCTACTGGGGAAATAAGGAAGAGATTAATCCATTAATAGAATTCATAAACACCCCCGGGTGATGTGGAAATATATGTCAATTTAAACCTCAGACATAATACTTCTTCAGGAACTTACCATTGGTCGGCGTCGTTAGCAAATCATCGTTAGGTTTGGCCAGTCGGTAAGCACCATTGGAGTAGACCGTCTCTACAACGAACAGTCCTTCCCACTTGGGCTCAAAATTCCTAGCTGTCTTATGAGTCATCACCATCAGTCTTCGAACTGATAAGATGAGGTCACCCACTTGGAATGTTCTTTCCCAGACCTTTTTATTGAAGGTCCTAGAAATTTGAGCTTCATAGAGTTCGATACATTATTGAGCCAGCAGGAGCCTCTCGTCCAACGCTTCCAACTCCTGTATCCGATAATGGTGATTGTCTTCGTCTGTCAGCTAGTTGGTGACGTCTACTCGTAGAGACGAAATTTGGATCTGCAGAGGGTGTACCGCGTTACTCCCGTATATAAGGAAGAATGGTGTGTTGCCTATGGGTGTCCAAACGGTGGTACAATAAGCCCATAGATATTCACTGAGTTTCTCATTCTATTCGCGCTTATTGGAAGACATGACTTTTTTGAGCATCTTGACGATCATCTTATTGAATGCTTCGGCTAATCCATTCACTGCAGGATTGTAAGCCGTTGACGCTATATTCTGTATCTGGTTCTTATCACAAAACCGATGGAATGCGTGTCACACAAACTGGGGGCTATTGTCATAGATAATCCTTTGAGGAACTCTGAAATGGTAGATGACGTGATGCTTAACAAAGTTGATCACTTTTAAGGCTTTTACCTCAGCCAGTGGCGCTGCTTCTGCCTACGTAGAAAAGTATTCGGTGATGGCGAGGATGAATCGGTGTCTTTTAGAGGACGGATGGCTGATCGGCCCAATGATGTCTATCCCCATGCTTTAAATGGCCAGACGGCCGTAGTAGGATATAGGAACTCAGAAGGTTGGATGACGTCAGCTTGCAACTGACATACCCGACACTTCTTAGCATAATTTATGACATCTGGCATCATGGTGGGCCAGTAGTGGCCCATTCGACGTAGTTGGTCTTGTAACTTAGGACCAGGTTGGTGAGCTCCATAGGTACCATCGTCTGCCTCCTGTAGTGCTTCTTGTGCTTCATTATTAGATAAACACCGAAGGAGAAGTCCGTCGTATGAATGACGATACAACATTTTGGTAGCTGTGTCATAGAAGAACCAGAGTGAGCACCTCTCGATAGAAGTAGCTTCCTTCGAGTCTTCGGGTAGTATTCCGTAGACCGAATAGTCTATGAACGGGAATCGCCAGTCCCGAACGTCAACATTAGCGTCTGTTTGTATAGAATAACTTAGACACACATGTAGATTATTCTTTGGGAAAACCAGCTCCCGACCCATCATTGTGACGGAGTAATGGGTTCCAATAGGAGCTGCCAGGAAAACGGCGAGGCCGGCAAGGGCATCGGTCTCCAGGTTTTACAATCAGGGTACGTGTTCTATAAAGAACCTGATAAAGGTTGAGATGATGTCGATTGACACATGATGATATGGGACTAGAACTTTATGTCAAATCTCATATTGTCCTCAAACCTGATTGATAATCAGTTTCGAGTCGTCGTAGGCCTCGAGGTAGTCGACCTTCAATTGTTTAGTGAGTTGGAGTCCGATGATGAGAGCGTTGTACTCAGCAACGTTATTGGTGCTTGACTCCATGAAAGAGGATGCACGGTGGATGACCAGACTGTCATGAGTGATGAGGACCACTCCGACCCCTGTAATGATTTTGCCCTTTGGTCCTATTCTTGAATCATCGTCAAAAAACATCCGCCAGACGGGATTGTCTGAGACCGCTTTCAACTCTTAGACCTGGTCAGGGATGCCGTCGTAGAGCTTCAATGTTTCCGGTACAGGATGTGCCGCCAGAAAATTGGCCAATGCTTGCCCTTTAACTTTATTTTGTGGGACGAACACCATATTATAAGGAGTCAAAAGGATTGACCATGTGGCTAATCGCGAGTTTAGAACCCCTGGTTTAGTCATGAGGACTATAACAGGATTGACTAGGGAAATGATGTGAATTGTCTGACCAACCACATAATGGCACGTCTTTTGGATGGCAAAGACTAGAGCGAGACCCTCATTCTCCATAGGATTATACCGATATTCGGCACCAATCATGGTCCTGCTAAGATAGTAGATTGCCTGTTCGTGACCGTTGCTCCTCTGGGCTAGCAAAGCACCAAGAGAATGGTCCATGGCTCGGACGTACAGCAGAAAGGGCCTTCCCACAACCGGTGCTACTAGTACTGGAGGACTAGTGAGGTATTTCTTGATGTCGTTGAACTCGTGCTGACATTCTTTGGTCCAGACATAAGAAACTCCTTTCTTCATCAGTTTGGTAAAGGGTTGGCATCGTCTAGAGAGATTTTCTATGAATCTTCTGAGGTATGCCAAGCGTCCTTGCAGGCCTCGAAGCTCATAGAGATTCTTCAGGGGAGCCATGTCCAGGATGGCTTTGGTCTTTTCAGGGTTGATGTGAATACCCTTAGCTGTGACGATGATGCCCAAGAACTCGATGCTGGAAACCCCTAGGAAAGACTTGGTTGGATTCATCTTAAGGTAATGTGTCCGCATCAAATCAAACACCATCCTTAAGTTGTCTAAATGGCTGGATATCTTTCGGCGCTTAACGGCATGTCATCAACATAACTTTCCACCATTTTTCGAAGGTGCTTGCAGAATATGGGGCTCATAGCTCACTAGTATATTGCTCCCGCATTCTTCAAACCAAAAGGCATCACTGTATAACAGTAGATTCCTTTTGGATTTCGAAATAAAATTTGCTTTTCATCCTCCGAAAATATTTTGATCTGTTTGTAGCTTGAAAACCCATCCATGAAGGACATACGCTCGAAACCACAAGTATTGTCGATCATATCGTCAGTGATTGGAAGGGAAAACTCATCTTTTGGACAGGCCGAGTTGAGATCCCTAAAGTCTATACAGACTTGAATCTTTCTATTCTTTTTAGTGATTGGGACGATGTTGGCCACCCAATCTGGATGTTGCGTGCTCCTCGCGAATGAAGCTACTTTCTATGAGTTTATTGATTTTTTTTCTCGATAGCATCCATAATATTGGGACAGAAGCGACGTTGTTGCTGTTTGACAGGTTTAACATTGGGTAGGATGTTGAGTCGGTGCATTGTGACTTGCGGGTCTAATCCCGACTTGTCGTCATAGCTCTAACCAAAGATATCAGTGTACTCTCGGATAAGCATTATCAGCAATTCTTTGTCTTCTCCAGTTAAGCTTTTGCTAATAAAGATGGGTTTAGGGGAAGCCTCATCTCCTAGCTCAATTTGGAGGACTTCATCTTCGATAGAAGGTTCTCGCTGTTCGAAATGCCACTCCAATTGGGATCCTAGGCATTGAGCCCAGGGTTCATCCTCGAAGAATTCGAGCATCCGGTCTTCATCCTCTAGGGGATCTGTAGAGACCATGTTGACTGATAGTATGTTCTTGAAAGCCTGGCCAATACTGGTATCAGAGTCCAAGGTTGAAGAATCGGAAGAGTGAGAGTGCATCATAACTTTCGGCTTCAAACTCTCCAAACTTGTTGTGGATGTGACATAACCCAACCCTCGACGAGTGCACTGGTAGTAATTTTTAGCCTTTCTCTTAGGAGTACGAAGTCGCAAGGGAAGGCATCGGCCTTTGCTATAATTCGAACATCTATTGCTAGTCAAGTCGTAGCCTATCTTCTCGATAAAGTTCTTGGCTTGAGGGGTGTAATGGTTGAGCTGCATCTTCCAGTTATCGGGTTCTGGTTCTGCCAGAGTCAGTCGTTGAGGATGCTCTAATCGGCCAAAGATAATGGGTTCCTAATCTTTCTTCTTTGCTAGAACCAGGAAGTAAGCATCTTGGAAAGAGATAACTCGGCTTGCCAAATTAGCAGTTGTCACTTGAGTTTGCAAGATATATAGGGCATTGTCCAAGAAATACATAGTGTTTTAGTATGCACAAGAGTAATTCAAAGACAACTTTTAGTAATAAAATAAAAAATATTATCCTGAGGGTTACATCATCTAAAGAATGTGCCTCAGCATTGGCGCACATGTAGTCCCTAACTCCTCATAAGTGAAAATCGGAACTGCCATGGGAGAAGGTGGAAGTGGTCTCCACTTCAGTTTTACTACCAAGGGTGTTGGAGCCAGAGATTCTTACAATATTGAGGCTGCCTTCGGGGCCTTTTGGGGGAGTTTTATTTGAATTGGCTCCTGGCTGGCAGTTGAAGCTGTCGGGGATGAGTAAGCGGGTGGCTTTCCTCGAAGTTTAATGATAAAAGGTGTTGGTTGTGGACACACACAAAAAATAAGAAAAAAATGATGTCTTTTCTTTATTGGCGCAAGGTACCACAAATCGAGTACGCCTAAGAGATCCTGCGCTGAGGATCCTCGAGTACAAAAAAAGAATTCTGGAGAATGGGACGATGGAGATCGAACGACAGTTGCTTCTTTACTTCGTTGACACTCCGATAACAAAAGTGGGAGAAACCTAAGAAAATTGCTAACTCTCGGCTCACTGGCAAGAAGTGCAGCAATTTGGCTCTTGAAAATGCTCTCCGTTCTGTGTTTTAAAGAGGGACGAGGCCCCCCTTTTATAGTCATTCTTGGGTTGGAATGATGTTATGCGCCCACTTAAGGAAACATGCTGGTTTCTATGTGGGCGCATAGTCCTGCTTTGGGCGCATAGGATGTAGGCGCATACAGGCTGCGAGATCGTAGGTTGGTCATGGCGTTGACGTGGCCGCATACATCAGTGCACGACTGCTCGTGAAGACTGACGTTGCCGTACGCTTCGGTGCATGTTTTGATTATGGCTTTGACTGAGTCAGGCTTGGGCGTATGGCCATGTGTCAGGCTATGCGCCCTCCTTTCGGGGGAGCTAGTCTTGGGCGCATGAAACTTCACTGGCTGGGCGCATGAAACTTTACTGACTGGGCACATGAAGATTCATTGACTGGGCGCATGGAGCTTCACTGACTGGGCGCATGGAGCTTCACTGACTGGGCGCATGGAGCTTCACTGACTTGGGCGCATGGAGCTTTACTGGCTTGGGCGTATGGGGCTTCATTTGCTAAAATTTATTTATGCTTTTACACGACCCCCTTCAAAGTTTTCGATACTTGAACAAGTTCAAAATACTTTGAAAGAAGCATGGATCGTCTTCTCGTGATGTAATGGGCACAAAGCACGGCTCTCTTCTTTGGGCACATAGTATTTGGCCAGCCTGTCAAAGAGATACTACTGTTGAGATCTTCCTCAAAATTCGAATGGACAGATTCATCGTAGCGGAATTTGAAGTGCTCCATCGTTCATGCGTCGTCCACGTCAGCAAGTGACAGTCGCATAGTGTGCATGAAGCTGATTCTTTACGTGGGCGCACAGGCCATTACGGGTGCATACAATGCAATGGACGCATGGGCGCATACAAGTGGGCACATAGGAAGTGGCCCGTGCCTATAAATAGGCCATGAAGGAAAGGGAAAGTTCATTATTCCCTTCTCTTTGAATTTTTCAGAAAACTCTTCGTCTTCTTTCTTTGAGAACCATGTCTCCCAAGGTCGCCAAGAGATCCGCGAAGGGCAAGGGGGCTGTGCCGATTAACTCTCCTACTGCGGCAGCATCCTCGGTAGTCCAGGACCCGATTCTGGGTGAGGACATGCTTCAAAAACTAAGTCTCGACCGTTAATTTGTGACGCTCGAACTTTTCTTCTGCCCGGGCGCTTGCACCTAAGGTAACATACTTCTGTGAGCATCATTATCAGCCCACAGAAGTCATGCGCCAATACTGTGGTGTGCTATGCGCCCACGTGTTGCTATTGTTGACACAAAGTCACAGTCAACCAAATATTGATAGAATTGACTAAATAATACTTGTGATAATTCAATACGACACATGAAGACTACATCCAGCACAAGTCAGACGACAGCTCAGTTTTGCAAATGCAAGTCATTTTTGAGTCTGTATTTTATAATTTTATTGAGTCTAGACTTATGTAAGCTGAGTTGTGCTGAGCATCTAAGACTTAACCTATAACCTACCCAAAATCCAAAATCTCCACATACATCCAAATAAGCCTATTGGACCAATGACCCATTCTGTGCTCTGGAGACAGAGTTCGGGCCGAACTCTGCCTCCACACAGAGTTCGGGCCGAACTCTGCCTCTACACAGAGTTCGGGCCGAACTCTGTCCCCTAAAAATCAGTACCCTAATTTTTAGGGTTGGCTGGTTGCAAGTTGTCCAACGGCCAAGTTTTTGAAAATTCCAACTAGAATTCTGGCCGAATTCTGCCTACCTGGTATCCTATAAATAGGCCATGAATTCTCTCATTTTTAGTCATCCAATCTTCTCTTCTCTTCTCTCTAAAGCTCAATACAAGCCATACCCTTCTTCATCCAATCTTCTATTTTTCAGTTAAGAATTTGTGCAAGAGTTCAAGAAGTCGCTTGGAAAATTCCAAGCATCGCCACTGCGATCTTTGTAAGAAGTTGACGTGCTCTTCTGAAGAAAAGGCACGGGGTGTAACTACTATTTCACAAATAGTGGATTTAATCCTGAGCTAGAGTTCTCAGGCCTGGACTAGTCCTCCACGAGGGAAACCGGGTTAAAAATCTGCTGTGTTTGCGTATGCTTTCTTGCTCCTTATTTATTTCCGTATTTACTCTGATTATTTTTGCTTGTGAAAGAGTTTAATTTTTAATTGGCTATTATCGCTATAAACTCTATTCACCCCCCTCTAGAGTTGCCATCTGTTCTTCAATTGGTATCAGAGCTCGGTTCTCTTAACAAGGACTAACATCCTAGAGCTGATCCATGGCAACCAAACAATCCTTGATTTCTAATCACGGTGAAGGGCAGTCCACTCATAGGCCTCCCCTATTTGATGTAACTAACTACACCTATTGAAAAATAAGGATGAGCTTTTATCTCAAGTCGCTAGACTTCGACCTGTGGACTATCGTCACCGATGGTTACAAAAAGCCCGCCAGGATAGTTGTCAATGGTGATCTCGCTGAGAAACCACATGACAAATATTCTGACGAGGAGAAAAAATAGGCAAGTCTCGGCGCAAGAGCTATTAATGCTTTGTTCTGTGCTATAGACAGGAATGAGTTCAACAGGGTCTCAACATGTACCACTTCTCACAAAGTATGGAGACTTCTAGAAGTGACGCATGAAGGAACCACCCAAGTCAAGGAATCGAAGATAAGCCGTCTCACTCAAGAATATGAGGCTTTCAAGATGAAGCCAAATAAGACGATCACGCAAATGTTCACAAGATTCCTCGACATCATCAATCCTCTATCTTCGTTCGGTAAATAATATTTAAATCACGAGAAGATTCGCAAGCTACTTAGGGGGCTACCAAAGATTTGGAACCCTAAGGTGATAGCCATCATAGAAGGAAATGATCTTACAACCATATCCATGGAGACCTTGATCGGAAAGCTGATGACTCATGAGCTTGACCTCAAGGACTTCGAAGAGCCTGCTCCTAAGGCTAAGGAGATCGCACTCAAATATCACCGACGGAGAGCTGACCCCGAAGAGACGGATGACGACAACTAAGAAGGTGATGATCAAGCTCTCCTTGTCTGCACCTTCAAGAAATTCCTTCGCTTCAACCGAAGAAAGAAGCAACCACAAGAAGATGACGAAGAAGAGCCAACCTGCTACGGTTGCAAGAAGACGGGACATGTCCGAAAAGACTGTCCATTCTTAAAGAAGAGCAACCGTTATGAGAAACCATACAAGAAGACCCCCTCAAAGAAATATGCCAACACAAGCATTTGGCGTGAAAGCAAATCAAGTGACTCCGAGGAAGAAATGGACTCTCCTCAAGACGCTGTAAACGTGTGCCTTAGGGCAACGTCCGACAAGATATTAAACGAAACTCTTGATGATTTCACTTTTGATGAACTTGGCGATGCTTTCACCGATTTACTTGATGATCACAAAAAGGTCATTGGTAAATATAAACATGCCAAGGAAAAGATCAAAAGTCATGAAGTCGAAATTCAAAGACTTTCTTTACTGCTTGATAACATTAGGGACACTTCACCCACAGATGTCACAAATGAGGTATCTAAGCTTAAAGTAAGCTTACATGATGCCGAAGCACGCATTGAACAACAAACACAAGAAATCACAACACTCAACACGGAGCTTGCAGAAGAAAAGAGTACATGCAAGATTTCTATTACTAAGATACATAGTTTGAATGCTAAGGTTACTGAACTGCAGGTTGTCTCCAAGAAATTAGAGACTAAATTGGAAAAACAGGTTGCTCAACCTCAAACCCAATCACATGAGACATACGCAAAGCATGACACTACTCATACTAGTCAACCATGTCATCCACCTGCAGCTCATAATCATGCTTATATATACACACACTTTTATAATGCACACAAACCACATGCACGTAGAAATAATCATCATACTACACATAGATACAACCATCAGTATGTTGCACAAAATTACCATCACTCTACATATAGACATCATCACCACGTTATTCCATATAGACATCATCACCATGCTACTCCTTATAGACATTATCACCATATTGCTCCACATCACTCTACATATAGACATCATCACTATGCTAACTCTACATATTATCATGCTACTCCACATAACTCTACTCATAGACATCATATGCATGCTCCTAACATAAATAGGAATGCTATATGTACTTATTGTGGTTTACATGGACACATTTCACCACAATGTAGAATTAGAAGATTAGTAGATAGAAAGATATATGCATGATTTCCGAAAACTAACTTTTTAGGACCCTCAAGAACTTGGGTACCAAAGGTCACATCTACTCTTGATGTAGGTGGACCTTCCCTCCTCAACTAAGAGTAAGTGGATTCTCGATAGTGGATGCTCGTGGCATATGACGGAAGACGCAAATCTTTTCGCATCACTATCGATAAAGAGAGAAGGATATGTATCCTTCGGTAACGACCTAAAAGGGTATATTATAGGTAATGGTATTATTGGTTATCCTCCCTCTCCCGTAATAAATGATGTCTTCATAGTGACCGAGTTAAAGCATAACCTGCTCAGCATTAGTCATCTTGCTGACCATGGATATGACATTAACTTTGGACAAAATAAATTTTTTATTTATGATAGGTCAACTGGAGACATTGCTTTTGAAGGGGTAAGAGAGGATAATATTTATATTTTTTATTTGTCTAGAGATACTAACAATGTAGGTAGATGCCTATATGTTCACAAGGATGAAAGATTACTATGGCACCAGCGTCTTGGTCATGCCAACATGGATACTATATCCAGGCTATTGATTAAGAAGCTAGTTAGAGGTCTGCCCGACATCACATTCAAAAAGGACACGGTTTGTGCCGAATATGAATTGAATAAGGCAACTAAGTCATCATTTTATTCTATAAACTCTGTAAGTACTACTAGACCTTTGCAACTCCTTCATATGGATTTATTTGGCCCTAGTAGAGTAGCCAGTCTTGGTGGAAAACTATACGCCTTTGTTATTGTTGATAATTTTTCTAGATTTACATGGGTTTTCTTTCTTACAAATAAAAGCGATGCTGTTTCAGTTTTCAAGATTTTTGTTAAGAAAGTTCAAAACAAAAAAGGCCACATGATTACTCGAATCCGAAGTGATCATGGAGGCAAATTCGAAAATACAGATTTTGAGAAGTTTTGTGATTCTAATGGTTTTAATCATGAGTTTTCTTGTCCAAGAACTCCTCAACAAAATGGTATTATGGAGCGGAAGAATAGGATTCTTGGCGATATGGCTAGAGTCATGTTGAACAACTTTTCACTTCCGAAATACTTTTGGGCTGAAGCTGTCAGTACAGCATGCCACATTTTAAATAGGGTACTTATTCGTCCTATTACGAAGAAAACACCCTATGAGCTTTGGTTTGGAAGAACCCCAAATATTTCTTATTTTAGAGTTTTTGGTTGTAGATGTTTTATCCTTAACACCAAAGACAACTTAGGCAAATTTGATGCCAAAGCTGACGATAGTATTTTCCTTGGCTATGCTGCCAAGACCAAGGGATGTAGAGTTTTTAACAAACACTCATTAATTGTGGAAGAGTCTACAAATGTGACTTTTAATGAAGATAACAGTGCAACAGCTACTCTTGATGATGATGTTGAGCCATCAACTTTTACTCCAATGAATACCACAACCGAAACCAGTTCTCTGGACGGCTTGCCAAAGAAATTCTTTTTCAAGCCGTCACATCCAAAAAATTTGGTAATAGGTGAGGTTTCACGTGGAGTAACTACTAGATCATCATTAAGAGACTCTATTGCTAGCACTGCCTTTATTTCACAAATTGAGCCGAAAAACATTTTAGAAGCTTTTAATGATGAATTTTGGATTTTTGCTATGCAAGAGGAACTCAACCAATTCGAGAGGAGCCAAGTATGGGAACTCGTTCCTAGACCGGCCAATCACTCGATCATTGGTACTAAATAGGTTTTTAGAAACAAAGTAAATAAAGATGGTTCAATCACACTGAACAAATCGTCTACTAGCCCAAGGATACAACCAAGAGGAAGGTATCGACTACGATGAGACGTATGCTCCTGTTGCTAGATTGGAATCCATTCGGATGCTTTGTGCATTTGCAAATTTTCAAAATTTCAAATTATTTCAAATGGATGTTAAAAGTGCTTTCTTGAATGGATTTATTAAGGAGGAAGTTTATGTGAAACAACCTCCTGACTTTCAAAATCATAAATTTCCCAACCATGTTTTCATGCTGAAGAAAGTGCTATATGGCCTCAAACAAGCCCCTAGAGCTTGGTATGAACGGCTAAGCAATTTCTTACTTGAGAAAGGTTTTTCTAAATGGAAAATTGACACTATTCTCTTAGTCCAAATGTACGTAAAATCTTTTCATAAAATCTTTTTCTAAAGGTTGTTCACACTTTTCATAAAATCTTTTAAATACACTATTCTCTTAGTCCAAATATACGTAGATGATATTATATTTGGTTCTACTGATGAAACCCTCTGTCAAGATTTTCCCAAGTTTATGCAGACCAAGTTTGAGATGAGCATGATGGGGGAGCTCAACTACTTTCTTGGACTGCAAGTCAAACAAATGTCAAATGGAACTTTCATCTGTCAGTCGAAGTATACAAAGGACATGCTGAAGAAATTCGACCTTGACAACGTCAAACCAATCAACACTCCAATGGCTACTACAACTAAACTAGAACCAGGAAAAAGTGACAAACCCGTGGACCAACGTAAGTATCAAGGTATGATAAGCAGTCTACTCTATTTAACTACTAGTTGTCCTGATATTATGTTTAGCGTTTGCCTGTGTGCTAGATATCAAGCAAATCCTATGGAATCACACATGACTGCTGTTAAGCGTATCTTTCGATACCTTAAGGGTACGGTTACAGTGGGCCTATGGTATCCCAAGTCAACATTATTTGACCTTATTGGTTACTCTGATGTTGATTTCGTCGGATACTAGGTCGACCGTAAAAGTACGAACGGTACATATCATTTATTAGGAAAGGCTTTGGTCTCTTGGTTTAGCAAGAAGCAGAATTTTGTCGCACTATCCACAATCGAAGCTGAATACATCGCAGCTGGGCGTTGTTGTGCACAAATTCTGTGGATGAAGCAAACCCTTGAAGACTACAATTTATCTTTTATGCACATTCCAATCTTTTGTGACAACACTAGTGCTTTAAATCTCACTAAGAACCCCATTTGTCACTCACGTACGAAGCACATTGAAATACGTCACCACTTTTTGCATGATCATCAGCAAAATGGTACTATTAACTTAGAATTTATTGACACTGATCATCAGCTAGCAGATTTCTTCACAAAACCATTATCCGAAGAGCGCTTCAATTTTCTCTGTCGTGAACTTAAAATTTTGGACGAAGCTGTTACTAATTAAAATAAACCTGCATAAATATCGAGTATGTTTTGATTCTTTTATGATGAAATTGCTATGGGTACAAGCCAAAAGGGTCCTTCTGACAACAATGCGTAAAACCCTAAGCGACACGGTGCATTAGTCCTCAGGACTACCGCTAGCTGGGATCCGGCCCCTGCAGCTAACCCATGGCAGCTTGAAAATATTAAATTATGACATAATTTCTTGTTTATTATATGGTTCATTTTAATTTATCACATGCTGCAATGCAGAGTTTCAAACCTCACTTTGCTTCGAAATCAATTTTCTTGACTTTTTCAACTTAGATTTTTCTCTTATATATGTACTTTTCCTTTGGTCTCTCTCACTTAACCATTTCTTTCTTCTTCTCAGCCTGATTCCTGTTCTGTCAACAGAATCCGAAATTCGGACCAAACTTTGCCCTTACCAGACTTCGGGCCAAATTCGGCCTGACTGTTCCAGAACCGAGAACAGTCTCAGCCGCTGATCTTATTTAGATCCAATGGCCCATATTTGCTCCGACCAACTGGAACCCTTCAGATATATTCAGGTTCTCCTCCCTCTTCTCTTCCATTGCCACCATTTCTACTTCTCCAAACACTTTTTCTCAAAACCCTAACCCTAATTCTTCTTTCTAGAGCTCATCTCTTCCCCAAACTAAAAGAGAAGGCCTATTTCACCATTCTCCATCATTATTTATCATCTCTTTGAGGTATATCTCAACACTTTTCTTATTTCAAAATTCTCTATTATCTTTATTGTTTTATGGCACCACGTTTGTTCAATCGCGGGAAGAGACTTCGAACAGAGGAAGCATCCTCTTCGAATGCTCCTCCTCGCGTTGAACCGCCCGTTGAACAACAACCACCTATCCATCCGTTGTTCAATCCATGTCCACATGACCCAAACATATTTGACGACCGAATATTTGTATCACTCGACGCATCTAATAATTAGTTCAGTGATTTTCGGACACGTCCGGTGTTTGCGGGTCACCCTATCAATTTTACCTTTTTCTTTCAATATGATGCACTTTTTCATGACCTTTGCCTTGACGAACTTGTCTCCACCAACTCGGTCATTGATCATAGTGTTATTCAAATGTTCTACTGCAACCTAACCCATGATGATACACATATTTATTCACGGGTTGCGGGAATTGATATCTTTTATGACGATTTCGATTTGGCCGAACACCTCGAACTCCAAGAGCCAAACTCATGGGAAAAGCTTGTTGAAGCTCGATCATTTCAATTTCCCGATGGGTCTTCACTTGAAAGCTTCAAGGACGACCTGTGTACCCCGAACACACGTCCTCGTAAGCTTTTGGCCAAATATCTTAATCCCTATTTCTATGAACTTCATTGGATTATCTTTAACACCATTCTACCCAAAGCAGGTTCCACCGATGAAGTCACCTACTTTGAAATCTCGGCCTTATATCACCTCCACTTTCATGTACCATTTAATCTTCTACGTACAATGATGGATTGGATGATTAATTCTAGGAAGAAACCAAGATCCTTGGTTTATGCTTTGTATCTTCCTTTGGTATTTCGTGCGTTTCGCATACCACTTGATGAGTATCCGTTCTTACCTGCCCCTGCCTTTCTTTCAAAGGCACGGAGGCTTCAGGCAGCCGTTGGCTCACTAGTCATATCTGAGCATTCTGATGATGAGCCAGATGCCCCTCCTTTGGGACAAGATCCTCCTCCTCCTCCTGCCACTCTCGAGTCTCTTTAGACCATGCTCCGCGATCGCTTCACCTTGGAGGATGATCATTGGACTCAGCTGGATTACCGGACCACCCTGCAGATGAGTGCCATCAGCAACTCGCTGCACGATATTCGGTACACCATGTCTCGCCATCCTTCCATGCCTATCCCTATGGAGTGGGACCCCGGTCGTGAGGGTTATCGTATCGATGACCTTGGGTTATTCGGTACTTGGATCCAGATGCAGCCTTCGTGGACCCTCGTCGTTCCTTCACTGATCCATCAGACGACGCTGGGCCTTCACGAGCTCGATGATGGATATGGACTGATATTTGCTGCTGCTACTGAGGATCATAGCTTATATTTCTTTCTGCACTTTGGATTTTAGTTACTTTTATGCACTTTGATTGTATTAGACTTATTATGAGTTGTGACTTTTGAGACATTTAGTAGTTTTATCAGTTTCTATGCAGTTTCTTCTCTTTTGGTGTGCTTGCCAGTTCTTAATTGCTTATCGTTAATTGCTAAATGCCAAAAGGGGAAGATATTTGTATATTTTATATTATTTTCTGTCTCTGTATCTGTGCTTTTGGGAGAATGTTCTTATCAGGCCAACAGAATTCAAAGTAATGATTACGGAGGAGCTATTTTTTAAGCTCGGCACTGATTATGGGGGAGCTATGCTTTTTGTCCTTAAATGTGTCCAGGTATGAATATTGAATATACAATTATTATTTTGTCAATTATCAATATGGGGGAGATTGTTGACATAAAGTCACAGTCAACCAAATATTGATAGAATTGACTAAATAATACTTGTGATAATTCAATACGACATATGAAGACTACATGCAGCATAAGTCAGACGACAGCTCAGTTTTGTAAATACAAGTCATTTTTGAGTCTGTATTTTATAATTTTATTGAGTCTAGACTTATGTAAGCTGAGTTGTGCTGAGCATCTGAGACTTAACCTATAACCTATCCAAAATCCAAAAGCTCCACATACATCCAAATAAGCCCATTGGACCAATGACCCATTCTGTGCTCTGGAGACAGAGTTTGGGCCAAACTCTGCCTCCACACAGAGTTCGGGCCAAACTCTGCCCCTAAAATCAACACCCTAATTTTTAGGGTTGGCTGGTTGCAAGTTGTCCAACGGCCAAGTTTTTGAAAATTCCAACCAGAATTCTGGCCAAATTCTGCCTACCTGGTATCCTATAAATAGGCCATGAATTCTCTCATTTTCATTCATCCAATCTTCTCTTCTCTTCTCTCTAAAGCTCAATACAAGCCATACCCTTCTTCATCTACTAGCCACAAGCTCCCTAAGCCTCAAGTACTCAGCATTTTTCAGTTAAGAGTTTGTGCAAGAGTTCAAGAAGTCGCTTGAAAAATTCCACGCATCGCCACTGCGATCTTTGTAAGAAGTTGACGTGCTCTTCTGAAGAAAAGGCACGGGATGTAACTACTATTTCATAAATAGTGGATTTAATCCTGAGCTAGAGTTCTCAGGCCTGGACTAGTACTCCACGAGGGAAACCGGGTTAAAAATCAGCTGTGTTTGCGTATGCTTTCTTGCTCCTTATTTATTTTTGCATTTACTCTGATTATTTTTGCTTGCGAAAGAGTTCAATTTTTAATTAGCTATTATCGCTATAAACTCTATTCACCCCCTCTAGAGTTTCCATCTGTTCTTCAGCTATGTTATGCGCCCTCTAAGCAATGGCATGTTATACGCCCGCGTACTGTCCGAGAGTTATGCGCCTACATGTCTTGTTTTGGGTGCATATCCCTTTGGGCGCATAAGAGTCTTCATGACTTAGTTTTTTTCTGTAATTTTCTTAGTCTGACTTTCTTTCTGCCCCTTTTCATAATCTATAGGGATCTGGATAGCAGATTTATCCAGGAGCGGTATCGACGATTCTAGACATGGTAAAGATGCAACACTTGACACACACATCAGAGAGCTCAGGACTCTTCGTGTTTTGGAAGGGTTTTCCTCAGATGGTAGGAAGAACCTTTATACATTGAAGGGTTGGACGGTAGTTGGGCGTCACAACTCTTGTACCTTTTTTTTCCGTCTTTTGATAGACATTTAAGTAAAAAATAAAGAATCTTTTCGGAAATGAATGTGGTTTTGTGAAACATCGATGCTAGAGGTAATGTGGACGTATCAAGGATATTTCTGGTGGGTATTCCGCTAGGGAATTTTTGATGTGGTCCTATTATCCATTTTATATTCGAATGATGCGAATATAGATAATAAGTTGAACGAAGCTGCTAGCAGAGGTAGTATGGACGTAATAGCAGAGGATGTTCTATATCTGACCAGAGGTAATATGGACGTGGAAAGATATATAGCATTGGGAGGAGTGGATAATTCAGAGGTAGTAGGGACGTGATTATCCTTGATGAATGCTTTGCCCAGAGGTTATATGGACGTGGCAAAACATTTGATCATTCCACTGGAGAAATAATTATCATAAAACAATTCAGAGGTAATGGGGACGTGACTTGTTTTTGTCGGACCGAGTTTGGACGGAGTCAAAAACGAAAATGATTCCACTGGAAAATATTTAGAGGACCTATTATCCAGGGCGTATTTAAGACTCATAAAATACGGATAATAGTTAGATAGTTTTTTTGAATCATATAAATATCGTACTATACATTTACATGACTAAACATATGTGAACATTATGTAAAAAGGGTTACACATAGTATTTCTTCAGGAACTTGCCATTGATGGGTATCATGAGCAAGTTACCATCAGGCTTGGTCAGCCGGTACACACCGTTAGAATACACTGATTATATGACGAAAGGACCTTCCTCTTTAGGCTGGAATTTCTTTTTTGTTTTGTGCGTCACGACCATTGGTCTTCTCACTACTAAGACCAGGTCGTCGCCTTGGAAGATCCTTTCCTTCACTTTTTTATTGAAGGCTCTGGAAAGGCGTGCTTGGTATAGCTCAATGTGCTGTTGAGCTAACAAGCATTTTTCGTCTAGGGATTCGAGCTCCGGGAGTCGCAGACGGTAGCTTTCTTCAGTAGTCAGCTCACTGGCTAGGGCTAATCGAAGAGAAGGAATCTAGAATTCTAGGGGAAGAACTGCTTCGCTCCCATAAACCAGAGAGAATGGCGTACTGCCTGTTGGAGTCCGGACCGTTGTACGATAGGCCCATAGACATTCTCTGAGCTTCTCGTTCCAATTACTCTTGTTTGAAGACACAAACTTCTTGAGAAGTTTTATCATGGTTTTGTTGAAAGCTTCTGCTAGCCCGTTAGCCGATGGATTGTAGGTAGTAGAGGCTACGTTCTGGATTCGATTCTTATCGCAGAACCGATAGAACGCATGTCTTGCGAACTGTAGACCATTATCATGGATGATCCTACGAGGTAGACTGAAGCGGTAGATGATGTGATGTTTGACGAAACTGATCACATTTGACGTCTTCACTTCGGTGAGCGGCATAGCTTTTTTCCATTTGAAGAAGTAATCAGTTATGGCTAGGATGAACCGATGTCCTTTGGAGGATGGCGGGCTGATTGGTCCTATGACGTCCATGCCCCATGCTTCAAACGGCCAAGATGCTGCCGTCGGGTGTAGGAACTCCGAAGGTTGATGAATGAAATTAGCGTTGAACTAACAAGCTCTACACTTTTTTGTATATTCAACAGCATCTGCTATCATTGTGGGCCAGTAATAACCCATTCGTTTGAGGCGATCGTGTAATTTGGGGCCTGGTTGATGTGCACCACAAACACCATCGTGAGCCTCCCGGAGTGTATGTTTGGCTTCTGTGTCTGATAAGCATCGTAATAGTAGCCCGTCGTAAGAGCGTCGGTACAACATCTTGGTAGCTAAGTCGTAGTAAAATCTGAAGGATCACCTTTGGATGGATACTGCTTCCTTCGGGTCCTCGGAGAGGATTCCATAGACATAATAGTCTATGAAGGAAAATCTCCAGTCTTTGAAATCGATGTTTGTTTCTGCTACGTAACTGTAATAAATATGCAAGGCATTTTTCACACAGAATAGTTTTCGACCAGACACTATGATCGACTGCTGAGTATTGGTTGGAACGATCAAGGAAGCAGCGAGACCGGCTAGAGCATCTGCTTCTATATTCTGTAGTCGAGGCACGTGCTCGATGAAGAACCCAGCGAAAGTAGATGCCAGCTCGATTGTTGCTCTGTGGTAGGAATGAGATCTTCATGACGAACTTCATAATCCCCTCGGACCTGACTAACTATTAGCTTGGAATCGTCGTAAGCTTCCAGATAGTCAACTCCTAGTTGCTTTGCCAGTTGTAGGCCGATTAATAAAGCATTATATTCGGCCACATTATTGGTTCATGGTTCTACGAGAGAATACGCACGGTGTATGACCAGATGATTAGGTAACACGAGTACGACACCTACTACAACCACGATATTTCCTTTGGGCCCTGTTCTTGATGCACCATCAAAGAACATTCGCCAAATGGGGATTTCTTCAGTTGCAGTGTTAGACTCCACCACTTTATCGGGGATTTCGTCGTAGAGTTTGGACGACTCCGGCACCGGATAAGCTGCTAGGAAATCAGCTAATGCTTGGCCTTTTATTGTCATCTGAGGAACGAAGATCATATCGTATGGAGTCAATAGCAATTCCCATGTAGCTAAACGGGAATTGAGAGAGCCCGGTTTAGTCATGAGTATTCTGAGAGGGTTGGCTTTAGATAAAATATGGATAGTCTGCCCAGACACATAGTTGCATGTCTTCTGGATGGCAAATACTAGTACAAGACATTCCTTCTCCACCGGTGTGTATCTGTGCTCGGCACCCACCATTGTACGGCTGAGGTAGTAGATTGCCTGTTCATAACCGCCTTCATTCTTCTGAGCTAATAGGGCGCCAAGAGAATGGTCCATAGTACAGACATATAGTAAGAAGGGCTTCCCTATTATTGGAGCTACCATACTGGAGGGCTTGTAAGATACGCCTTGATGTCGTCGAATGCACGTTGACATTGTTCAGTCCAAACGAAAGATACGCCTTTCTTCATGAGCTGGATGAACGGTTGACACCTTCCAGAGAGGTTTGAAATGAATCTTCTGATGTATGCTAGCCTTCCTTGTAGTCCGCATAGCTCTTTGAGGTTTCTTGGAGGATACATGTCAATGATAGCCTTCACTTTCTCTGGGTCCAGATGTATACCTTTTGAAGTGATGACGAAACGAAGGAACTTGCCGCTGGAGACTCCCAGAAAAGACTTGGTTGGATTCATCTTGAGTTGGTGTGCACGCATTAGTTCGAACGCCGTTCTCAAGTCATGGAGGTGGTTGCCCTTGAGACGGCTTTTGACTGCGATATCGTCTACGTAGCACTCCATAGTTTGCACAAATGATAGCAAAAAATTGTGTTTATAGCTCGCTGGTATGTCGTCCCTGTATTCTTCAATCCGAAGGGCATCACCATATAGCAGTATACCCCCAGCGGTGTTCAAAAAGATGTGTGCTTCTCGTCGTCGGGGAACATCTTGATTTGGTTGTAGCGTGAGAACCCATCCATGAAGGACATCCGCTCGAAGCTGCAAGTATTGTCGATCATTATGTCAGTGATCGGTAGAAGGAACTCGTCTTTCGGACATGCAGAGTTCAAATCACGATAGTCGATAAAGACTCGAACTCTACTATTCTTTTTCATGGCTAGGACAATATTGGCAACCCAGTCTGGGTGTTGTTCCTCGTGAATAAATCCACTGGCAATGAGCTTCTTCACTTCATTCTCCATGGCTTCCTTGACGTCAGGTCGGAATCGTCGTTGTTGCTGCTTTGCTAGCTTAGCTTTAGATGAAATGTTCAGGCGGTACATGGTCACTTTAGGGTCCAAGCCTGGCATTTCTTCATAGTTCCATGTGAAGACGTCGATGTATTCTCTTATAAGCTGTATAAGAGATTAGGGTTCATCATCAGATAGACTTTTGCTGATGAAGATTGGTTTAAAAGATGCTTCATCTCCTAGATTGACTTGGATGACTTCATCTTCTGTAGGTGGTTTCCGTTGTTCGAAGCGCAGCTTCCACCATATTTTGAGCCTATTGTTTGAGTTCGATTGATTGGACATCGTCTATAATATGGTCGACAGAAACCATGTTGACGGACATAGTTGCTTTGAAGATGTCACCGATGCTGGAGTCTGAGTCCTAGAGGAAGAAATCAGAAGAATGAGAACAACGATCTGCTTCATCATCTGATCTTTCAGGAGTTGTTGGAGGAGTGACATAGCCCAAACCAATACCGCTTCTTTGATAGTAGTTCTCGGGTTTGCCGGGAGGAGCAAAGTATCGTATTGGCAATCGTCGTCCTCAGCCGTAATATAGCCCTTTGTCGCTTTTGATGTCATATCCCATGTTCTGGATGATTTTTTTAGCCTGCCAACTATACCAGAAAAGTTGCATTTTCCTAGAGTCATAGTCAGTTTCTGTGCTGTGCTTGGGAGAAGTAGAGTCTGGAACGAACTTTCTCTCGCCAATTATACGACCGAAGACGATTAGTTCTTCATCCTTCTTTCTGGCTGGAATGATGAAGTAGAGGATATCTTCAGGGTAGACTTTTTCCCGCAGGTGAGGCATTGTGACCGACATGCAGAGGTGTGGTCCTACGCCGTTCTCTAAAGCGTATATCGTATCTATGTAGTGGTTTACAGATTGATAGACGTTAGAGTAATTCTAAGATAAACCTTTACTAAGAAAATACGCAAGTTTTTCTTCCGGGATAACATCATCCGCTAAAGGTACATTATTATGAGTATTGATATACTCACTGAGAGGATCATCATCTAGAAGAGGAGCCACAGTCTTGGCCGAGTTCACCACGTAGGGTAATTCTTCAGGATTGGGAGGACGGGCATCAGTAGGTTCCTTCCGGGGTATCTTGCTGAGAGTGATGGTCAATGGTTTGACCTTGTCGGGGTTCTTCTTTTTCACCCAGATTGTGAGAGGCTTCAGAGTACTTTTTGGAGTAGTACGTCCTTTGACTCAAATAATCAGGGGACCATCATTGGAGGATGGACTTGCTTCAGCTTCATTGTCAGCTTCGTTTCCGTCATCCTTGGGGGGCTGAGATTAGTATCGAATCCCCATAGTAAGCTTCGATGCCCTTAAAAGGATCGACATCGGCAAACTCCGTCTTCACGACACCGTCGCTGTTGACGTACTTGAAGCACTGGTGGAGTGTGGAAGGAACGATCATGTTCTCGTGTATCCATGGACGTCCCAACAAGACAATGTAGGATACATTGGCATCGATCACATAGTAGGAAACCTCCGTTCGGAGATCACTGATCTGGCATTTGAAACGAATCTTGCCCAGCGGATGGCTTCGACCAGCATTGAAAGCTATGATAGTTATGTTGTTTGCAGATAGCTTGTGTAGAGGGATTCCCATAACTTGAAGAAAACTTCTAGGAATGAAGCTGAGGAAGGATCCTGGATCGATGTGCATGCGGTCCACCTTGATCGCCCCGATATACCCTGTATAGTACAGGGGTCTATCATGATGATTATTTTTGAGTAACATGCCTTCCTGTGAGAAGGTGATGTTAGGCACACTTCTATAGTACTGTGGCAGTAGGGACAGGAGACAGGATCTTTAGCGGGGGCCTTGACTTCGGCGAGATAAGAGTCGACATATAGTAATGTAAACCCCCATAATTTATAATTGATTTTTATAAATTAAATTAATTTTTGTTATGTATTTCATTAGTTATGGATTTATTTACTACTAAGTTATTAGTATAATTGAAGTATGTGTGTATATATACATTATTATATGTGTGCATGTTAATATTTCTATTAACTAAGGAATAATAGAAACTAGGATTTTGGGAATTTATTTGTATTTTTTGAGGATTTTTACTAACCTAAAATATATATATACTTATAGTTATCTATGTATATATATATAAATATATATATATATATATATATATATATGTATATATATATATATATATATATATATAGTTTAATTGTTAAAAAAAAAGTTTGGTGGGCTCGGCCACACCCGGGGGGGCGGGCCATGCCTCTGTTCAGCGTTGCCTTCTTGTTTGTAAACAAAATGTGTACAGAAGAGGGGACCAGCCCACGTGGGGCCGGTCCACCACACCCGACCCTCTCCTGAAGATTTTTGATTAGCAGCCAGCTGCTAAACGAGCAACCCGAGCCCATAGGGATTCCAATGTGAATAGGATTAGTAACGAGCGGCGACAGTATATATATTACAACCTCCTCAAAGCCGAACCCTAACCCTCTAAAATTTCGTCTCAACCAGAAGCACTCGACTTCGAAGAACCTTCCCCCAACCGACTGCACAACCTGGTCGCCATCGGCGATCACCGGAGCCACGCCGCACTCGCCTGGACCGACGGCAAAACAGAGTAAACTCTGTTTCAAGCACTGTTCAGGTAACAACTTCTCATCCCGATTTTTCCTACGACTCTAATTCGTTTTGAGTTTCGTAAAGTTCCATAGAAAGCCAGTATAACCCCCTTCACATCCCCTTTGATGGATCTCGACACTGCCCCTCAGATCGGTCGAAAATTCGACACGAAGTTGAGCCCGCACCGCTCGAAAAACAGAGCAACAAGGCTGTCCCGAACCACAACTTGGAAGCCAGATTCCGAACTACGTGTCGAGATTTTTCAGAAACTAATTGAACACATGTGAAGACAACATAACCACGATTAAAACGCAACTTGTAGATCTGTATTTCAATTTCTGTGTGAGAATTAAATCAGTGTTAAACTTATGTGAAAAACTGTTTTCAAAATAGTGAATTTCAGAGTATTTTCTCCGATACGACGTACGCCCCGACAAACTGGGCAACATGGTCATGCACTATATGCATCGAAAGGCGCGTATGGACGTTACCGACGTGTGGGAACTGACGGAACTCAGTTTCGTCGTGCGTGCGCGACGAAATCAACGCGTATCCGTCGAGATACCCCATATCGGCATTTTGCAAACTTGCCCATAACTTTGTGTACAGTCGTCGAATCGAGACGAAACTTGCGCCAACAGGTCTAGATCGAAATTCTGGTCAAGTATGCCAAGTTTGGTTCGATTCTGCGACCCACTCAAACGGGCAATTTTGTACACGGCTCATCGAAATCCAAAACTGGACATACTGTTGAGTTCTTCTCTGCAAACTGAATCCGCAGACATGTAATTTGACGACTTTAGAGACCATAGACTTTGGCACGCGTTTTGGTGTAAAGCGGGTGCAACGGCGGACATCGTTTTGACCCAAAATTATAATTTTGCCCCTGTTCCAGAATTTGACTTTTGGATAGGCGTTTCCTAGGTATATCTTTTACACCGAGTGCATTTTTCATGTTTGTTTCAGCGTCCGGAGTTGTTTGGAGATTGTGACGTTTCTTTGTTGATATTGTGATTTCTTGGGATTGCCACTTGCACCATCAGGCAAGATACCTTGCCCCTTTACTCTGTGATTATTATATTCTTATTTTCAGTTATTATTTTTAGCAGTTTTTTTCTTGATATTATAAAACTGTGCGTCCAAGTCACACTTGGGTGCAAGCGACTCCATCGGTCATTTTTCTCGCTTTATTTATTTTTCTTGTATTGACTTAGTATAGTGACCACCCATTGATATTGAGATGTTGGTATATCTCATACGGCCTTGACACTTGCTTTACCACGTATTGTGAGTCACATGTAGGACACGTATCCGCGTAGTCGGCTGGCCACCGATACGTATGGAGCGTGCGACGGGTATGAGTAACTGCCAATGGAATTGCATGCTAGAAGACTTGGAAGTTACTAGAGGTTCATGAGTCATGGATGTGACCCTACTAGGCATTGGGTGGGAAGAACAGTGTCCTTAACGTATGGGTCCTTATGCACCTTCCTATTACTGATACTGCTGGCCTCTGACATTCGAGGAATGTTATGCTTTGAGGTCCCTGGTATCCTGATGGGGCCATACCTGAGTTACTGCTACTGAGCCAGATACCCATGCATTGAAGGTTTATTCTTAACTGCATTTTCACTGTAGAACTGGTAGGCACCCTATTGCATGCATCCCTTTTCTTTCTATTATATTATCACAGTTATATGGCATGGTGTTGTCTTGTATCTTGCTATGTCCCCTGAGGACCTGGTTATCTTTCAAGGATTAGACGACTTTCCGCAGGAGTACGGAGCGGCGCTGGATCCATCTTATATCGATGACGAGGCAGTCACTACTGACTTCTAGTTCATTCTATATTTGAGATCTGAGTGGACATTATTTTTACATCTTATTTCTTTCTATTTTGCGGAGGTTGGACTCCGATCTGGTGAGACTATTTTTTATAGATGTTTGGAGTGAGTATGTTCACCCGGCTATCTTTTGATACTCTTATTTATTTATTTGGACTCTATTATCTTCTGTGTTGAGCTGTGATGAGATTAGATATGTTTTTCTGGCCTGTGATTATTTTATTTACAGCTTATGTGAATATATGAGGATTCCAAATATTGGGGTATTCTTCGTATATGTACAGCTGGCATGCTCACGTACTTGGTCCTACGTATTTTGGGACTGGGGCGTTACATGTTTTTGTAGTGGCCCATGCAGGTCACATTTAATATTGTTGGGTTACATGACTGTGCCCAACAAGCCTACATATAGGAATAGGAATATCTCATCCAGAACTACTACTATCTCATGACTTCCAATCTTTTTAAAACTTTCTTGATTATTTGATTTATCCCATATCTAATCTTTCCTAATATCAACTTATCTTCCTCGTGCCAATAGTATGAATCTACGAAGCGGGCACATTTCTTCCTTGGCCCTCACATCTGGTGAGGAGACTACTTCGGAGGGACAAAATCCTCCTATGACTCCAGCGACACCTTACCAGCCAGGACTGTTGCAGCCTACTACGACACCGACGATGGAGTAGCCAGAGATCGCAGCACCACCAGGCAGCCAGGCTGGACAAACTACTACCATGCCACCAGGAGGGAATGTACCATTGCCTCTACCACCACCATTCCCTCAGCAGTTTCCCCTACAGTCGGGACCTCAGATGCCTCCACCACCAACTGATGGGAGCCCTATTACTCAGTTTATGTACGCCATAATACAGGCTCAGTGGCAGCAGACTGAGCTGATAAGACAGAAGATGATGGCAACCATAGCTAGACCTCCACCACCACCTCCAGTACCAGTACCAGCACCGGCTGTGCATCCCTATGAAGGCTCTATCAAGAATTTCACAGATATGAACCCCAAGGCCTTTAGAGGGACAGAGAAGCCATTAGAGGTGTTACAGTGGCTTATTAGTACCGAGAAGCTACTGAAGGCATTCCAGTTGCCAGCTCGAGATTGGATGACAGCAGTGGACCTACTGTTAGAAGATAATACTCACCACTGGTGGAAGGCGGAAGAGAGATGATTAGGCACTGGGATTACTTAGAAGCAGTTCTATGATGCATTTTATGAGAGGTTCTTCCCTATACATGTTCAAGATGATCCCTATGACCAGTTCCTTCATCTGAAGCAAGGGAATATGACAGTTGATGAGTATGACTCAGAGTTCAACCGCCTGAGTCGATTTGGTGCGGGATTTATTCCGACCGAGTTAGAGAAGGTGAGGAGATTTCACCATGGGCTGGCACCAGAGCTCAAGTCTTATACTACTACCCAGTCTCGAGTCTCCCATTCAGCTGTCTTGGAAGAAGCTCGTGCTAAGGAGATTCTTCGCAAGGAACAACAGTAAACATCGAGGCGTCATACACTAGCCGCTACACCAGCCTGAGCTACTCAGAGTGGACCTATTAGGAGGGCCACAAGACAGTTCCAGCAGAGACACACACCTTATCAGAAGCCCACCTGTAACTTTTGCGGGAAGCAGGGACACGTCTTGAAGGACTGTCGAATTCGACTTGGATCATACTTGAGATGCGGGTCAGGACAGCACAAGGTGAAAGATTGTCCGGAACAGCAGTCCTTAGCCCCAGCACTTCCAGCACCTCAGCCAGCGACAGGAGCACCTCGCCCGCCATTACCACCTCAGTCAGTACAGTTCGAGAGGGCCAGAGCTCAGGGCCCCGGACAAAATCATGGGAAGGTATTCTCACTGGCTGTTGAGGATATAGAGACAGAGGCAGAGGTTATAGCAGGTATGGTTTTAATTGCATCTTTTCCTGCTATTACATTATTTGATACTGGAGCCACTCATTCATTCATAGCCACTAGTTTTGCCACTAGACACAGCATTCCCATCACACCCTTAGCTAAGAATGTTAGAATCCTGACTGGAGGAGGAGTTGTACCTGTTATTAGTGTTTGTAGACTTTATCCTGTAGTAATAAATGGCAGAGAGATGATGGCACGGCTTCTTGTATTCCCTATGCCAACATTTGATATGGTTCTTGGAATGGACTGGTTGAGCCAGCATTTCGCTCTCATCGACTGCCATAGGAGCAGTATTATCTTTAGACCACCAAATGCGGCAGAGTTTGTGTTCACCAAAGAAGACGGGGATAGTTGTGATGCACCCACATCAGAAAATCATGTGATGATGCATGACACTCCTCAGCACCCTATTATTACCGAGTTCGAGGATGTATTCCCCGACGAACTGCCAGGACTACCACCTGACCGAGATATTGAGTTTTCTATTGAGCTTACTCCCGGAGTCGAGACTATCTCATCTCGAGTATATCGTCTGGCATCCAAGTAGTTGGTAGAGATGAAGACGCAGATTGATGAGTTATTAGAGAAGGGATTTATTCGTGCCAGTGCGTCACCATGGGGAGCACCCGTTCTTTTTGTGCCTAAAAAAGACGGGATAGTGCGCATGTGCATCGACTACAGAGTACTGAATGCGGTGACGGTGAAGAACAAGTATCCCTTGCCGCGTATAGACGATCTATTTGACCAACTGAGTGGAGCAAAAGTATTCTCCAAGATTGACTTACGATCGGGCTATCACCAATTGAAGGTTCGGAAGGAAGACATTGCAAAGACGGCCTTTCGATCGAGGTATGTCTGGCAGTTGAGCTTTTAAATTGCTATCAATTTCATTGTATTGCATTCGATCCCCCGACCTTAGTTTAATTTCGAGGACAAATTTTTTTAAGTTGGGTAGGATGTAAACCCCCATAATTTATAATTGATTTTTATAAATTAAATTAATTTTTATTATGTATTTTATTAGTTATGGATTTATTTACTACTAAGTTATTAGTATAATTGAAGTATGTGTGTATATATACATTATTATATGTGTGCATGTTAATATTTCTATTAACTAAGGAATAATAGAAACTAGGATTTTGGGAATTTATTTATATTTTTTGAGGATTTTTACTAACCTAAAATATATATATATATACTTATAGTTATGTGTATATATATATATATATATATATATATATATATATATATATATATATATATATATATATATAGTTTAATTGTTAAAAAAAGTTTGGTGGGCTCGGCCACACCCAGGGGCTGGCCATGCCTCTGTTCAGCGCTGCCTTCTTGTTTGTAAAAAAAAGAAAAGAGGAGGGGACCAGCCCACGTGGGGCCGGTCCACCTCACCCGACCCTCTTCTGAAGATTTTTGATTAGCAGCTAGCTGCTAAACGAGCAACCCGAGCCCATAGGGATTCCAATGTGAATAGGATTAGTAACGAGCGACGACAGTATATATATTGCAACCTCCTCAAAGCCGAACCCTAACGCTCCAAAATTCCATCTCAACCAGAAGCCCTCGACTTCGGAGAACCTCTCCCCAACCGACTGCACAACCTGGTCGCCATCAGCGATCACCGGAGCCACGCCGCACTCGCCTGGACCGACGGTAAAACAGAGTAAACTCTGTTTCAAGCACAGTTCAAGTAACAACTTCTCATCCCGATTTCTGCTATGACTAATTCGTTTTGAGTTTCGTAAAGTTCCATAGAAAGCCAGTATAACCTCCTTCACATCCCCTTTGATGGATCCCGACATCGCCCCTCAGATCGGTCGAAAATTTGACACGAAGTTGAGCCCGTACCGATCGAAAAACAGAGCAACAAGGCTATCCCGAACCACAACTTGGAAGCCATATTTCGAACTGTGTGTCAAGATTTTTCAGAAACTAATTGAACACATGTGAAGACAACATAACCACGATTAAAATACAACTTGTAGATCTGTATTTCAATTTCTGTGTGAGAATTAAATTAGTGTTAAACTTGTGCGAAAAATTGTTTTCAAAATAGTAGATTTCAGAGTATTTTCTCCGATACGACGTACGTTCCGACAAACCGGGCGACGTGGTCGTGCGCTATATGCATCGAAAGGCGCGTATGGACGTTATCGACGTGTGGGAACTGACGGAACTCAGTTTCGTCGTGCGTGCGCGACAAAATCAATGCGTATCCGTCGAGATACCCCAGATCGACATTTTGCAAACTTGTCCATAACTTCGTGTACAGTCGTCGAATAGAGACGAAACTTGTGCCAACAGGTCTGGATCAAAATTTTGGTCCTGTATGCCAAGTTTGGTTCGATTCTGAGAAGGTCGAATCGGAACCCATTTTTGGCGGGCCCGCGACCCACTCAAACGTGCGATTTTGTACACGGCTCATCGAAATCCAAAACTGGACATACCGTTGAGTTCCTCTCCTCAAACTGAATCCGTAGACATGTAGTTTGACGACTTTAGAGACCATAGACTTTGGCACATGTTTTGTTAAAAAACGGGTCCAACAGCGGACATCGTTTTGACCCGAAATTACGATTTTGCCCCTGTTCCAGAATTTAACTTTTGGACAGGCATTTCCTAGGTATATCTTTTACACCGAGTGCATTTTTTATGTTTGTTTCAGCGTTCGGAGTTGTTTGGAGATTGTGACATTTCTTCGCTGATATTGTGATTTCTTGGGATTGCCACTTGCACCATCAGGCAAGATACCTTGGCCCTTTACTCTGTGATTATTATATTCTTATTTTCAGTTGTTATTTTTAGCATTTTTTTCTTGATATTATAAAGCTGTGCGTCCAAGTCACACTTGGGTGCAAGCGACTCCATCGATCGTTTTTTCTGCTTTATTTATTTTTCTTGCATTGACTTAGTCTAGTGACCACCCATTGATATTGAGATATTGGTATATCTCATACGGCCTTGACACTTGCTTTACCACGTATTGTGAGTCACATGTAGGACACGTATCCGCGTAGTCGGCTGGCCACCGATACGTATGGAGCGTGCGACGGGTAGGAGTAACTGCCAATAGAATTGCATGCTAGAAGACTTGGCAGTTACTAAAGGTTCATGAGTCATGGATGTGACCCTACTAGGCATTGGGTGGGGAGAACAGTGTGCTTAACGTATGGGTCCTTATGCACTTTCCTATTACTGATACTGCTGGCCTCTGACATTCGAGGAATATTATGCTTTGAGGTCCCTGATATCCTGATGGGGCCATACCTGAGTTACTGCTACTGAGCCAGATACCCATGCGTTGAAGGTCTGTTCTTAACTGTATTTTTATTGTAGAACTGGTAGGCACCCTATTGCATGCATCCCTTTTCTTTCTATTATATTATCACAGTTATATGGTATGGTATTTTCTTGTATCTTGCTATGTCCCCTGAGGACCTGGTTATCTTTTCAGGATTAGACGACTTTCCGCAGGAGTACGGAGCGGCGCTGGATCCATCTTACCTCGATGACGAGGCAGTCACTACTGACTTCTAGTTCATTCTATATTTGAAACCTGAGTGGACATTATTTTTACATCTCATTTTTTTCTATTTTGCGGAGGTTGGACTCCGATCTTGTGAGACTATTTTTCATAGTTGTTTGGAGTAAATATGTTCACCTGGCTATCTTTTGATACTCTTATTTATTTATTTGGACTCTATTATCTTCTGTGTTGAGTTGTGATGAGATTAGATATATTATTCTAGCCTGTGATTATTTTATTTACAGCTTATGTGCATATATGAGGATTCCATATATTGGAGTATTCTTCGTATATGTGCAGCTGGCATGCTCACATACCTGGTCCTACGTATTTTGGGACTGGGGCGTTACAAGTAATGCCTCACTTAAGGCCTTCTGCGTTTCTTTGGAGAGTCGCAATAGATCGAACATAGACAACTTGGTAGGTGTATTGGCTAGCTTTGCCAGTATGTCAAAGTTGTAGGGCCGGTTCATGCCTTCGGAAGCTGGCGCTTTCAGAGACTTGTCAAACCGTGTCTCCTTCTGCTTGGCTTTGTCCATAGTTAGAGGCTTAGACGGGCCGACTTATGAGCTTATGGGGGCAGCAGGAGCTTGAGAAAGTACTACTTCTTCTTATGCGGGATCGTACGTCCGAAGGTAAGTCTTTCCCGATTGCGTCTCGCCAAATAGAACCTTGTAGATGGAAGAGGATACCATTTGGCATGACTTGTACTTCCAGCCCCTTTTAGCTATGGGAGGTACTACCTTCTTCGTCACTTCTTGCATAATGTCCGGATGGACCCACATGATCTTACCACGTTCAGTCGTGAGTGGGACCAAGGTCGAGTTACGAGCTGGTGGTAGGCTGACGACTTCCATCATCGCCTTGGGGATCATGACCATGCCGTCTGGGACTTCTGTAAGAGAAAAGTCGCCAAACTGAAGAGAGATCATGTAAGCAGATACGACCTTGTCTTCAGCTTCGAGGTTGATCACTTAGCTGTCGATAAGCTGTTGTATCTTCTTCTTTAAGATGATACAGTCCTTGGTGGAGTGATGCACGTACTGATGATAGAGACAATACTTGGGATCATTGAGTTGGCTTGCCTCTGCAGGACATCGTAGTGGAGGCATTGTCAGCTTATTACCCTTCGTCAATGTGTAGAAGATGGTAATGGCATCGTTTTCGTCAAAGGGGAAGGTCTCATTAGGCTTGTCGGAGGTGCCCTGAGAATTGGAAGCTCCTTTGGATGTGTCGACCTTCAAGACTTCTTTTCCTTTACCCCCACGGACAGGGATAGTTTGAAGATGCTTACCCTTGTCTTCGGATTTGGGTATTTTCAACACCAGTAGTTCCAAGTTAGGAACGTCATTTTCAGCAGCATCCACGGCCCCAATGAAAGTGGGCCATATATCATACTTATGTATACCTAGACAAAACTTTACTGTAGGAAGTTATGTCGATAAGTATCCATAAGTTCTGAGTCTGGTATGTCGAAGGACATCTTCAGTGCTAGCCGCCTAAAGCGTTCGATGAAGGCGATGACAGACTCAGTCCTCATTTGCTTGGTCTCGATGAGGGTGGACATACTAACATGCATGCCGCTCTCGTAGAACCTGTTGAGGAATAACCTCTCCAAGTCTTTGAATGAATTGATACATCCGTTAGGCAGACTGCAGAACCATTCGAAGGCTACCACCTGTAATATGCTAATAAACAGCTTCGACAGGAACAAATCATCTCTGGGCAAGTGCAGAGTCTGCATGTTGAAGTACGTCATGTGCTGATGAGGAGAAGTCAACCCGTCAAATGAGTTCAGCATCAGTAGCTTGTAGTTAGGAGGTTAAGTAGCATTCTCCCACTCAGGGGGATACGGTTGAGATATCTCCATCTTCTGAAGCTCGTCTTTGTGTGAGATGGTGTCGAGATGAGCGACCAGGGAATCAATTGCATCCTGTTGATTGAGCAGGTGTTGGAAAACGGCTGCTGAACGGTTGTCAGGCGTCGTTGGCGAAGGACCACCTCCAGTATTTATAAGATTTGGAGGAGGCCCAACGGAATGGTACTCCTTTTGCAGTGGAGGAGGGTTGTTGCTGAGCCGGACTAGCGTGGCCGAGACATTTTATTGAGGTGGAGGAACAGCCCCAGCAACTTGACCCGCCATGATACTGGTAAGCATATCTGTGATCTTGGCAAATGTTGTTTCAAGACCCTCTAGCCGTTTGATAGTCTGGTCTCTGGCTTCATCATGTCTTTCTCCGTCCGCCATGTATGTAGATAGCATGCGAAGATGAACAGAGGAAACTGTACAACTGGTGCTGATATTATATGTCTCCGAGTGGGTAAGTCCTTCATCTTCAGGTAGAGGAGGTAGATCGTCGCCATCGGATTCGGATGGATCATCGTCCTTTGGAAGGCTACCCCGAGTATGGGGGTCATTCGCTTCAGATTCTGAGGGAATGCTACCCCCAGCTTGGGAATCTTCGTCGTCCATACAGAATCTTGCCTTTAATCGAGTGCCCATATAGACTCTTTCGGATGTGACAGCCTGTTGGCCATCTGTTGGTAGACTTCTACTTCTTCTTCATCTCGCGGAGCTGAGGGAGAAAGTTGCGTTGGTAGTCCACCGTCTTTGATTGGGGCTTTCGTAAGGGGGACCCCATGAAGCCATGTTGGATGAAACACACAGTGGCTTCTCGTCGTCGGAGAAGTGCAGCCGTCGAAGCACGGAATTTCTCTGAGGCACTATTATTGCTTTGGTGCAACAACATTAGATAACAATACTGGTGCACGAAAGTGCACTATGAATTGTTATGTTCTCCCTCGTTTTACGCTTATGATTTATCATGTCGCACAAGTCAGCGGAAGGTCGTTTTTCCTTACAACCTATGTTGCATGCATCGCCAAGCTTCGCATGCGGGTTCGTAAGGAGAGTAGGCGCATCCAGACTTAGTTCAGGTGCAGGGGCAAACCCCACACCTAAGTTCTGTGATGTACTTAAAGATAGCCCCGTGCTATACGCGTTGGGGCCTGTCTTTTTTTGTGGGCACATGGGCCTTGGAGACTGGCCTTGGGCACATGCTCCCTGACAGCATATCTGAGCCTCCTTAATGTGGGCGCATAGTATGGATCCAGAGAGCCTGGGCGCATAGTCTTTGGCGCATGGCTTTGGATGCCCAGTCTGCTGAAGACAGAAGTGTTCTGGTTGGGACTATGCTCCCAAATACTCCCTTGGGCGCATGCCTAGTAGAGCAGGATTATTTTCTTCCAATTTCGCCTCCTTCGTTTGTGAGCCTCATCGAGTTTGGCCAGAGTGTCGCACACCCCGATTTTTGGCATCGTAGTATTTTTTTTTGCCAAGTCTCGGGTGTTGAACTCCCTGTTGTTGGTTGTGCAGGGAAAAGTCACTGGGCTAGTAGAGCCCGGAACGGTGTGTGCCCATGTGACAGAGTCCTCCAGTTGTATATTTGCTATGACACTAGCAGGATATGCACAGCGAGCCTTCGGAAGCCATGTCTTGCGAGACTTGTTCGGTATTGCTGATTTTGAGGGAGTAGAGCCATCCCTCGAGAGCATCTCTTCGAACGCTTGCTGATCGAACTTTACGATCAGCAACTTCTGAGTACTCCTTACTTTGTCGGTATCGGATTGCGTTACCACCTTCTCGTCAGAGAAAAAGGTAGTTTCCAGCAGAGTCGCCATTTTTGTGGACACACAAAAAAAGAAGAAGAAAATGCTGTCTTTTCTTTATTGGCGTAAGGTACCATAAATCGAGTACGCCTGAGAGATCCTGCGCTGAGGATTCCCGAGTACAAAAAAAGAATTCTAGGGAATGGGACGATAGAGATCGAGCTGCTGTTGCTCCTTTACTCTGTTGACTCTCCGATTACAAAATTGGGAGAAAAACTATGCTAACCCTCGGCTCACTAGCAAGAAGTGTAGCAATTTGGCTCTTAAAAATGCTCTCCGTTCTGTGTTTTGAAGAGGGATGAGGCCCCCATTTTATAGTCATTCTTGGGCTAGAATGATGTTATACACGCACATAAAAAAATACGCTAGTTTCTATGTGGGCGCATAGTCCTACTTTGGGCGTATAGGATGTAGGCGCATACAGGCTGCAAGATCGTGGGTTGGTCATGGCGTTGACGTGGCCGCATGCTTCGGTGTACGACTGCTCGTGGAGACTGACGTGGCCGTGTGCTTCGGTACACGTTTTAATCATGGCTTTGACTGAGTCAGGCTTGGGCTCATGGCCATATCTCAGGCTATGTGCCCTCCTTTCGGGGGAGCTAGTCTTGGTCACACGAAACTTCACTGGCTGGGCGCATAAAACTTCACTGACTGGGCGCATGGAGCTTCATTGACTAGGCGTATGGAGCTTCACTTACTGGGCGCATAGAGCTTCACTGACTTGGGCGCATGGAGCTTTACTGGCTTGGGCGCATGGGGCTTTATTTGCTGAAATTTTTTCATGCTTCTACATTGGTGTCAGGGAGGCTTTCCTTTTAGTCGAACCCTCAAAGGCTCTTAAGTAACAACTACGCTTGATGATGTCGTTTCTGCCTCATCATTAGCATCATTAGCGTCATCATCCCAGAGGACTAACTGGTATAGGTTAGCATCAGTACAGTTTGCTTCGATACCTCGAAACTGGTCGATATCAGCAAACTCAGTCTTGATAGACCCGTCGCTGGCCACATATTTCATGCATTGATGGAGAGTGGAGGGTACGATCATGTATTCATGGATCCATGGTCGACCCAACAACATGTTGTAGTTTATATCAGCATCAATGACACAGCAAGTCACATCCGTCTGGAGATCGCCTATCTGACATTATAGACGTATCTTTCCCAAGGGCTCGCTTTTTCCTGCATTGAAACTGCTGATTGTAGTATTTGACATGGTCATCCGACTCATTGGAATTCCTAAGGTTTGGAGTGAACTCACTGAAAGTGGAGCCATGGTTGATGTGGATACGATCGACCTTGATGGCACCAATATACCCTGTATAGTATTAGGGTCTATTGTCTCGGTTGTTCTTTAGTAGCATTTCCTGTTGAGTGAAGATGTTGTTGGAAATCACCTCGACCATACTATGGAAATGTGGGAAAGCGACAGGATACTCCTTGGGTGGTTTCACCTGGGTGAGGAAGGAATCAGCGTTCTATAAAGCCTTGCTGAGGGCGTCTCGAGTCTCTTTGGAGAGACAGAGGAGCTCGAAGAGTGACAGCCTGACTGGGGTATTGGCAATATGTGCCAATATATCAAAAATTTAAGACCTGATCGGCTCCACTGTCGAGTCTTTCCTTATCGGTTTGTCTAAGTAGACCTCTTTTTGCTTCTGCTTGTCTATTGCAGGTTAGGTTGAGATGGGCCTACTTCGGACGCATCGAGAGCAGTGGTAGTAGCAGGTGTAGGCATTTCTTCCTCCAAAGCCTAGCAGCCTCCCGCTGGTAAGCAGAGTGAGTGGTAACCAGAGCGTCATCAATCGAGGTAGAAATCATACGACACGACCTAGTCTTCTTCCCCTTCGCAAGGGGTGTTGCAGGGAGTGCCATATCTGGGACGAGATCAGGATGGATCCGCATGACTTCACCTCATGGCGTTGTAAGCGGGATAAGGCCTTGAGCATTATTGCGGGCCGATAGTAGGTTGACCACTTCCATTGTCGCCCTTGGGATGGGGACAACTCCGTCCTAAGTCTCCATTTTCGGGAAGCTTCTGAATTGGAGTGTCACCATATTGGCCATGACTGTTTTATCCTTATAGTAGAGTGAGATGAGCTTGGCATCAATGAGGCACTGGATCTGCTTCTTAAATATGTAGCAGTCGCATATTGAATGGTGAACGTACTGATGGTAGTGAGAGTACTTTGGATTGTCCACCTTTTCCACTTCATCAGGATGCTTAAGAGGCGGTTGTTGAAGCTTGCCACCCTTCGACATGAGGATGCTTAAGAGGCGGTTGTTGAAGCTTGCCACCCTTCATCAACATGTCGAAGAGTTCCAATGTATCTTCGTCGTTGAAGAAATATGTTTCCTTCGGCTTTGGTGCTTCTGCCTGCTTGGGGTTCGTTGATGCTGAACCTTTGGAGATGTTGACTGTCAGGGCTCGTTTCTCCTTTCCGTCCTTGTGGACAGGGTTATTGATAGATGAGCATTTCCCTTTTTCTTCGAGCGAGGGAAAACTCAATCCCGGCAATTGTGCATCCTGATATTTTCTTTTAGCTATATCTGCCTCGGTAATGAAAGGCGTCAATTCTATGCATGGAGCACTATGCCACAATTTGATTGCGAGGATCATGTTTTTATGATATGAATCCATGAGCATGGGCTCGGGTATACCAGGTGGTAGCCTCAGAGCTGCCTGGAAGAAATGCTTAATGTAAGCACGTACCGGTTCCTTCTCCTTCTGGGCGATGTCCATGAGTGAGGACATCGTCATGTCCACTCCTCCTTCATAGAGTCGAGAAAGGAAGAGACGCTTCAAATCGTCGAACGACGAGATACAATTGTCGGAGAGGCTGTCAAACCATTCGTAGGCTACCCCTGTAACGCCCCTACGAATATATCTGTAAGTAGAGTGTCGTCTTTCGACAAATGTCCCGTTATCGAGGCGAAATACCTCAAGTATCTATAAGGAGACTCCTTCGTATCAAATGGTGCGAGCATCTGTGACTTGTATTTGGGAGGATATATCATATTATCCCATTAAGAAGGATATGGTTGCCGGATCCCCATCTTCTGGAGTGATTCTTTCTTCTCTCGAGTGTCAAAGTGAGTGTACAACTCCTTGAGAGCCTGCTGCATGTCGTTTGACATTGTGGGTCCAGTTATTGACGGAGTAGACAAATACAGTAGTGTGTAAATTCTCTATTTTTTAAAATTATTTTTTATTTTTTTATTAGACTTCAAATTTAATTTATACAATTTATGGTTTTTATTAATTATTAAAAAATGACCTTAGCCATTGTTGTGTTTTTAGAACAAGGCGACCATGAATTTTGGCAGGAAAGATGTAGCAGTGTGCTTTGACCAGTATATTAGCCATGTCGTGGGAGGCCTAGCCATAGTTCAGTCCGAACTAGAAAAACCAGGCCGAGTTGTGAAATAACGCATTTAAAATATTTTATTTAGATATTAATTTATATATTGATTTTTAGATGACCCGGTTTGTCCAAACCAGTCCGAATTGGGCCCGAGCCAATTTAAGTCCATGTAAGCATGTAGTGTGACCAAATGTGGCCATGTAGGCATATTTTATGTATATACAAATATTTTCTAAATTACCTTTAGAATTTTATGTGCAATTTCTAATTATTTAATTATTCGTACTATTATTGGTATTTTATTATTAAATAATATCGTGCAATATTTGTACAAATTTTTGGACCCGGATAAGGGTGTGCGGTATAAGTTCACCCATTGGAAAGATATTATGAATTTATTATTATTAAAATTTATTTTGCGAAGATTTAATAAACATGATTATTCTATAGGGATATTATTATTATTATTAATATGTTGAGTTGGTTTATTGTGAATAGAATTTATATATATATGAAGGTATATTTAAATATACTAAATATTTGGATATGTGACATTTAAAGTATTATTTGGATTTAGATAGATTTTTGGATATATAGTTATATATATAAAAGATTTAAAGATAAGAAAAAGAAAAAGAAAATAAAAAGGAAAAGAAAAGAAAAGAAAAGAAAAGAAAAGAAAAGAAAATAAAATAAAAAAAAAGAAAAAAGAAAAAAAGTCACCCCTTAAAGGGGCGGGCCCACCCTCTCCATGCTTTCTGCGTACAGCAGCAAGCCTCTCCAAGTTTTTTTTTCGTGAGTGGGCCAGGGTTAAGAGTATTAATAATAGTAGTATTAGGTTTTTTTACCTAATTTGTTTTATATATAACTTTCTCCATAGACCTCAAAATCCTAAACTTCCAAAACAAAAATAGCGGCAGACATACCCTCTTCTTCTACAAGTTTGTTTCACTAGCAACGGAGTTGTGTGCGCGACGAACGGAGCATCGAAAGTCAGTCCCTCGTCATCCACGGAGCAGTTTTTTCACTCAAGGTACCCTACTTCCCGACGATGTAACTTTTTACTCGTAGCACCGAATTTTTGATTCGTAAGATTTTTTGGAAAGTAGACTTGACCCCCTTCGAGATCTTCTAGGTGGATTTTGAAAAAACCCATCGACCTGCTCGAAAAAGCGAGACAAAGTTGAAGAAAAACCTGTTTTCCGTAATACTAAAAACTATTTTAAAATGACAAATTGTCGGCCACTTTTCTTTTTGTACAATTGGATTTTGTAGAAACTAATTGAAGACAGTCAAAGACAACATAACCAAGATTGTAACGCACCTTCTGGATTCACTTTTCATCTAGTGTGTAAAAAGTTACGCGTTGTTAAAGTTTCACAAAAAATTGTAAATTGTGTTTTCGAAAATTGGAAAAATATCCCGATACGGCGTCCGTCCCGACAAACCGGGCGACGTGGTCGCACACTATACGCATCGAAAGGCGCATATAGATGTTGTCGACGTGTGGGAATTGATGAGACCCAATTTTGTTGCATGTGCGCGACGAAATCAGTGCGTATCCGTCGAGATACCTCCGTATCGACCTTTTGCAAATTAAGTCACAACTTCGTGTACACTCATGAAATCGCGACGAAACTTGCGCCATTGGACTCGAAATATTTTCTGGTCCTGTGCGCCAAGTTTGGTTCAATTCTGAGAAAGTTGATCGGGATGCCATTTTAGCGGGCCCATAATCCCACTCAACGGGCAATTTTGTGCGCGACTCATCGGAATCCAAAATTAGACATACCGTTGAGTTCGTATCGGAAAAACAAATATGTAGACATATAGTTTGACGACTTTAGAGATCGTAGGTTCTGGCACACTTTTCGGTGTAAAGCGGATCCAACGACGGACATCGTTTTTATCCAAAATTACGATTTTGCCCCTGTTCCAGAATTTAACTTTTGGACAGGCATTTTCTAGGTATATCTTTTATCCTAAGAATATTTTTGATGGTTGTTTCAGCAACCGAAGCTGTTCGTGAATTTTGACTTTTCTTGCTGATATTGGGTTTCGTGGACTTTCCACTTTCGCTCCACCAGGCAAGATACCTTGCCATCTTGTACTTATATTTGATTCATGATATTTATATGTTGCTAGTGTTTTACGTTAGTAAGAGTGTGTCCAGGTATGACTTGGGTGTCATCGATATGTATATCGATGTTTGTATGTGTGCGTGTGTGTGGACCATATGTGATAGTTGACATTCCCAATGTGTTGAAGTTATGCTTCATAACTTCTTTGACCTGTTGACACGTCTCCTATACGACACATGAGTGAGGATCATAGAGTCGGCACGAACCTACGTATTCGACTTTCTACCGATACGGGCGGTTCGTATGTCGGTTCATTTATGGATTAGCGGAGTCCAGATAGAGACTTGCATAGAGATATGGATCGCCAAGCCATGGAGATGACTTATGTGATACATGGGCGGGGAAAACTACTGGGACGTATAAGCTAGCCCACAGCCTTCTAGTTGCCCGGTTATGGGTTCATGGTATCCCTGTTATGGGTGTATCGCTAGAGGGTATATCCATTGCACGGCCCTGACCACGCGTCAGATACGGTCAGGAGGTATGCTAGCGATGCAAAGTATGGACTAGGGGATATATCCATTGCACGTCCCTGACCACGCGTCAGATACGGTCAGAGACGTATACTAGTTCATGCGAAAGCCTCTAGTGGATGCTATGCTTTATTCCTACCCACTTATACGTTCCAGTATAGTTTTTGACTTGTATTACACCTAGATGGTTAGGTTCCATTGTGTTAGAGCATGTGATCTTTCCTTTGTCATGTTTCATTTACAGTTCATTATGGTATTATTTTTATGTATCTTGTTACGTCCCTCTAAGGACCTGGTGATCTCTCCAGGTGTGTGCTTTCATAATTTTCTGCAGGTGTTCTAGCTAAGGCCGTGATCTTCTCCATTTCTCGAAGATGATTGCTCTTGGTTCGTTTTGTCATTTTGTCGATCGCTTTCTTGTACATTTATTTCATTAAGATAGTTGGTAGTGGACTTTGTCTCCGCCCAACCATTGTACCATAACTATTAAAGTTGATTATATCTTTATTCTTTATATATTTGTGGATGAGATTTAGCATGTCTTGGTTCTCTATATTTTACAGCTTATGTATTTATACGAGAATTCCATACATTGGAGTATTCTTCGTATATCTACAACTGGCATCTTTGCGTACTTAGTCCTATATGATTTTGGGACTGGGGCGTTACATGTTTTTGTGGTGGCCCATGCAGGTCGAGTTTGTCACTTCAGTTACGTTACTGTACCGATGTGAGCCTGCAATATAGGATTAGAATTTAGGAATCTCATCCACATACTTGATCACCTCCCTCGACTTCCAAATTTTGAACTCTCGTTGCCTCCCTTGATTTTTGCATCTTGCTTGAACTATTTCTACCGACACCCTATCATCTTGTGCTTAACCATGGTTAGAAGATGACTATACTACTATATACTTATTGGTCAACCATATGGCTAGAAAGATTGCATTGACAATTGGAATACACGAAGATTTTTAACTAAGTTATAAGGGCATTTTCTAAATGGATGATTTAATGATTAGTAGTTTGTAAGTTAGGATATTACCAAAGAAAGTTTTAATCTTGAGATTTCTAAGTAGTCATCACCAGGGGACTGATACTATTTTATTACTGGAGGGAAGATAGTTAAAATCTATGTAAAATCGATGTAAAAGAAAATTTGATGTGATTTTGTTTTGATATTCACGAATTATTGGATTATGGTTATACATTTTTGAACATATGTAGATTTAGTTTGATGATGATCTTAAAATTGTAAAAGTGACAATATGAATTATTTAAATTGAGTCCTACCAGTTGCGATTAGTCGGTTTATTAAAAATTAAAATTTTAAGTGGAAGTAATGATATTAAAATTTGGTTTAAAATTCTTGGAAGATGTGAAAACAATTTTTGAGGAAAAATTTTAAAATTTGAAATCGTGTCCTTTGATTTAGGATTTGCAAAACAATTTAGATTTTGGGTCTAAAAGGTTGTGATCATGGATGTAAAATTGATAAGATCATTTGAATATTGAGTTAACGTTGGATTACTAATATTACAAATTTATGGGAAAGGTTACTAGCGATGTGGTGAAAAGTTATTTTGATTGATTAAAGGAATTTACCATTTGTGATTTTGTTTGAATGACTAGTAATAGAAGTTATGTGATGAATGCATTAAAAATATGGAGCTGTAAATTTTAGATTATTCGTGTTATGTTAAAAGTTTATCTTGAGGGTTATTGGAGAAATTTTTGGAGTTTTAAAGTTGTAAAGTGAGAAAAAAAATTGATTCATGATTTTCTTGAGTTTAGAAGTTGGTGTGGAAATGTTTAATTTTGGAAAGGTTAGTAGTAACGTGATAAAAGATTATTTGGAAAGGGATTTGATTTGGTCATGATTAAATTTGACGGCTTGGAGTGTATACGAAATTTGGGTAGTTCATTTTAGAGAAATTTATTAAGGAACTTTTGGAGAAAACTTGAGTTTTCAATTTTAATATTAGGCCACCAAGATAGCCCTGATGAACTGGAAGTATTCCATACTAAATGCCATGTCACTCGTGACCATGATAGTAGTATATACACAAGCGTTGCTAGTCATCTACCAAACTATATTGTATCTCAATCTTTACTTACTCGATTTTTCCCTCGAATCTCGATCTTTTATGGTAACCTTCTAACCCAGTTGCAATTTGAATAATGATTTAATTGTTCATTGACTGTATTCATTTAAGAGGCTATCTTCTCTCTAGAACTGTGATCCTAAATTATTTTGCTAGATTTTTTGTTTATTTTATTGCATGCTTTAACTTGATCTCCTTTATTTTGGAGTATTACTATTCACCTCATGAACTCCCATTTTCTATTTTGGATATTTTGGCACCCCTTACCGTGGCTTAAATATTTGGAGCACAACACTAGACTTTTCCTTCCAACAAACTTCATATGTTAGACTTAGACGAGCCACCTTAATGTAGATATATCATGTCCCACTAAAACACGTCTCCTTGTAACCTATTTTCTTGATATGACTTTCCAGTCAAATGGCTAAGCTATAACCTCTACCATGACACCAGTTACTTTCGGACTTGAATTAGAGGTCCAACGTTGACTTATTTGTTTCAACCTGATAGGTGATTGTGTTCTACTTCATTCATTAAATGCCTAACTTTGTGCTTACCTTGATTGCGTGACCCATTGTCCCATCACACTATTAGTTGAACTCTTGTAAGTTGGGTAGAATACCTCACAACCTAACAAAAACCTTTATCCTTATGAATCATGTTGATGAGTTTACTCAGACTAGAAATTCAGAGGACCCTAAACTTATATAGGCGACCAAGCCATAAATGAAGAAAACTAGGACAACTGTAAGGGCCCACACTTCGGGCAAGACTTGATTTTAAAAGATGTTGGACTATTTAAAATTTTCTTAATCAGTACCTCCCTTGCTCATATTTTGACTATCTCATGCTGCTAATGTAGCTTCTGTTTTATAAGTTTATTTCGTTATCAAGCTTGATCATGACATATATTATTGGGTGCACCCAGTAACATATTGTCTAATCAGAACCGGTGTATGATGGTCTGATCAACCTATTGCACTTTGGTTCGCTTTTCATGAATTATTATACGTGGATGGAGACATAGTTAAACTTGCCTTAGAGTCTCATCCGCGACAGCATTGACAACTCTCATTTGAATTATTTCCGTCGCCTATGAACCCCGTATTCGTACTCGATAGCCTCGTCCTTGAACTCTTTATTGTTTTTACTTTACTTATATTAGAAAGACCAGACACTGTACATGATAGATAGATGTATGATATCACCTTTAGTTTTCCTATCAGTTATTTCAACACGAATTTAGATATCCACTGACCAACTAATGTGGCTATATCCTCACCTTAAACTCCACTTCTCCCCAATCCTAGAAATTTTTATTGTGCCCTTTTAATCCTACTTGAACGCACGAGAGTGATTCTAATCATCACTTAATCAAACCCTCGACCAAGACGATTAGTATCCAGTTCTCCCTTAAGGGATCACATCTTCTAAATTTCTAATTTATTCTCTTTGGTCTACTCAATTCCTTACTTTTCTCTAAAATTGGATATTCAAAATTTTGTTACCTTCATTAGCAACCCTTATTCAATTCCATAACCAAGATATATTTTGTATATATCGCCTCTACAATTTTCTAATGCATAGTTGTGTTGAACGACGTTTTATCGCCTCCTCAAAATTTTAATTGCATTTTGGTATTGACGAACTCTTCCTATTCCTCAACCATATCTATCCTATTAATCCTAAATTTCGAGGACGAAATTCTTGTAAGTTGGGTAGGATGTAAAATCCCTATTTTTTTAAAATTATTTTTTATTATTTTATTAGACTTCAAATTTAATTTATACAATTTATGGTTTTTATTAATTATTAAAAAATGACCTTAGCCATTTTTGTGTTTTTAGCACAAGGCGACCATGAATTTTGGCACGAAAGATGTAGCAGTGTGCTTTGACCAGTATATTAGCCATGTCGTGGGACGCCTAGCCATAGTTCAGTCCGAACTAGAAAAACCAGGCCGAGTTGTGAAATAACGCATTTAAAATATTTTATTTAGATATTATTTTATATATTGATTTTTAGATGACCCGGTTTGTCCAAACCAGTCCGAATTGGGCCCGAGCCAATTTAAGTCCATGTAAGCATATAGTGTGACCAAATGTGGCCATGTAGGCATATTTTATGTATATACAAATATTTTCTAAATTACCTTTAGAATTTTATGTGCAATTTCTAATTATTTAATTATTCGTACTATTATTGGTATTTTATTATTAAATAATATCGTGCAATATTTGTACAAATATTTGGACCCGGATAAGGGTGTACGGTATAAGTTCACCCATTGGAAAGATTTTATTAATTTATTATTATTAAAATTTATTTTGCGAAGATTTAATAAACATGATTATTCTATAGGGATATTATTATTATTATTAATATGTTGAGTTGGTTTATTGTGAATGGAATTTATATATATATGTAGATATATTTAAATATACTAAATATTTGGATATGTGACATTTAAAGTGTTATTTGGATTTAGATTGATTTTTGTATATATATAGTTATATATATAAAAGATTTAAAGATAAGAAAAATAAAAAGAAAAGAAAAATGAAAAGAAAAGAAAAGAAAAGAAAAGAAAAAAGAAAAAAAGTCACCCCTTAAAGGGGCGGGCCCATCCTCTCCATGCTTGCTGCGTACAGCAGCAATCCTCTCCAACTTTTTTTTTTCGTGAGTGGGCCAGGGTTAAGAGTATTAGTAATAGTAGTATTAGGTTTTTTTTACCTAATTTGTTTAATATATAACTTTCTCCATAGACCTCAAAATCCTAAACTTCCAAAACAAAAATTGCGGTAGAACATACCCTCTTCGTCTACGAGTTCGTTTCACCAGCAACGGAGATGTGTGCGCGATGAATGGAGCATCGAAAGTCAGCCCCTCGTCATCCACGGAGCAGTTTTTCCACTCAAGGTACCCTACTTTCCGACGATGTAACTTTTTACTCGTAGCACCAATTTTTGATCCGTAAGATTTTTTGGAAAGTAGACTTGACCCTCTTCGAGATCCTCTCAGTGGATTTCGAAAAAACCGATCGACCTGCTCGAAAAATCGAGACAAAGTTGATGAAAAATTTGTTTTCCGTAATACTAAAAACTATTTTAAAATGATAACTTATCGGCCACTTTTCTTTCTGTACAATAGGATTTTGTAGAAACTAATTGAAGACAGTCAAAGACAACATAACCAAGATTGTAAGCACCTTCTGGATTCACTTTTCATCTAGTGTGTAAAAAGTTACGCGTTGTTAAAGATTCACGTAAAATTGTAAATTTTGTTTTTGAAAATTAGAAAAATATCACGATACGGCGTCCGTCCTGACAAACCGGGCGACGTGGTCGCACACTATATGCATCGAAAGGCGCGTATGGATGTTGTCGACGTGTAGGAACTGAAGGGACCCAATTTTGTTGTATGTGCGCGACGAAATCAATGCGTATCCGTCGAGATACCTCCGTATCGACCTTTTGCAAATTAAGTCACAACGTCGTGTACACTCATTAAATCGCGACGAAACTTGCGCCATTGGACTCAAAATATTTTTTTGGTCCTGTGCGCCAAGTTTGGTTCAATTCTGAGAAACTTGATCGCGATGCCATTTTAGCGGGCCCACAATCCCACTCAACGGACAATTTTGTGCACGGCTTATCGGAATCCAAAATTGGACATACCGTTGAGTTCGTATCGGAAAAACAAATCCTTAGACATATAGTTTGAGGACTTTAGAGACCGTAGGTTCTGGCACACTTTTCGGTGCAAAGCGGGTCCAACGGCGGACATCGTTTTGACCCAAAATTACGATTTTGCCCCTGTTCCAGAATTTAACTTTTGGACAGGCATTTTCTATGTATATCTTTTATCCTGAGAATATTTTTGATGGTTGTTTCAGCATCCGGAGCTGTTCGTGGATTTTGACTTTTCTTGCTGATATTGGGATTCGTGGACTTTCCACTTTCGCTCCACCAGGCAAGATACCTTGCCATATTGTACTTATATTTGATTGCTGATATTTATATGTTGCTAGTGTTTTACATTAGTAAGAGTGTGTCCAGGTATGACTTGGGTGCCATCAATATGTATATCGATGTTTGTATGTGTGCTTGTGTGTGGACCATATGTGATAGTTGACATTCCCAATGTGTTGAAGTTATGCTTCATAACTTCTTTGACCTGTTGACACGTCTCCTATACGACACATGAGTGAGGATCATAAAGTCGGCACGAACCTACGTATTCGACTTGCTACCGATACGGACGGTTCGTGTGTCGGTTCATTCATGGATTAGCGGAGTCTATATAGAGACTTGCATAGAGATATGGATCGCCAAGCCATGGAGATGACTTACGTGATGCATGGGCGGAGAAAACTACTGGGACGTATGAGCTAGCCCACAGCCTTCTAGTTTCCCGGTTATGGGTTCATGGTTTTCCTGTTATGGGTGTATCGCTAGAGGGTATATCCATTGCACGGCCCTGACCGCGCGTCAGATACGGTCAGGAGGTATGCTAGCGATGCAAAGTATGGACTAGGGGATACATCCATTGCACGGCCCTGACCACGCGTCAGATACGGTCAGAGACGTATACTAGTTCATGCGAAAGCCTCTAGTGGATGCTATGCTTTATTCCTACCCACTTATACGTTCCAGTATAGTTTTCGACTTATATTACACCTAGATGGTTAGGTTCCATTGTGTTGGAGCATGTGATCTTTCCTTTGTCATGTTTCATTTACATTTTATTATGGTATTATTTTTATGTATCTTGTTACGTCCCTCTGAGGACCTGGTGATCTCTCCAGGTGTGTGCTTTCATAATTTTCTGCAGGTGTTCTAGCCAAGGCCGTGATCTTCTCTATTTTTCGAAGATGATTGCTCTTGGTTCGTTTTGTCATTTTGTCGATCGCTTTCTTGTACATTTATTTCATTAAGATAGTTGGTAGTAGACTTTGTCTTCGTCCAACGATTGTACCATAACTATTCAAGTTGATTATATCTTTATTTTTTATATATTTGTGGATGTGATTTAGCATGTCTTGGTTCTCTACATTTTACAGCTTATGTATTTATACGAGAATTCTATACATTAGAGTATTCTTTGTATATCTATAGCTGGCATGTTTGCATACTTAGTCCTATATAATTTTGGGACTGGGGCGTTACATAGTGATTGGTCCACGATGGGAGTTGGCGCATGAGAAGGTGCATTGGACTTCACATTCGTTTTCGGGTCTTGATTTGCTGGAGTAGAAGCACTGGATGTCAATTTGTCTTTGATCTCCAGGACCATAAGAGTCAAGGCCTGCATGGTGTCGTTTAACGTGTTCATGATCGTCTCCAAGGCCTATATGCGCTTTCGATGGTTAGAACCTTCGCTGCCTCCTGCGCCATCACCTTTGGCGATAAAAACAGACATCAGATTTGGAGAGATAGAGGGGACTATAGATCCTTCACTTTTGGCTCAGACACCCGAGTCTTGTCGTCCTGAGGGTAAACAGGTAGGTTGTGGTCATCCTTCGACTCGATGTAGTTTCTACCCCCAGTTTATTGGTTGCTTGCGCCCACAAAGGCATCTTTGTCCGTTCCACACAATCCCTCATCGTCTTAGAACGAGGGATTGCCATCAACGGCGGGCGGTTAGCTACCACCAGCTTGTGACATCAACTTGGTCTAAGTGCAGGTGTGTTAGAACACACCCGTGTTGGGTACTGCCGGCTTGTTGCCTCCCAGTCGGTCCTTAGATTTATTGGCCGATGCGGGACTGTTCTTGGAAAGCTTCTTAAGAGAGGGAGAACCCCGCGTCGCATTGCAAGAAGCAACAAGGAGTTCATCTTCGTCTTCACTCGATGACCCTTCGCGGAGCCTTTGGTGGACAGACCCGTCGGTCGCAGTCGTTGGAAGACGAACTACCTCTTTTATAGCGATGCTGCTACTGAACATCAACAATAGTTGATGGTGATTTTAGCGCAGGTGTGCCACGGCTCGGATACGTCGCGCGCAGCAAATTCTTCTCTTTGCCTTGTGTTTATAAGAAATTACTTTATACAGATTAGAGGTCTCCCCTTCTATACTCCTTTCATGCGTACAGGAAAGTTGCACGCATAAATACGGACATGAAGGTAGCTTCCCTCTTCTTAGTTTATGCACGTGAGATAAGCTTTGGTCCTGATTAGAACGTTGCTCGTGAGGCAGACTTACTTCATGCCCACAGTAAAGCTGCTCGCATGATCTTGTTCCCAAAATATGTACCCTTGGCTTGAATCATGTGCATAAGCACTCAAGTGACAGCAGGATTTTACTGGTCGAGGCAACGTAGCACTCGAACCAGTTTTGTAAGCTTTCCATCGGCTATGCACGTGACTGCCAAAACGGGCCTTGTGCGTGACTGCCAATGCGGGCCTTTGGTCAGCTCTTAGCGCAGCTTGTTGATCGCATAGGGCACACGCTGCCTTGGACTTCTTTCTACTACCCCTAGAAGGTGCATAGTATTCAGAGTCTAACGGAGTGGTCGACGTAGCACCTTGGTCGCGCAGGGCGTTTGCTGCCTTGGATTTCATTGTGCCATCCCTAGAAGGTGCATGGCATTTAGAATCCAACATAGATGCTAGAATAGCACGTTGATCGCACAAGGCACATGCTGTATTGGATTTCTTCACGCTACTGTAGAGGCTAAAAATCAAGCTGCGCTACCCATTAAAGTGTTCGATCATCAGATGGCGCCAAATCATTATGTTCCGCCAGACCATCAAGTTGTGCAGCATCATGTTGCACCAACATCAGGTTGCACGAGCGCCACGTGGCACACTTCCTCGACTAGATATAACGACATCATCATTGCCTGACAAACTGACAGCACGGAGATTAAGGAAAATCCATTCAAATCCCGCACAACATGGCGCTCGAGAAGATTTTGTCAGCATGTGATTAATGCTGACAGCTGGTTCGTGCAAGTCATTGTGTGGCACAGGAATTAATAAGTACAGAATAGAAGACCCAGTAAAAGGCGCCAGTTGTTGTGTTGCGCCCATGCGCAACCTGGATAAATTGGTGCCACCCGATCAATTTTTTCAGAAGTTGGATGATGTGGCGCACAAGCTACCAACTTCGCAGAGCGTGCCCACTATACTGTCCACGACCACGCGTATCTCAATCAAATGATGCCACACGTCCACAGCAGTTGGTGCAATTTCTCACACAAGTTGTTACATTACGTCCACGCGCAACCTGATGAAGCTCGCGCAAGGTGATTAAACAGTGTTCAAAATAGAGTAACGTGGCACGCAAGCCACTAACTTTGCAGAACATGCCCACTACACTGTCCGCGACCACGCGCTTCTCAATCAAACGATGCCACACGTCTACTGCAGTTGGTGCAACCACTCGTGTAAGTGAACAAGAGGCGCACAACCTGAAGTGCGTACAACCCAGAATAACTACTAAATAATCATTTCATGAACTCTATAAATAGAGTTTCAAATCAATCTCAAAGCATCACAAATGACCATAATCTTCGTCTAAAGTGCTCATGCATCCTCCAGAGGCTCGTGTCTTCGATATCACATCGTCCAAGGGATAAAGTGATCGTCTTCTGATCAGATTCCTATAGTTGTACTTCCCAGAAATCAATTGTACACTTGTACTCTTTTTCTAAGTTTGTAATAGACTTTTGTTCTTGCAAAAAAAATAACGACTCTGCTGGGGACGACTTTCTCCTCCGACAAGAAAGTGACAGGTCAATGTGATACCGCATCAATTGGCAAGACGCAGAGGACCCTAGTCGTTCAAGTCGACCAGACAGCCAACGAGGCCATGATCAATGCTTGGGGTGCCAAGTGCACTGCTGTCGCTGTTAAGAGCAAGACGTGCTCTGTTTGGACTCCTAAGTCCTCGACAGCACAATCCCCTGCCTCTGCGCAACTTGTGCCCATCACTGCCTGATATAATATAAGGGAAACAGTCTTTTGGCTGATCCCTCCACTTCTCTGATTCTAAAATCGAAGGAGACTTCGTCTCGACACACTGTTATCCAAAACAAGGGAAAGTGCCATTTGGCCTTTTTTTCTCTGGCGTAACCTGTACCTGTTCTTGCTGCTGCACAACTTGCGCCCATCACTGCTTTGGCGCAACCTAAAGGAAACAGCCTTTTGGCTAACCCCTCTACTTCTTCGACTCTGAAATTGAAGGAGACTTTGTCTCGACACACTGTTGGACAAAACAAAGGAAAGTGCCCTTTGGCCTTTTCCTCCATGGCGCAACCTACGCATGTTCCTGCTCCGGCACAACTTGTGTATATTCCTGCTCTGGCACAACCTATGCCCGATCATGCTCTAGCGCAACCTATACATACTTATGCACTAGCGCAACATAAAAAGAAACACTGTTTAGTGGCTCCCTCTTTGCCATCAAGCCAGAAGTTTGGTGAGAAATCACTAAATCAAGAAAAACGCTCTTTAGCTTTTCCTCATTCTACTCAAGTCGTTGACTAGGTGCAAAGTACTGCTAATTCAGATAGGAATTCTGTTCTCCTTAACAGAGACAACCAAATCTCTATCAGGAAGATGGGTTCTATTCAGAATAAACTTTTCACGCAAAAGGGTATTATGCCAACTCCAAAGAGGTCAGGGCAGGATCTACCAACCCTAAGTATCTCAAGATTCCGATAAGGCTAACTGCTAGTATCTCAAGTAGATGCACAAGTAGCTCTCCTGTCAAACTTGCGCACCTATATCAATATGTGCCAATCAGGGTCAACCTCGAGAAAACACAAAATGTATCAAGTGCAACCTGCACTAGTTGCTAACTTGCTCCAGAGGAAGAATGTTGAGATGAAAGATCCTATGACTTATGCTAACCAGCTTTGCACGTCCTTGTACACTCAAGGTACGGGATACCTCAAGAACGTGAACCATGTCCCGAATATCGTAAAAAGATACATTCCTACGACTTCTTCTCGTCCTGTTAGTGACCGTCGTGAACTCTTAATGCAGAAGCGGAAGGTTGCAAATCTATCCCGTCCAACGGTCGACCAACAGCTAGAACATTATTGCAATCACCACCATGAAGTTGTCATCAAATAATGCTCTCAGTCAGCCAAGCGGTCCGTCTTTGACCGTTTGAATTATGTTTAGACTCCTGAACCAATCCTAGTGGACGAAGATAAATTACTCTATGCTCCTATCAACACGACATCTCGAAGCACTGGGGTAGAAAACGTCCAAGACGTAATGCATCCCGCAATCCCAATCAACAGTACTTAGATCGGATTCATTAATCAGGCGAAGGAGTATACCAATATACTAGATCAAGAAGCCGAGAAATAATAGATCAAAGGAATCTTCCTTTCGACCAAGACACAGTCAGTCAAAAGAATCTTCTTGATTCTAACCAAGATTCCTTCAATCAAAAAGACATCCCTATCACTTATAGTGGGGGGTGGTTCCTTATATGACTTTGATGCTAACAATAAAAGTTCTGAAAGGACCATCTTTTCTACTAGCTCATCTTCGAGGGCTAAAGAAGTGACTGCTTATGCCGTCACAGAAGATCAAGATACTTCTAGTTCTAGCAGTCACGAGCAGAGAGTTGCTACGTTGGAGGCTAGTTTGAAGAACATGGCTGAGATGATGACAAGCATGCATGCTGTGATTATGGCACAACATACAGTTCCACCGGTCGCTAATCTGATTCCGACTCAGGAACCTGTAACAACATCAGCTTCCATCAATATTGATCTAGGGTACAGTCTTCTCACACCGCTTCCATTCCTGTGCAGGCTATTCCAAGTCAATCTAGTGTCGGGGGCAGTAATTATCATGCAGTACCCCCTTCTAAAATATCGAATCAATCCACTCCTCCGTAATCAACGAAAGATACCAATAAGGCTGTAAGGCTTTTACGTACTCAATTCGAAGCCTTTAAACATAAAGATGGCCTACAGAAGCTTAGGATTAAGCAACCTTATCCCATAGAATAGAAGGAAGTCTAATTTCCTCCTAAATATAAACCCCCTACTCCTATGTTGTTTGATGGCAGCACGTCTCCAAGTCAATACCTCAATCATTTTGAAGTAATGACTGATCAACTTTAACCAAATGATGCTCTTCTTACTAGAGTATTTGTCGGCTGTTTAGCTGGTACATCATATGACTGGTATCGCAGTTTACTAGATGGTTGTATAACCTCTTTCACTGGCTTTAAATAAATGTTCTTGGAACAATAACCAACACCATGACTATGTCTGCTCTCATCAAAATTAAACAATGACATAATGAAACTACTGAACGTTTTATTGAACGATTCTGTCGTAAAGCACTCAAAATGCCTCTCGGAACTCCAGATGCTTTGACTATAGACACATGTAAATCAAACCTGTTGCCTATAATCAGCATATGGATGGGATCAACACAATTCTAGGATTGGCCTTCCTTCATAGTAAATGCCAAAGCAGCAGAAGAGAGCGCTGACAAGTTTAAGCAATTAGGTATTAAAATGCCTAATCTTGACAAAGATGAACACGCTACACCAAATAACAAAGGTCGTCAGAACAATCGCAAGAGCAATGAGACTTTGGCTATTAATCTCAAAGGCAAAGAAGCCCTAGCTAACAATATAAATCAGCCAACATCTATCCCAACAACACTACCACAAAGGGCACCACGTCTAAAGGAAGAATAATCTTTTAATGAAGATGATATCGTGAGTATCTTTGATTGTTTCATCAAGAGCAATAAACTTCAACTGCCAGAAGCAAAATGGCCCGAGGAAGTTCGTAAGATTGACCATCCTAAATATTGTGTTTACCACAGATTTATTGGACATCCAACCCGAGCATGCTATGTGCTCAAGGGTATAATTCAGGAGATGATCAATTCTGGTACAATCACTCTCCAACAAGACGAGAAAACTGTAATGACTAATGTCGTCTCCTTACAGTTTAGAGATTTTCCAGCTCAACTTGTGTAGGACGGTATCATCCCCGTTCCGAGAACTACTCTTGAGATTGTTAATCTTCCACCTACACGAACTGACGGTCTTGTTCCTCTGTCTACTGATAAAGAGGAAATTATATGGATTCATCTAGATTTAGTGGTGGACTTCGAAACACCATCTTCTTCCACCAAGTCTAAGAAGGCCACAAAAAATAAATCATGTCATATGATTTTATTTGGTGAACATTGTCTTCCACCTCTAACTGCTACCTTCATCTCGACAGCAGATAATCCTTCTTCTTCTTCCCCTGCTGAGACAACATTGCCAAAGTCAGAAGCCAAATATCAACCAGCTTTCCATCTGTATAGTCCACAATCTCATGAACTAATGATGAAAATGGGATATAATCTACAAAAGGCCTCTTGTTTGAAACATGGAAAGGGATCTCCTGTACCTTTTTCCTTATGTTTTTCTCATAACCAATCTCGGGTTGGTTTGGGTTACTGGACAAACTCTTCATCTTGCCAAAAGAAATTTTCCAGAAATAAGATCCAGGCAAAGAGTTACAAAATGGTGTCCTTCGATCCTGTATCCGAAGAAAAAGTCTTAACTGGTACTAGGTCTGAAAAACCTTACCTAAGAGAATATTCAGAAGGTCAAGAAAACCCTGCTCTAGCTCTGGAGGTTCCTTAAGCACCATCTTCTCCTGCTGTCAATATTCCATCAGCTTCATCACCGCCAGTAGAACCAACTCTTCCCAAACCGACGACAGCCGACAAAGGAAAACAGCCTGTCCATTTTGATAAAGTATTGAAGAAGACTCCAACTTTGGGACTCGATAAGCCGTATAACTTGATATACTGGCTCAGCTGGCTAATACCCCTGTAAGATTGTCAATTTTTGAGCTACTCCGTCTCTCAAAAGAAACTCGAGAGACATTAAGTGAAGCTTTGACGCAAGCTGATACTTGTCTAGCACTTCTCAAGAAGCCATAGGAAGAGCCTGTAACTTGTCTTCATTGTCATAGTGTGTTGGAGTTGATGCCAAACATCACCGTTACAAAAGATGATATGCTGTTGGAAGACAATCATCATGATCAACCTCTCTACTTCAGGGGATATGTTAATACCATGAAGGTTAATCGCATTTTGATCGATCCTGGGTCTGCACTTAGCATCATGCCAAAGACTTTACTAGTTGCAATAAAGATTCCTGTACACAATCTTTTAGCAACCATCACGACAATCCTGGGATTTAATTCTGGAAGAAGTGAACCTTTAGGAAAGATTCGCCTGAAAGTTCAAATAGGCAATCTTCGTACAAAGGTTACTTTCTATGTGATCGATAATCATGGCTCTTATAATGCTTTGTGGAGAAGACCCTTTCTGCTTGAGCATAATATTGTACCATCCACTTTACATCAATACTTCAAATATATGGACGTCAATGGAGAAGTCCAAAAGGAAGTGGCCGACCTAAATCCTTTCAAGGGCATTGAAGCGTATTGTACTGACTCTCGGATATACAAGGAAGAGTTCATGAAGATTGTATTGGCGATGGATAGTGAGGAAGATCAAAAAGACACTTCAAAATATGTCCTTATGATCCCCGTAAAAGGACGTACTACTCGTCCCTCTTCTTCTCAAACATTGACTATCCATCTTTTCTCTCATAACAAACAGCCTCCAGCTGTAGAAAGAGAACAAAAGAAGCTCACCTCTTTTGAGCCTCTTGTTATCGACCTTCGTCGTAACAAACCTTCACCTTCTCCTTCTCCTTCTCCTTCTCCTCCTCTGGTTATCAACCTTACTAAGCCTTGTGTTAAGGTTAAGAATCATGTTGTAAATGATGATGTACAAATCAATAAAGTAGCATCTCCTTTACAGTAAGAATGTTGATGTTCTTTATTATACTCGATGTTATTTAAAAATGTTAGATAACTTCAAACTACTTACCATAGGAGCAGTTCAAGCCTCCTAAAAGTATTGCTCGAGCCAATACATGACTCCTTCTTCTTAGTTCCTTCCAGGAAGAAGGATGAACTTTCTATACTTTTTAGTAAAGGAATAGAACAGAAGATCACGCCCGATAGTGAAGAAGAAAATCATGATAGCGGAAGACTTCAACTACGTCGTTATAGTCAGCAATCAAAAGATATCATTCAAAAGATGTGCTATAATTTTAATGTTGGTCTCAATGGCGGCAAAGGAAGGCGAACTCCTATTCGTATCCCTGTTCTAAAAGGAAAATCACAATAATATTATAGCAAAACGAAGTGGGGATTAGGTTATACTTCCCTAATTCTGACTCTAAAAGCTTCCGAATCCGATAAAGAAGAACGATCTAACTCTTCTGATTATGTCTCATGGGATTTAGACACCTGTATTGGGCACGTCCATTGAGTAACTCTATCTTCCAATATGGTAACTGTCGAGTTCTTGAAAGACAACAAAGAATTTGCCGAAGCCTCTGAATCTGATCCTTGGGCACAAAGGATAGATACTCAATAGGAGCTTCGCTTTGAGCAACGTGAGCCACCTACCGAAGATCAGTTGGTTCAAGTCAATATTGGAGATAAAACTTCCCCAAAACCAATATTTGTTAGTAAAATCCTCCCCAAAATAGATAAAGAAGAACTAATCCAACTCATTAGGGAATACATTAATGTATTTGCTTGGAGCTATAAAGATATGCCAGGATTGGATCCTCAGATCGTTACCCACAAACTCAATATTCCATCGAATGCGAAGCCAATCAAGCAGCAATAGCGTCGAATTCGACCTGATATAATAGATGCCATAGAAGTTGAAGTCAAGAAACTCATCGCCTACGGTTTTGTCAGAGAAGAACAGCATCTGGACTGGGTGGCTAATGTTAACCCAGTTTTGAAAACAATAGAGAAGGTCCGAGTCTGCATCGACTTTAGAGACCTTAATGAAGCTTGTCCCAAGGACGAATTTTCTCTTCCAATCACTGATGTCATGATTGACAATACTTGTGGATTTGAACATATATCTTTTATGGATGGATTCTCAGGATATAATCAAATCAAGATGCATCCAAAAGATGAGAAACATACATCTTTTTGCACTCCTCTTAGAGTCTATTGCTACACCGTCATGCCTTTTGGTCTCAAAAATGCTGGTGTAACTTATCAGTGGGCCATGAGTACCATCATTTGTGATCATTTACGAAAGAATGTTGAATGTTATGTTGACAATATTGCTGTCAAAAGTCGTCTAAAGGAAGACCACATTCAAGACTTGAGAACTAATTTTTATCTAATGTGCCTGCATCAACTCAAGATGAATCCCACCAAGTCATTCCTGGGAGTCTCTAGTAGAAAATTTCTTGGATTCGTTATTACCTCTAGAGGTATACACGTTGACCCTGAGAAAATCAAAGCCATTCAAGAGATGCATCCTCCACGCAACCTGAAAGAGCTATGAGGATTCCAGGGACGGCTTGCGTATATCAGGAGATTCATCTCAAATCTCTATGGACGTTGTAGACCGTTCACTCAACTCATGAAGAAAGGTGTATCTTTTATTTGGATAAAAGAATATCAACAAGCATTTGAAGACAGAAAGCGGTACTTGATGAACCCTCCAGTTCTAGTGCCTCCAGTGTCAGGAATATCCTTTCTGATGTATGTTCGAGCAATGGACCATTCATTAGGTGCTTTATTAGCTCAAAAGAATAAAGAAGGTCATGTACAGGCTACCTATTATCTTAGCCGTACAATGATTGGAGCTGAACATCGATATACCCTAGTGGAAAAAGAATATCTAGCTTTGATGTTTTCTATTCAAAAGACGAGACATTATATCATTGGCCAAACTATTCATGTTATTTCTAGAGTTAACCCTCTCTGGGTCCTAATAAAGAAGCCCAGTACACTCAATTCCAGGTTTGCAACATCGGCAATATTGTTAGCACAATATGATATGGTTATGTTCTTCGAAAGTCTGTTAAAGGTCAAGCCCTTGCTGACTTTCTGGCAGCTCATCCAATTCCCGAAACGTCTAAACTCTACGACGAGATTCCAGACAAAACTTTGGAGTCCAACATGATTTCAAAAAAAACTCTTACATGGCATTTATTCTTTGATGCTGCATCCAGGATCGGACCAAAAGGTGCTATTGTTGCTGGAGTTAGAATCGTCCTCGTCTCACTAGAAGGATTAGCAATTCAAAGAGCTTATTCTTTAGATGAGTCATGTTCCAATAATGTGGTTGAATACAATGCCCTACTTATCGATCTTCAGTTTGCTAACCAATTAGATATTGAGTATCTTGAAGCTTACGGAGACTCTAAACTGATAGTCAATCAAGTTAGAGGCACGTACGAAGTCCGACATCAAGATCTGGTTCCAGATCATGATGCTGCATTCAGGATGGCTACTTCTTCAAAGGCTTCTTCACCGAACATGTATGCCAAGCGTGTAATACGGAAGCTGATGCACTCGCTAATCTTGCTGCAGCATTAGCAATTCCAGTAAGAAGGCTACAAATGATCGTCATCACTAATAGAGAGTTATTTTGTGTCGATAATAACTTAAATATTGAAGTCAATAACCCAAACATGGAATTTAATAATTCAGTTGAAATTTGTACTATCAGTGAAGATTGGAGGACTCCTTTCATAGACTTCATGGTCCATGATCTCTTCCCCAAAGATCCCAAGGAGGCTACAATAATTCGTCGACGGTCACTCAGATTCTATTATAATCATGCTACGAAGACACTCTACCGATGAATAGTTGACGGCTTACTCCTACGCTCTCGCAGGAGAGGAAGCAAAACAAATACTTCATGAAGCCCATGACGGTGTTTGTGGCCTACATCAACATGGTCATAAACTACAGGATCGTATTCTCCGTATGGGCTACTATTGGCCTTCGATGGTATTTGATGCAATCGAGTATGCAAGGAAATGTCGAGCATGTCAAATCCATGCTGACTTCATCCATCAACCATCAGAAATTTCTCACCCGACGGCAACATCATGGCCCTTTGAAGCTTGGGGCATGGATATCATTGGTCCTATCAACCCTTCCTCATCTCGAGGACATCGGTTCATATTGGCCATAACTGATTATTTCTCAAAGTGGGCTGAAGTTATACCTCTAACATTGGTCAAGACAAGCAGCATTATCAATTTTATTAAGCATCATGTGATCTACAGATTCGATGTTCCTCGGTAAATCGTTCATGATAATGGGCCATAATTCATCAGTCAGAAGTTCATTCGATTCTGCAATGACAACAAGATCAATAATATTGCTTCTACAGCTTACAATCCTGCAACTAACGGGTTGGCAGAAGCATTTAATAAGACCATCATCAAACTCCTCAAGAAGTTTGTTTCTACCAACAAACGAAATTCGAGTGAAAAGCTTAGAGAATGTCTATGGGCTTACCGTACTACTGTACGTACTCCTACAGGATGCACACCTTTCTCTTTGGTATATGGATGCGAGGCCGTCTTACCATTGGAAATACAGATCCCTTCCCTAAGGATTGCCATTACAAATAACTTTTAAACGAAAACAATGATCGTCTAAGACTTCAGGAGCTTGAAGCACTTGACGAGAAATGGCTCCTAGATTAACAACATATTGAGTTATACCAAGCTCGTCTATCAAAAGCCTTCAACCGTAAAGTCCAAGTCTGAATATTTGAGAAAGGAGAAATAGTACTAACCGTCAGACGTCCTATGACTATGACGCACATGAGCAAAGGAAAATTCGAAGCAAAGTGGAAAGGACCCTACGTTGTAAGTAAACTTTTCTCCAACGGTGCTTATCAATTGACTAATATGGATGGTCGAGTCGCCATGATGCCCATTAATGGCAAATTTCTTAAGAAATATCATGTTTGAAGACAAAGAGATATCAACACAGATGCTCAGAATGTAAATAAAATTCCTTTTATTGCTTATTTAGACGGAATGAAATACATAAAATTAACAAGGACCAGCGCCCTCATGATTGAAGACAAATTTTACAAGGAGCTCAAATACATTATTGTTGGATGACACCAATAATTCACATACAACTTTCCTCAGAGCTTCTTCCTCGGTAGTACTCACAGGCTCTACCAGTTTGGCAAGAATGTCATGCTTCTGTCTAGGTACAGCTGAGCTTTCTCCGACTTCTTGCTGAGTAGGCGGTAGAAGCTCGTCGGAAGGGGTGTCGAGGGCGGCTTTGATCTTCGGGATGACTTTCGCCTTCTTAGGCATATCTTCTGAAGGCATTTGCAAAGGAAAGAAAAGGGGTGAATGATGCTCTCAGAAAAGTTCTACACTATTTATAGACAGAAAAGCCAAACATTCTGTCTCGAGAACCAAACCCAACCTTTCCTCGAAAATACATGTTCTTTCATTTCATCTTTTTTTAATAGGTCTCCGTTTGTTATCTATCTCGAGAACCGAAGCGACATTTCCTTGAAAAGGCATGCTTATTCATCAGTCTTTTCATCTCTATTCATTTCGTGAATGGGCCTACATTTATTATCGTTTATTTACTTTTTCGTAAATAAAGCCACAAGATAATAAAAGCTCAAAATCCCCAGTGGAGCCTATCTGAATCATCAATTCTGTCTTTTAAAATCCAGCTATTTTAAAACATGTCTTTTCTTTATGATAAATTCGTATTATCACAGAAATTATCTTTTTAGACATGATATTCTGTCTTTACATCCCAGCAGACTTGAAGATCATTAATAGAAAAATGAGTTCACGTCCACATTACCTCTGGATTCTATTTTCTATATTATCATATCAAATCAAATCATAAAGAAGAGAAAATCATTCTTTATTCCTTCGTTAAAAACATAGATACATCTTAATGAAAATCTATCACATCTCGGATTTTCATTCTAAATTTAACAAATGAAGGTCTATTAAATCTTTGGATCTTCTTGTTGGTGCTAGTTCTTTATCGACTCGACCTGAAGCAGCGAGCAAGGCAACGTAATCAACTCTGGTCTTATCTCTCAAAAAGACGAGAGGATAACCACAAAGTGCAGCAGCTCGAAAAAAAGTTGCTATCAATACAACTGGTGGTGAAAAGACGACCCTTCATAAGAAGTAGGAATGAGATCACTCTTGTGATACGATTCCTAATTCTGTGTCTCCATCGTCCAACTCTCATGTATAAAGGCCCTTCCTACCATCTCGAGGAAGCCCCTTTTCACATGAAGAGTTTTGAGCCCTCTGATGTGTGTATCAAGGTGATTCAGCTCCATAGCATCCAAGATCACCGATACCAGTTTTGAAGAATCGTGCCAATCGATTTCCTGCAAGAAATGAACGAGATGGAGTTAATGAATTTACAGAGTGCAATGATCAAATCTGAACAAAAATTACAGGTTGCACCAAAGAACTTCCAATGTTGTGCAAACATATATTTTGTGCCACGCACAACATCTATATTGTACCACGTATAGTGTTTGTATTGTGCCACGTGCAACATCTGTATTACGCCACATGCAGCATCTGTGTTGTGCCATATTTTTAGCACAGCATCTGTGTTGTGCTGTATTTTTATAGCACAACATCTGTATCGTGCCATATAGCACAGTATCTGTGCTGCGTTATATTTTGCATATCACAACATCTCTGTTGTGTTGTATCGTTCAAAGTGACAGCAACCAAACTCTAAAATGGGTGGTACAAGTCATAAAATGCAGCAAACTCTAAAAAGAGAGGGCACTCGATGAACAGATTAAATCCAAAACCCCTAAGAAGGATTTGGGTGATATGGTCGAATCAATGACCAAAATGCGTACCTTCCGTGGCCGAGTTGACAGTCTCTTGTTGTGACGAAGATGGAACGTATTGATACACACTTCGTTGCATTTTGCATGATGAAGCACGAGATAAAGGCTCGGCGAAGCCCTTTCCTTTCTTAACATCGAATCTCCTGGGCGCCATTAGGGTTTGTCGAAGAAGCTTCTGAATCGGGAAGAAAAAAAGACAGAGTGATCAAAGGAGATCATGAAAAAGAGAAGGAGGTAGGGTTTCGAGAAAGTCACGTAGGTGAAAAATGAAAGGCCCAAAGTGTACGACTATTTATAGCCCAAACAGTTTCGTAATCTATGCTGAAGAATCGGGCTCGAGTTGACTGGTGCAACTCAGACAGTAAACTGGCACAATCTAGACAAAACTAGCATAATTCAAAATATTTCAAAACTTTGAAGTATTTTCAAGTTTCGAAAACTTTGAAAGGGGTCTTGTAGAGGCTAAAAATCATGCTGCGCCATCCATTAAAGTGTTCGATCATCAAATGGCACCAAATCATTATGTTATGCCAGTCCATCAAGTTACGCAGCATCATGTTGTGCCAACATCAGGTTGCGTAGGAGATAGGTTGTACGAGTGCCACGTGGCATACTTCCTCGAGAAGCTGTAACGGCATCATCATTGCCTGACAAACTGACAGTACGAAGATTAAGGAAAATCCATTCGAATCCTGCGCAACGTGGCGCTCGAGAAGATTTGTCAGCATGTGATTAATGCTGACAGCTGGTTCACGCAAGTCATTGTGTGGCACGAGAATTAATAAGTACAACATAGAAGACCCAATCAAAGGCGTCAGTTGTTGTGTTGCGCCCATGCACAACCTGGCTAAGTTGGTACCACCTGATTAACTTTTTCAGAAGTAGGATGACGTGACGCGTAAGCCACCAACTTTGAAGAGCGTGCCTATTACACTGCCTACGATCACGTGCATCTCAATCAAATGATGCCATGCGTCTATAGTAGTTGGTGCAACAGCTCGCGCAAGTTGCTACATTGCGCCCACGCGCAACCTGATGAAGCTTGCACAAGATGATCAAAAAGTATTCAGAACAGAGTGTTGTGGCACGCAAGCCACTAACTTCACAGAACGTGCCCACTACACTGCCCACGACTATGCGCATATCAATCAAACGATGCCACGCGTTCATAGCAGTTGGTACAACCGGTCGCACAAGTGAACAGGAGGTGCACAACCCAGAATAACTACTAAATAGTTATTTTATGTACTCTATAAATATAGTTTCAAATCAATCTCAAAGCATCAAGAATGATAATAATCTTATGCTAAAGTTATATTGCATCCTCCAGAGGCTCGTGTCTTCAATATCACATCGTCCAAGGGATAAAATGATATTTTTCTAATCAGATTCATATAGTTGTACTTCCCCAAAAATCAATTATACTCTTGTACTCTTTTTTTAAGTTTGTAATAAAGACTTTTGTTCTTGTAAACAACTTGTAGTCTTTTTCTAAGTTTGTTAATCTCAAAAAGATGGAACAAAATACACAAAGAAAAGATCTATGTTGTGCGATGTCTATGTTACGCAACATCTGGTTGCATAGTATCTGAGTTGTGCGACTTCTGTGTTACGTAATATATATGGTACGTGACATCTATGTGAAGCAATATCTATATTGCACAGAGTATCTATATTGTATTGTATAGTATCTACATTGTGAGACATCTATATTGCGCGTGATTTCAAGTTGTACTACTTTTTGACATGCGCATTTGCACAAAATAAAAAGTACGAATATGAAAATTGTGCAACACAGTTCGTAAAGGTGAACAATATGTGAACAGCAGCCAAACTCTAAAAAGAGAGGGTACACGATGAACAGATTAAATCCAAAAATCCTAAAAAGCATTTGGTTGATATGGTCGAATCATTGACCAAAATGCTTACCTTCCATGGCTGGGTTAACAGTCCCTTGTTGTGACGAAGACAGAACATATTGATTCACACGTCGTTGTATTTTACATGATGAAGCACGAGAAGAAGGCTCGACGAAGCCCTTTCCTTTCTTTACATCGAATCTCCTAGGTGCCATTAGGGTTTGTCGAAGAAGCTTCTGAATCGGGAAAAAGAAGAGACAGAGTGGTCAAAGAAGATCATGAAGAAGAAAAGGAGGTAGGGTTTCGAGAAAGTCACATTGGTGGAAAATGAAAGGCCCAAAGTATGCGACTATTTATAGCCCAAACAGTTACACAATCTATGCTGAAGAATCGGGCTCGAGTTGACTGGCGTAACTCAGACAGTAATCTGGCTCAATCCAGACAAAACTAGCATAATTCAAAGTATTTCAAAACTTTGAAGTATTTTTAAGTTTCGAAAACTTTGAAAGGGGTCTTGTAGAAGCTAAAAATTAAGCTGGGCCACCCATTAAAGTGTTCGATCATCAGATGGCGCCAAATCATTATGTTGCGCCAGAACATCAAGTTGCGTAGCATCATATTGCGCCAACATCAAGTTGCGTAGGGCATAGGTTGCGCAAGCACCACGTGGCACACTTCTTCGAGAAGTTGTAACGGCATCATCATTGCTTGACAAATTGTCAGTACGGAGATTAAGAAAAATCCATTCGAATCCCGCACAACGCAACGCTCAAAAAGATTTTGTCAGCATGTGAATAATGCTGACAGCTGGTTCGCACAAAAAATTATATGGCACAAGAATTAATCAGTATAGTATAGAAGACCCATCCAGTCAAAGGCTAAAGTTGCTTTGTTGCGCCCATGCAGAACCTGGCTAAGTTGGCACCACCCGATCAAGTTTTTCAGAAACAGGATGACATGGCGCATAAGCCACCAACTTCGCAGAGCGTGCCCACTGCACTGCCCACGACCATGCACATCTCAATCAAACGATGCCACGCGTCCACAGCAGTTGGTGCAACCACTCGCGCATGTTGCTACATTCCGCCTACGTGCAACCTGATAAGGCTCGCGTAAGGTGGTCAAACAGTATTCAGAACAGAGTGACGTGGCGTACAAGCCACTAACTTCGTAGGATGTGCCCACTATACTACCCACAACTATGCACATCTCAATCAAACTATACCACACGTCCACAGCAGTTGGTGTAACCTCTCGCATAAGTGAACAGAAGGCATACAACCTGAAGTGCGCACAACCGAGAATAACTACTAAATAGTTATTTTATGAACTCTATAAATAGAGTTTCAAATCAATCTCAAAGCATCAAGAATGATCATAATCTCCTGCTAAAGTGCTCTTGCATCCACGAGAGGCTTGTGTCTTCGATATCACATCGTCCAAGGGATAAAGTGATCGTCTTCTGATCGGATTCCTATAGTTTTACTTTCCCAGAAATCAATTGTACTCTTGTACTTATTTTCTAAATTTATAATAAAGACTTTTGATCTTGCAAACAGCTACCCCTAGAAGGTGCGTAGCGCTCAGGATCCAACATAGGTTATCTTGAAGGATAAATAATTATGCCAAAAATAGAAGTTCTAGCCTGCGCAGCCCATGTCCTATGCCGGTGGGTAGCTGTGCCATTCTTTCTACACTGTACATTAGTCGATCGTGCGGCCAAGGATTTGCGCTCTTCGCTGGAGTCGGCCGAGGCAGTACAACAACAGCTAGTGAAGGCCTCTTTGGGGCTTCTCCATTCAGGGAGGTTTGGAGTGCGTCCCCACCATCTTGATGTTCATCATAGCGGCTTTGGGCACCCAGGTACGTCGAGTCTTCTTCGATTTTATGAATTGCTTCGAAGGGCTCGACTTCTCTTCAGAGATGAGGTCTTCAAAAGCTTGCTGGTTAAAATAAATAACCCGTATCTTTTGGGAATACCCCATCAAATTTTTGTCAGACTATGTCATAACCTTCTCGTCATATTAGAAGGACGTCCCCAGCAGAGTCGCCATCTTGTTTGCCATGACAAAAGTTATACAAACTTTTTGTGTTCAAACGTATAAAAAGTACAAAAAAGACTCATAAACAAGAGATTTAAGTAAAGAAATTTCTTGGAAAGTATGACGGTGGAGATCGAGCACTACAGCGGCTCCTTTACTCCGTTGATTTGACGATAACTTGAACTTGCTCTAACTTTTTGATGCTCGAGAGTGGTACTCGGGGATGCTAATCAGGAAGACGCCAACCTTTTTAATGAAGGAAAACTCCTTCTAGTTATAGGCCAGCACAAATGTAAAGTGCATAGGATTTTTTGGGTACGCAGGAGCGCTGCACATAGAGATATGAGAGAATCTTTCGTAACTGCACGGTGAGGGCAGCTGCTGAACTGACATGTGGCGGACGTTGTAATTCTCTTCTATCAAGATCTCGGGTGGTTATCAGCATAACCGAATAAATGACACGTGGCGTATGCTTATTGCTCGATAATCTTGATAGGGAGAAGTCGAGTGGGTTTTGCTTCTATCCATATAGTCGAATTTTGACCCCATCTTAGGGGCAGTAGTTTAAACAAACCCATTGGATACTGCCCTTATCAACATAAACAAAATCTGTTCTTATCTTAGGACCGGCGGTTTAAACAAACCGATTGGATATTGATCATATCAACAAAACCAAACTCCGATCTTATCTTACGAGCAATGGTTTAAACAAATCAATTTGATCATATCTGAAAAGATATAGATGACAGAGTGGCCATGTGAGACTCATCTCACAGTATCGGTATTTATATATGGATACATATTTTTGTAATATATTTCGTACTTTTTTGGTTTTTGAAACACTTTAAATTTTTTCCCAACTTATAGATTTTTTCCTTGACCGACATATCGCCTGTATACCGATGACATAACGTCCGGGCAAATTTTTTATATTATATATATTTTTTATTTTATACATTTTCATGTATAGTATTTTCGATATTTTCGTGAATAATGTAGATGCATTCTATTATCCAATGGATGGTTGGTTTTCTTTGGATGACTCGGATTGACTTAGATCTTCACATGGTTCACCATCCAACGTTTATGATTTATCCCCCTTCTATATACATACTCTTTCATTTTCTCTTTCCTCTCTCTTTTCGTTCTCTTCACTCTCTCTTTATTTTTTCTTCTCTTGTCTCCCCGTGGAGCTTGCTAAGAGCTTGGCCTTGCAGCCTAGATTGTGGTTTCGTATCCCTCTTGGAGGTAGAGTAGAAGATTAGGCTTGGAGCTTAACCTAGGCAAGTATATCCTGCCAAATTTTGAACAATATTCTTTTGTTATTATTTTTGTTTGTTCTAATCTCTTCCTTGCATGATTCTAAGCCCCTTTAGAACTTGGAGTTTTTGGTTTTGATGTTTATATTTTTGTAGATCTAAGTTTTAGTTTTCTCAGTTTTTCTTTTTTTGATCTCTTAAACTTTGTTATTTCTAAAATCTAAGGGTTTTATGTTGTAGGAAATTTCATTCTACCCAATTTTGGTTTTTGAAACACTTGATTTTGATTTATTTTGAGTAAGTTATGGCATTTTGAGTTCATGGATTCCCTATGCACTTCTGTGCTGATTTGGGGAAGATGAACATGCGCACCTTCTGCGCACCTTCCTATGTAGCCTGCGCACCTTCTGTACACCTTCCTGTACAGCCTGCTCACCTTCCTGTGCAAACTCGTACCTTCTACGCACCTTTCTATGTAGCCTGCACACCTTCTGTGTACCTTACTGTACAGCCTGCACACCTTTCTGACAAATACCGTGCACCTTCATGCACAGCTTGTGCATCTACCTGTGCAGCCTGTGCACCTTCTGCGCACCTTCCTGCACAGCCTGTACACCTTTCTGCGTAGCCTACGTACCTTCTGTGCACCTTCCTGCACAGCCTGCGTAACTTCTTGCGCACTCTGTGTACCTTCTGTGCACCTTCCTCCGCAACGTACGTACCTTCCTGCGCAGCTTGTGCACTTTTCTACAAAGCCTGCACACTTTCCTATACAGCCTGCGTACCTTCCTGCATAGCCTATACACATTCTGTAAACCTTTCTGCACAGCCTGCGTACCTTCTTGTGCAGCCTGTGTACCTTCTGCGTACCTTCCTCCATTACCTGCATACCTTCATGTGCAGCCTGTGTACTTTCCTGTACAGCCTGGCACCTTCCTGTATAGCCTGTGCACCTTCCTGCACAGACTGCACATGCACCTTCCTGCGCAGCCTGCGCACCTTCTACGCACCTTCCTGCGCAGCCTGCGTACCTTCTGTGCACCTTCCTACACACCTACCTGCGTAGCCTGCACAACTTATTGCACAGCCTGCGCACCTTCCTACTCAGCCTGCGTACCTTCCTATGCAGCCTGCATACTTTCCTGCACAGGCTGTACACCTTCCTGCACAGACTGCACCTGTGCCTTCCTGCGCAAACTGTACCTATGCCTTCCTGCGCAGACTGTACTGCCCTTTCCTGCACCAAGCCTTTTTGTCTGTTTAAGGTGTTTTGTAGTTAGAATCTTAAAAAAACTCAAAATATAAAAGTTGTAGATCTTTGTCTTGGCTTCAAGAATCTTCTTCTTTCACCTTATTTGGAGTTCATATGCGACTGATGATTTCAATCACAATTTTTAATCTTCTTTGCATGTTTTCTATATTTGACCTAAAATGCGACGACGCAACTTAATAACTTGTTAGTATTGAACTTAACTTGAACATGACAACATGATCTCATCTTGATAATCTTGATAGTGGCCCGTCGTGGCACACCCATGCTACATTTCTTCTTTGCTAACTAGATAGTGGCCCATCGTGGCGCACACATATTACATGTCATTTTTGCTTACTAGATATTGGCCCATCGTGGCGTACCCATGTTACATGTCTTCTTTGCTTACTAGATAGTGGCATGTCGTGGCGCACTCATGTTACATGTCTTCTTTGCTTGCTAGATAGTGACCCATCGTGGTGTACTCTTGTACATGTCTTTCCTTGCTTACATAATAGTGGCCGGTCAAGCGCACTCCCTATTTTCTCTATAGTAGCTCATCCTAGTGCACTCCTAGTCTCCAGCTTATTATATTTTTTATTGTGGCTTGATATAGTGCACTTTTGTAGCTCCCCTTCCCGAAAATATTTTTTAAATATTTATTTATTCCTTTATTTGATTTAATGATGATTAAATAAATATATTTATTACTTTTAGATATTATTCATATTGGTCATTTAAAATATTTTATTGTCTATATGAAATTTGTGGTATTTATATATATAAATATTAGGATATATATATTTCATATATCGGCATGTAAATATATTTATAATTTATTAAGTGTATGTATATATATATATATATATATATATATATATATATATATATATATATATATATATATATATATATATATATACGTAAACATTTTTTTTATTTTTATATACGTATATATATATATATATATATATATATACATTTATATATATATATATATATATATATATATATATATATATATATATATATATATATATATATATATACTATTATTTATGTATACCTATACGTATACATACATAGTATATATGTATAGGTATAGGTATACATAAATATATACTATGTATGTGTATAAAATATATATATATATATATATATATATATATATATATATATATATATATATATATATATATATATATATATATATATATATAAAATATATATATATATATATATATATATATATATATATATATATATATATATATATATATATATATATATATATATATATATATATATAGGTATAGGTATAGGGGTATAGGTATACATAAATATATACTATGTATGTGTTTATGTGTATATAAATATATATATGTATTTGCGTATGTGTAATAGATATATATATGTGTATATATAAATATATATAGTATACGCATACGTATATGTGTATATATACGTATATATATATATATATATATATATATATATATATATATATATATATATATATATATATATGAAAAAAAAATATATATATATATATATGAAAAAATATGTGTATATATTAAGTGAGAAAAAGAAAACAGAAAAAGAAAAAAGAAAAAAAAGAATCAGCCAAGAGCAACAGCTCCCAGTCCGGCCCAAGGCTGAGTGCTAACCCGACCTGTGAATATAACCGCGGGGTTATACATATATGTCGACATAGCAGAGAGATCGATCGAAAAATTCTAAACAAAAACTAAAATGCCGCCACCCTAGGCGACCCCAACCCCTGCGCGCGCCGCCTGGGCCATCGCCGGCAGCCGGCGCCGCCGCAGCGCACGGCCACGGCGCACGGAAGCAGCGCGTGCATAGAACTCAGAAAGAACGACAGCCAGCCCCGAGCCTAGTTTCGACGTACGGCTCCGTCATCCACGCTCGACGGTTTTTAGAACCGACTTCACAGGGATGAAGGCAACCTAACCCCCTTCATTTCGATTCGATTAGCTCGATATATCTTGCACTACATGCGTCACAATCTGAGTCAAAAATCGACGAAAAACTGTTCGAAACAGGACGTAGAACTGCCCCAACACCCAATGTTTGCGGTCGATAAGTGACCAACATGTCGCGAATTTTGGAAAATTATTTGAACAGACTTCTAGACAACCTAACCAGCATTATAACACTATTTTTAGATTATTTTTATAAACAGTAGATGCTAAGATAAATCGACTTGAAAATTGAGAAAAACCCGATAAAACAGTTTTCAAAAATTAATAAAATTGTTCGATACGACGTACGTCCCGCCAATTCGGGCGACGTGGTCGCGAACCGAAAGCATTGAAAGGTGCATAACGGCTTCGTGGACGTGTGGGCTTTGACCGAATTCAAATTGGTCGCGTGTGCGCGACCAATTTGATACGTATCCGTCGAAATTTGTCGTATCGACCTCTTTACAAATTTCTCAATTACTTTGTGCACGCTCGTCAGATCTAGACGAAACTTGCGCCAACAGGATCGTATCATTTTTCTGGTCCTGTATGCCAAGTTTGGTTCAATTTTGAGACAGTGGAATCAGAACAACGTTTTACGGGCCCCACGGTCCGACTCAATAGACGATTTTGTGCACGGCCTGCCAAAATCCAACTCTGGACATACGGTTGGGTTCGTATCGAAAAATTGGACCTTTTGACATATAATGTGATGACTTTAGGGACCATTGACTCTGGCACGCTTTTTGGTGCTCCAACGACGGACATCGTTTTTGCCCAAAATTATCGTTTTGCTCCCGTGTCCAGAATTGGACTTAAGGACAGGCGATTCTAACTAATTTGAATATTCTAAGAATATTGGTACTATTTATTTCAGCATTTGGAGACTTTTGCATGTGTTGACTGATTTTGGCTCATTAAGTGGTATAGTATTATTGGTTTCTCCAGCTAAGGACCTCAGGCAAGTGCACTTTCTGATTGCTTTCGATTCATAGTAGTCTTTTCATTTTATGTCTATACATATATCTTGCTGCTTGTTGACACGCTCATCACACGGAGTAGTCGGGAGGGAAAATATCTTAGTAGACATGTAGACTACCCAGAACTATCTTTCATGTCTTTCTGGAGAATAGCAGCTACACACGACACGTGTAGGGTGCCGGATTTACCCCCTAGCCGTTCACATATCAAAATGGATATTTCACACCACCTAGGTAGATGTCTTTTATTTTCCTTTTCATCTCCACCGTTCCATGTCATCAGTTACTTTCTAACTTTCATATTCCATATGTTATTTTCATGTCTTGTTAATTCTATTGTGTTTTTGCATTGCCGTCGGTTTGTGTACTTCTTTAGGACACACGTATCTTACTGCGGTGTGTTTGCTATACTTATTTTTCTTTTGGTCAGGATGAGTCGGGTAGTCTGCAGGACAGGTAGCTAGATTGGATTTTTCAAAAGTGCATCTTGTTAGTAACTAGGATTGTGATAACCCTAGTTAGCTAATGTGTAAAGCCTTATTCATTACTTGGCCGTAATTTTGTATGGAGTCCAGTATAGCCTAGTTTTGTCTAGGCAGTGTCCGAATTTGTTTATTTTAGTACATCATTGTTTATGCCTTACTTTTGCCGATAAATGATTAGAGACTATATTCTGTTCAGGAGAAGGGTTGCAACCATGGTCCTTGTTTGGTTTACGGGTTAAAACTTGGGTTTCGAAATAATTCCTAAGTTATCATATCATTTGTCATTCTATATAGTTTTTACATACTCACATGTCCCAATTATCTAACATGCTCACATGTCACGGTTATCTTATGTGCTCATATGTACCATTTCTCTTACATAATTCAGTTTATTTCACGTGTTCACATGCTTCCGCTTAATTCACATGTCCACAGTTTATATTATGTCACATATTATTTAGTTTATGCTCCATGTTGTTTGCTTATTGTCTTTTCTATTCTCGGAATAAGTGCATTGGTAGTGCACGAGTCTCGATCCATATTTACTTATTTCTGTCTCTATCCATTGGTATGTTAGTTATTGCTGGCTTTCGTTCATAGTTTGACTTCCTTTATGGTACTTACTATTGGGGGTCTGATCCCACTGGTTTTGTTTGGTCAGATCTGATGGAGGAGCCTAGAGGATCTTCTATGCCACCATCTACTCGATGGTGACTACCCGGAGAACCAGAGTACCTTAGTGGGTTTTTCTATATCATTATTCCACTAGTTATGTACTTTATTTTTTTGTGGCGTTTAGCCTCCAAGCATGTGTTTAGCTCGTATTTTGGAAGACTTTTAGCCTATGGGCCTGAACATGATTTGCGTATTCTAAACTATAGCTATAGCTTTTCATGTATGACTATTACTCTTGCTAGTTCTTCACTTTGTATTACTAGCTTCATGATCATCCATGTATATATAGTTTGGGACGCTTTACTATTTTTATGTCTGATAATCGTACTTATTGTACTTTACATATTTGTCCGTGATTGAGATACCTTGGATTGCTTAACCTAGGTTTGACTGTTGGATTATAGTAGTAACCCCCATGTCTATACAGCTTATACGTTATTTTGGGATACTGAAGTACTTTGGAATATGTAACTAGCCTGGTCCTTCCCTACTTGCCAGTATTCTGGTTCTGGGCATGGCACGCCATGTGGAACAATGCCATCTTATAGAATTGCACATCTATATGAGCTACGCTTCTGGTAAGGTTTTAATGTTACTGCCCTTTTGGGCCATGAAAAGACTACTGTTTTGAAGGCAATGGAGTAACGGCGCTTATGGACGACAAGGAGACTGTTTTTCGAAGGCAATGGAGGCATTGCACTTTTGGACGACGAGGAGACTATTTTCCGAAGGCAACGAAGCCACTGTACTTTTGGACGGTGAGGAGACTGCATTTCGAAGGCCACGGAGTCCGAGCAGAGGTAGTATCAGAACATCCCGATGTGCATGTATTCCTAGAAATCTTCAAAAAAAATGATGCAGTCACAACAACAACGAGATCTCGTTCTCCAACCGAATATTCAGATATTGATAGATCATAGCGGGCAAGGAATACCAGAGGTATTTCATGCCGAGAAAGGAGTACAGATTGGCGCCAGGTAGTACCAGTCATCTAGCCAGTCAGCATATCGAGCCCGACCCACTATAGAGATAGTACGAGAGCACGAACATATATCCAGGAGGACTGCATCCAGGACTGAGGGTTGTAAGAGGTACCATGCACCCGTGTCAAGCTTTCCACCTCGACATCCCTCACCAGTACCATTACACAAACATCCACACTAGCACCAGGAATTACCAGCCGTATGTTCTTTCTTTGGCAAGGGAGGGCACATTAATCTTACTTGTCGGATGGCCAAATTTTTTTGGTTGTCGTGTGGATCACCAAACCACATGATAGGGATATCTCCCCGGAGGAGTTCAACTAGATCTTCATTCTTCCAGTTTGCAGTTCCACAGTTCGGGGAACCAGTACCAGTTCAGCAGAAACGAGTTCAGAGGCCTTCATTGACACAGTCCCATGCATTCTAGCAGGAGGGGTCTCAGCAGTATATACAGGCCCAGGCTCAGAGGTAGAGAGACTAGCAGTATCAGGCAGAACAAGAAGTATGTACCTATTATGGCATGATAGGGCATCTCAGATCAATTTATTGGGCAGCCAATAGGTGATGCTTCCGCTGTAGAGTGGAGGACCATTTAGTTAATACTTGCCCCTATCCGACATCTCGAGGATGACCAGCTACACCAGATGTACCACCTCAGTCCTTTCAGTTACATCAGTCATCACCTCCTAGCAGTGGATGAGCAGTTAGGGCCAATACTTGGTGTTCAGCCATTAGCATAGTATCCTCCACCATCGCGAGCTCAGAGGGTTAGGCAGTGCAGAACATAGTTGTATGCGCAGCCTCAAGGACAGCTTTAGTATCGGTATGAGGGTAGTACCTAGGAAGTCTCAGGTACCATCTTTATGGTCTTCTTTTAGTTTTGCCCATTTGATTTATTCTTCAATAGCAGGCTAGGTAGTGGCAGTATATCTTGGGTTCTTGTCGGCGACCTTGTATTTCACCCATATCAGGGGTACAACGATCGTCTTGACTTATTTCATGAGTGGATGAGAGTTTCTCGTCCCACTCATCTGTTTTCGTATCTTGAGATACATAATAATATCACGTGTCTCACCTACGAAGATATGTCCTAGGTAGAGTCATTTCTTATACTAAGTCATTGGTACCGACTTACTTTGAGACTTGACCCCTATCTATTTTGGGACTCAGCACAGGCCAGCGAGGGCGGGTCCCTTCTAAACTGACTTAAGAGACATATTTATTCATATGCCTCCAGCACTTCTTGATTGTGGTTGTGTTATTGCTTACGCATTTATTTATATTACTTTTGTCTTCATTTACTTATATGACATGCCTTATTTTATTGAGATAGTTGTATTTTCTTAAGCTTTTGTTTTGGTCATCATTCTTGACTAGCTTTAGAAAATTTTGAGGATGAAATTTTTTTTAAGGTTGGAAGAGTTGTGAGACTCGTCTCACAGTATCGGTATTTATATACGGATGCATATTTTTGTACTATATTTTATATTTTTTGGGTTTTCGGAACGCTTTAAAAATTTCCCAACTTATAGATTTTTTCCTTGACCGACATATCGCCAGTATACCAGTGTATACTGACGGCATACTTCCTGAACAAATTTTCTATATTTTATATATTTTTGATTTCAGATATTTTCAAGTATAGTATTTTCGATATTTTTCTGAATAGTGTAGATGCATTCAATTATCCAACGGATAGTTATTTTTTTTGGATGGCTAGGATTGACTTAGATCTTCACATGGATCACCATCCAACAATTATGATTTATTCCCCTTTTATATATATACCAATTCACTTTCTTTCCTCTCTTTTTTCATTCTCTTCACTCTTTCATCATTTCTTCTTCTCTTCTTATATTCAGATGTTGATAGATCGTAGTAGGCAAGGAATACTAGAGGTATTTCAAACCGAGGACCTACAGCTAGAAGGAGTATAAATTGGCGCCAGGCGGTACCAGTCATCTAGCCAGTCAGCATATCGAGCCCGACCCACTGTAGAGGCAGTACGAGAGCACGAATATATAGCCAGAGGGACTGCATCCAGAACTGAGGGTCATAAGAGGTACTATGCACCCTTATTAGGCTTTTCACCTCGACATCCCTCACCAGTACCATCATACTAATATCCACACCAGCACCAGAAGATACCAGCCGTATATTCCTTTTGTGACAAGGGAGGGCACATTCATCTTACTTGTCGGAGGGCCAACTTTCTATGGTTGTCGTGCGGATCACCAAACCACATGATAAGGATTTGTCCTCGGAGGAGTTCAGCTGGATCTTCATCCTTCCGGCCTGCAGTTCTACAGTTCGGCGAACCAGCCCCAGTTCAACAGAAGCGAGCTCAGAGGCCTTCATCGACACAGTCCCATGCATTCTAGCAGGAGGGGTTTCAACAGTATATGCAGGTCTAGGCTCATAGGTAGAGAGACCAGTAGTATCAGGCAGAACAAGAAGCATGTACCTATTATGGCAGGATAAGGCATCTCAGATCAGTTTGTCGGACGGCCAATAGGCGATGCTTTCACTGTGAAGCGGAGGACCATTTAGTTAACACTTGCCCCTATCCAACATCTCGAGGACGACCAGCTACACCAGATGTACCACCTCAGTCCTTTCAGTCGCATCAGTCATCACCCTCCAGCAGTGGATAAGCAGTTAGGGCCAATACTTGATGTTCAGCCATTGGCACAGTATCCTCCACCATCGCGAGCTCAGAGGGTCAGGTAGTACAGAGCACAGTTGTATGCGCAGCCTTAGGGGCAGCTTTAGTATCGGCGTGAGGGTAGTACCTAGGGAGTCTCAGGTACCATCTTTATGGTCTTCTTTCAGTTGTGCCCTTTTAATTTATTCTTCAGTAGCAAGCTAGGTAGTGGCAGTATATCTTGGGTTCTTGTCAGCGACCTTGTATTTTACCTATATCAGGGGTACAACGGTCGTCTTGACTTATTTCATGAGTGGATGAGAGTTTCTCGTCCCACTATTCTATTTTTGTATCTTGAGATTAATAATATCTATCACGTGTCTCACCTACGAAGATATGTCCTAGGTAGAGTCATTTCTTAGACTAAGTCAGTGGTACCGACTTACTTTGAGACTTGACCCCTATCTATTTTGGGACTCAGCATAGGCCAGCGAGAGCGGGTCCCTACTAAACTGACTTATAAGACATTTATTCATATGCCTCCAGCACTTCTTGATTGTGGTTGTGTTATTGCTTACGCATTTATTTATATTACTGTTGTCTTCATTTACTTATATGACATGCCTTATTTTATTGAGATACTTGTATCGGAGGGAAGGCACATTCATCTTACTTATCGGAGGGCCAACTTTCTATGGTTGTCGTGCGGATCACCAAACCACATGATAAGGATTTGTCCTCGGAGGACTTCAGTTGGATCTTCATCCTTCCGGCCTGCAGTTCCACAGTTCGGCGAACCAGCACCAGTTCAGCAGAAGCGAGCTCAGAGGCCTTCATCGACACAGTCCCATGCATTCCAGCAGGAGGGGTTTCAACAGTATATACAGGCCTAGGCTCATAGGTAGAGAGACCAGTAGTATCAGGCAGAACAAGAAGCATGTACCTATTATGGCAGGATAAGACATCTCAGATCAGTTTGTCGGACGGCCAATAGGCGATGCTTTCGCTGTGAAGTGGAGGACCATTTAGTTAACACTTGCCCCTATCCAATATCTTGAGGACGACCAGCTATACCAGATGTACCACCTCAGTCCTTTCAGTCGCATCAGTCATCACCCCCCAGCAGTGGATGAGCAGTTAGGGCCAATACTTGATGTTCAGCCATTGGCACAGTATCCTCCACCATCGCGAGCTCAGAGGGTCAGGCAGTGCAGAGCATAGTTGTATGCGCAGCCTTAGGGGCAGCTTTATTATCGGCGTGAGGGTAGTACCTAGGTAGTCTCAGGTACCATCTTTATGGTCTTCTTTCTGTTATGCCCTTTTGATTTATTCTTCAGTAGCAAGCTAGGTAGTGGCAGTATATCTTGGGTTCTTGTCAGCGACCTTATATTTTACCTATATCAGGGGTACAACCGTTGTCTTGACTTATTTCATGAGTAGATGAGAGTTTTTCGTCCCACTCTTCTATTTTTGTATCTTGAGATACATAATATCTATCACGTGTCTCACCTACGAAGATATGTCCCAGGTAGAGTCATTTCTTAGACTAAGTCAGTGGTACCGACTTACTTTGAGACTTGAGCCCTATCTATTTTGGGACTCAGCATAGGCCAGCGAGGGCGGGTCCCTACTAAACTGACTTAGGAGACATATTTATTCATATGCCTCCAGCACTTCTTGATTGTGGTTGTGTTATTGCTTACGCATTTATTTATATTATTGTTGTCTTCATTTACTTATATGACATGCCTTATTTTATTGAGATAGTTGTATTTTCTTGAGCTTTTGTTTTGGTTATCATTCTTGACTAGCTTTAGAAAATTCTGAGGACGGAATTTTTCTAAGGTTGGGAGAGTTGCGAGACTCATCTCACGTTATCGGTAATTATATACGGATACATATTTTTGTACTGTATTTTATATTTTCTTGGTTTTCAAAACGCTTTAAAAACTTTCCCAACTTATAAATTTTTTCCTTGACCGACATATTGCCAGTATAATAGTGTATACCGACGGTACTCCCGGGATAAATTTTCTATATTTTGTATATTTTTGATTTCAGATATTTTCATGTATAGTATTTTCGATATTTTTGTGAATAGTGTAGATGCATTCTATTATCCAATGAATAGTTGGTTTTCTTTGGATGGCTAGGATTGACTTAGATCTTCACGTAGATCATCATCCAACAGTTATGATTTATCCCCTTCTATATATATACCATTTCACTTTCTGTCCCCTCTATCTTTTAATTCTCTTAACTCTTTCTTCATTTCTTCTTCTCTTCGCTCCCCTTGGTGCTTGCCAAGAGCTTGGCCTTGAGGCCTAGAGTGTGGTTTCATACCCCTCTTGGAGTTGGAGTGGAAGATTATTCTTGGAGCTTATCCTAGGCAAGTACATCTTGCCAAATCTTGAACAATATTGTTTTATTGTCATTTTGTTTGTTCTAATCTTTTTCTTGCATGATTCTAAGCCCCTTTAGAACTTAGATTTTTTGGTTTTGATGTTTATATTTTTGTAGATCTAAGTTTGTAGTTTTCTAGATTTTTCTTGGTTTTAATCTCTTAAACTTTGTTATTTAAGAAATCTAAGGGTTCTATGTTGTAGAGAAATTTATTCTACTCAAGTTTGGCTTTTGAACCACTTGATTTTGATTTATTTTGAGTAAGTTATGGCATTTTGAGTTCGTGGGTTCCTTATGCACTTTGGTACTGATTTGGGGAAGATGAACAGTCGGCGGACCTTCCTACGGAGCCTGCGTACCTTCTGTGCACCTTCTTGCACAGCCTGTGTACCTTCCTGCACAGCCTGCGCACCTTCCTGTGCATTTCTGCGCACCATCTGTGCACCTTCCTGTACAGCCTGCGCAACTTCTTCGCACCTTTCTGCACAGCTTGCGCACCTTCCTGCACAGGCTACACACCTTCCTATGCAGCCTGTGCACCTTCTTGCACAGCCTGTGCACCTTCTGCGTACCTTACTGTGTAGCCTATGTACCTTCCTGCACAGCCTGCGTACCTTTCTGTGCAGCCTGTGCACCTTTCTGTACAGCCTGTGCACCTTCTGCGTACCTTCCTGCATAGCCTGCACACCTACCTGCGTAGCCTGTATACCTTCTGCGTACCTTCTTGCGTAACCTGCGCACCTTTCTGCTCAGCCTGTGTACTTTTTTGTACAGCCTGTGTACCTTCGTATGCAGACTGCACCTGCGCAGACTGCACCGCGCCTTCCAGTGCAGACTGCACTGCCCTTTCCTGCACTTGGCCTTTTTGTCTGTTTATGTTGTTTTGTAGTTAAAATCTTAAAAAACTCAAAACATGAAAGTTGTAGATCTTTGTCTTGTCTTCAAGAATTTTCTTGTTTCACCTTAATTGAAGTTCATATACGACTGATGATTTCAATCACAATTTTTGATCTTCTTTGCATGTTCACTATATTTGACCTAAAATGCGATGACCCAACTTGATAACTTGTCAAAATTAAACTTAACTTGAACATGACAACATGATCTCATGTTGATAAACTTGATAGTGGCCTGTTGTGGCGCACCCATGTTACAAGTCTTCTTTGCTTACTAGATAGTGACCCATCGTGGTGCACCCATGTTATATGTCTTCTTTTCTTACTAGATAGTGGCCCATCGTGGCGCACCCATATTACATGTCTTCTTTGCTTACTAAATAGTGGGCTGTCGTGGCGCACTCATGTTATATGTCTTCTTTGCATACTATATAGTGACCCATCGTGGAGCACTCTTGTACATGTCTTTCCTTGCTTACATGATAGTGTCCTGTCATGGCGTGCTCCCTATTTTTTCTACAGTGGCTCATCGCGCACTCCTAGCCTCTAGCTTATTTTATTTTCTTGTTGTGGCTTATTATAGTGCACTTTCTTGTATTGTCCAGTCTTACATATTATGTCTAGGATAGATTCTGCGGAATGGCACACCAGAATCCAACAGGAAAATGTTAAGGACTAATAACTAGCTTGATTATCTAGATCATTGGGAGAAAAGAATTTTTTAGTTACTTGCAGCCCTTCGTGTTCCGGTCTATATATATATATGGATTTGGAGCTATCTGTCATGATGAGCACACTTCCAGCACACCGTCGAGTGGGACACTTCTTTAGGTGTAACACCCAGTTTTCCAGATGAGGGTAATTTTGAAATTTTGTAATTATAATTATTATTTATTGATTATTATTTCATATTATGATTTTTGGTGATTTTTAATCATTTTTAAACTATTTAAAATTATGACTTGTGATTTTGACATTTTACTATTGTTTGGTTTTAATTTCGAGGAATTTGTCACCCCCAGTTTTCAGGAACATGGGTATTTTGTCATTTTGTATTTTTGAAATATTTTTAAAATTTATTTTATTATTTATGATATTGTTTTGGGATTATTTGAGTCGGGTTCGAATTTCAACTCAATCCGACTTGAAACGGGGACCCGGGGGTAGTTTGACTCTAGTGGGACCCACACACTAGTTAGGCATGGCCCACATGATATTAATTTTAGTTCACACGATATAAATATTTTAGATAGAGATTAGACTAATTATTATGGATAAGGTTAGTATGATTAGAGACTTTAGAATGACTAATTTAGCCCCAACCAATTAACCCTTTCCTAATACTAATAGAATAGGTTAGTGGGGGCATTTTGGACCTTACCATAATAGGAAAAATAGCCCCATATGGCCAGCCACTTTGGGAGAGGATAGGCTCAAGTTCATTTCATTATTCTCATCCACACTCTCTCTCTTGTTCTTCCCCAAATTCCTAGAGAGCAATCCCTAGCAATTTCTCCACCAAATCCTTCCATTTCACCACCAAATCTTCTTCTTTCCTTCTCCATTCTAGCCAAGGAGGAAGCTACCCAAGTTTGGGAGGATTCGGAGCTCGTTCGTGTCCTTTTGGAATCTCTACGTGCCGGTGTCGCTCCGGGAAGGCTTTTCTTCGATTCGATCTACCGGGAGGTATAAATCCCTTCTCCTTTTCATTTCCTCATGCATATAGGTCTATTTTGAACCCATAGGAATGACCCCCATGGTTGTATCTCCATTTGTGTCCATTTCGTGTCCATTTGGAGGTCATAGGAGTGTCCTTTGTGTTGTGGTTGTGTCCATGTGGGAAAATCCCAAATTTGGACACACTATGTGTTGTTGTTATGTATGAATGAATTATTACATGTTTAATCTCATATTTTTGTATTGAAGATGTGTTCTATAGTGTCTCATATATATATATATTAGTGTAGAGAGTGAGTTCTTGATATATTATGTTATATACTTGTGTTCTTTTGTCTCAAACTACCTAAATCCGTCATGATTTTTATCCACGTTTTTAATTTCAGCCCTAACTTAGAAATATCATAACTTCTAGCTCAAAGCTCGGTTTAATCTCCCGTTTTTTTAGAAGAAGGGTATTAAAGTTAGCTTTCCAAAAACATATATTAACAGGCCTAATTCTTTCTGTAACTTTTTGGAGAATTATTTGAGTGTCAGCTGTACGAAGGACAAACGCGTTCTCGGTGTTTTTGCGATTCCGGGAGTTTCCGGAAACGAAAACGCGATCCGTTTGAAGTTTCGGAAAGCTAACACATAGATCTATAACATACTTTAATCCTAGATTTTAATTCATGCTGAGATGGTACAGTATTGATTATTAGTATAAGTTACTATTCGGCATATGCATTTTGTGCACCCTTGTGTGTAATATAATGTTCTATTTGATTTTAACCCATGTTAATGTATATACATTATGTAATTAAATAGAGAATACAAGCATGAGTAAATGGTTAAATAATTGATGTATGAGGTATAAGTATCCTATCTAATGTAAGCATGTATAAGTATGGCTTGTAATTAATATGTAGGTTCCATAGTATGTAATGTATGGTGCATATAGTGGTGCAAGAGAATAAATGAATGATGAATGAATGCAAGCATGAATGTAATGTAATAATAGATATAATGTATGCAATATACAAGTTAATGAGATGTAATGTTCTATGTTAACACAAATCCTATATTACCTCATGTACCCCCTTACACTATATTGACACTATCACACTTGACACATTGTTCACTTACACTTTGACACTCTTTGATATATATACACTATGTATGCCCATTTAACCCTCACTTGCCCCTTTGCCATGTTCACATACACACACATAGCCTCTTAAATAAGTAATTATGAATATAGTTAACTTAGCTATGTATGTATATTATATATATGTTAGCATATTGTGTTGTAATATATAAGTTTATATAACCATTTGAAATGCCATGATTATAGACCGAATGTTGAATACCAATATATGCATGTGTATATATGTGTAGACATATATAGCTTAAAGTAATAGATTACCTAGTGTATATCCAATGTGAATTCTTGCCTATTTGAGTATTGAATAATTGCATGCTATATAGAGTTGTGTGTATGTTGGCTTGTATAGCCTTGTATTGATGTGTGCTTGCTATGATAGTCTTGGTTAGGCCTAGTAAGACTTGCTGGGTTAGGACATGACCTAGTTTGACCTAGTTTGACTAGTGCAGTTGACCAGAGTTGACCAAGGGTTGACTTTGGCCTAGTTTGACCTAGATTCATGTAGAATGCATTATAGTGCTTTATATTACCCTTCTGGACATGTTATGACTTGTGCTGTTCTAATTAGGAGCCAGATATCTCTCCTCGGACAGTATCTTTACCTTGGACATTCAGACATCACGCGAGTACATTCTCTGATAGTTCTCTCATTTACTTGTCAATTACTGTACTTCAGTTCTAGTTAGTTGTATGCGATTCTCTGTTACAACACGTGTGGATATTTCTAGATTCATATATATGACACACTTTTATTTTTTGGCCTCTATTACTGGTATCATCTCTATTACTGGAATCACCTACTGGAATCATTTAACTGGAATCATTTTACTGGAATCATTTACCGGAATCATTTACTGGTATCATTATATTTTGGCTGGACTCATCTTGAATCATTGTGTCGGAATTCTGGATTCACTTGCTGGGAGGGAAAATACTAGAGTGAGACATGTAGACATACCCTAATCTGGAATCTCCCTACTGGAATCTACTGGAAGCATAGCCATCTCTCGCCTGATCAGTGAGGGATGTGCCTGATTATCCACAGCCGTTTACATGTCGAACTCGGTATTTTAAAACACACTGCTAGAGTATAGGCTGGACTCACCCTGGAATCGTTGATCACTATAACTGAAATTGTTCCTTACTGGATTTATCTTGTATTAGATTCATCCCGTACTGGATTTACATAGGTTTTACACTGGTTACATTTTCTGTCTGGACTTTATATCATATTACCCTGGTTCAGCTAGTTCTATTTTTACAGTCTTCATTGCTATGATTCTTCTCTTGTTTAGTATTTACTTTCCTTGCACTTCATCTCTCTTTCTTACCATCACCTGAATATAAACTGCCATTTTCATCAACATAACTGTCTATAACTGCTATATAGTTCTCTGTCATTTACTTGGGTTTTCTAGATGAGATGTGCTCGTTCCTGTCCTGACTGGACCTGTTGATAAATTTTACAGATAGCCTGGAGGTTGCCTGCTATCCTAGAGGAGACACAGTAGAGGTTGTATAGTTAGTTATTTCTGTTGTATTGAGTTGTATTTATTCTATGGATTACTGTATTGAGCTTTGAGATGTTTTCGGGGTTTGTGTATCTTAGACACTTAGACTTCTATCTGCTGTATCTCTTTTGGATTTCATGTTTTACCTATCTTTTATCTCGCTCTACCTTAGTTGTGATTGAGACTGTATCTGCTATGTCACCTCCATTCGGAGAGTATATACTGTACAGGTACCTTTATATTGTTAGATGTTTGACCTAGGACAGCGTTCTACCGCCGACACTGCGGCGTAGGCTGGACGTACCCACGTCTCGTGCCCTTACTCTAGGGTGCGGGTCGTGACACTAGGACACACGTATCTTACTACGGCGTGTTTGCAATACTTATTTTTCTTTCGGTCAGGATGAGTCGGGTAGTCAGTAGGGCAGGTAACTAGATTAGATTTCTCAAAAGTACATCTTGTTAGTAACTAAGATTGTGATAACCCTAGTTTGCTAATGTATAAAGCCGTACTCATTGCTTGGCCATGGTTGTTGTATGGAATCTAGTATAGTCTAGTTTTGTCTAGACAGTGCCGGATTTGTTTATTTCAGTACATAATTTTTTATGCCTTACTTTTGTCGATAAATTATTAGAGACTATGTTCTATTTAGGAGAAGGGTTACAACCCCGGTTCTTATTTGGTTTATGGATTGTAGCTTGGGTTCCAAAATAGTTCCTATGTTATCTTATCGTTTGTCGTTCTATATAGTTCTTACATACTCACATGTCCCAGTTATCTAACATGCTCACATGTTCTCGTTATCTTACGTGCTCACATGTACCATTTCTCTTACATTGTTCAGTTTATTTCACATGTTTACATGCTTCCGTTTAATTCACATGTCTATACTTTATGCTCCATGCTGTTTGCTTATTATCTTTTCTATTCTTGGGATAAGTGCTTCGGTAGTGCATGAGTCTCGATCCATATTTACTTATTTCTGTCTCTATCCATTGCTTCGTTAGTTATTGTTGGCTTTAGTTCATAGTTTGGCTTCCTTTATGGTACTTGCTATTGGGGGTCTGACCCCACTGGTTTTGTTTAGCTAAATCTGGTATAGGAAATCGGTGGATCTTCCGTACCACCTACTTGACTGTGACTACCCAGAGCACCAGAGTACCTTAGTGGGTTTTTCTATATCATTATCCCACTAGTTATGTACATTATTCTTTTGTGGCATTTAGCCTCCGAATACGTGTTTAGCTCGTGTTTTGGATCTTGACATTTAGCCTACGGGCCTAAACATGATTTGCGTATTCTAGATTATAGCTAGAGCTTATCATGTATGACTATTACTCTTACTAGTTCTTTGTATTACTAGCTTCATTGTCATCCATTTATATATAGTTTGGGACGCTTTACTATTTTTATGTCTGATGATCACACTTCTTGTAATTTGTATATTTTCCTGTGATTGAGATACCTTGGATTGCTTGACCAAGGTTTGACTGTTGGATTGTAGTAGTAACCCCCATGTCTATAAAGCTTATACGTTATTTCGGGGTATTGAAGTACTTTGGAATACATAGCTGGCCTGGTCCTTCCCTACTTGCCAGTATTCTGGTTATGGGACGTGACAGGCCATATGGAACAATGCCATCTTATAGAACTGCGTATCTATAGGAGCTGCGCTTCTGGTAAGGTTTCGATGTCACTGCACTTTTGGAGCGACGAGAAGACTACTGTTTTAAAGGCAATGGAGTCACTGCACTTTTGGGCGACGAGGAGACTGTTTCTCGAATGCAATGGAGGCACTGCACTTTTGGGTGACAAGGAGACTATTTCTTAAAAGCAACGGAGTCACTGTACTTTTGGGCGACGAGGAGACTGTGTTTCGAAGGCCACAGAGTCACTGCACTTTTGGGCGACGAGGAGACTGTGTTTCGAAGACCACAGAGTCATTACACTTTTGGGCGACGAGGAGACTCCTGTAGGGAGTTGTGAAGCCACTGCGCTTAAACGAGGCGACGAAGGATTTCTGGGAGCTTTGTGAAGCCACTGCACTTTTTATGAAGTGACGATGGACTTCTGAGAGCTTGTGCTTTAATAACTCCCCTTGAGTAGCCGAGTCAACGTGTCTTTAATTGCCGCCACTTTTTGGGAATTTTTGGGAGTGGTGGCCTAGAATTATGTCAAATGAACTTATTAAATGGGATTCATTGTGCTGAGTCCTAGGTTCGTCCTATTAATTCGGGGGTCACTGGCCGATTGACACGTGGCGTGTGAGTTGGACTACACACATATTATACAAAGGGAACCTTTTCTGAGGAGCCATGTTGTAACGCCTGAGTCCCATAATACTTAGGACTAAGCTGTAAAATGCATACATAAGCTGTAAAATGTATACTCTAATGTATAGAATCCTCGAATGTATACATAAGCTGTAAAATGAAGTAAACCATGACAACTAATCTCATCCACAAATAAAGATATCTTTTATAGAATCAAATAAGAATTAGTCATTGTATATGTAGTTGGGCGGAGGCAAATATATTACCAATTATTTAAATGAAAAGAAAAATACATAAACAATGAAGGATTTTGTTAGGCTATGCAAAAGACGATCCAAGAGCAATCATCTTGAAGGAAGTAAAGTGAATATAAAATATGCCATAAAGAACATGAAGAACAATGAAGGATTGGTAACAAGATACATGAAGAACATGCCATATAAACTGAATATAAAATATGCCGTAAAGTCACAAATAAAAGTAAAGTGACATGACATCAACTAGGGTCACCTAACCATTCTACTGTGTACATGCAGTTAAGAACAAACCTTCTACACATGGGCCCTCTGCTGTAATGGGATTAGTATGGCCCCCTATTTGGGCACTAGGGACCTCAAAGCATGACATTCCTCAAACCTCAGAGGCCAGCAGGATCAGAAATCATGGGGTATCAGAACCGTATCTCCAGCGGAGCTTCCGATAATAAAAGGTAGTGTAATAGTAGCCCATACGATAAGAAAATGTTCTCCCCACCCAATGTACCTATCTAAGTCGTGTCTATGACCATGTACCTCTACTAACTACTAAGTCTCCTAACATGCCTCTATTTGCAGTTACACCAAACGCGTGCACACGGGTGATCAGCCAACACGCAAGGACCTCTACATGCTACACATCTCACATATATGTCGTGGCACCATCGTGACAAGTTTAGGATAATACACTAACAACCAGTAGTCCCTTAACTTCTAGGTCCATATGTATAAATTAGAGGCAAGCAAGAAAAATACGACTAGCATTATATAACTGAAAGCAAGTAAGTATGAACTGTATCAAGAAGGCAACAGGAAAAACTGGAAATAAACATGCAATGATATGCAATAACTAAAGACTAAATATAAGCAGTAAATATGGCAAGATATCTTGCCTGGTGTGTCGCCTGGTATGGTGCACTGATCCGACAAGTCATGATTGTCCAATAGCTATGGTCGTTGTAAAAAGGGTCCAAATTCACAAAAATATTAGTACATGATTAGATAGGATATTCGAGGAGAACTTAGTGGAATACATACATATATTATTCCTAGAAAATATCCATAAGATTCTAGAACTAGATTTTATTAGTATCATAATTTTAGGAAAAATTTACATTGAAAAATATCAAAACTCATTTTGGGCTAAATTCTAAGTTTTATCAATATAATATTTTAGGTCGAATCTCTATTTTCAAAAAATATTTATAATAATTGAAAAACTAGACTTACTAGTAAAATAGTTTAAATCTTAAAATACCACAAGGTAGTATATTTGGTTTTGAAATCTAGTTTGGCATTGCATATAGGGCCGAGCCTTATAAAAAAAATTTGGTACCAAAACAATATTTTTAAAAAAAATTATTATCATTCACAAAGTTAGAAGAATATATATATATATATATATATATATATATATATATATATATATATATATATATATATAACAAGAAAAAAATAAAAAATATATATATTTATATATTTTATATATATATATAACAATATATATATATTGTTATATATATATAGCAATATGGTTATAACTGAAGAAAAATAATATAAATACTATAATATACATACATCAATGTATATATTACCTAAATATACCAGGAGGTATAGACAGTAATATATACTGCCCTATAATAATAATAATAATAATAATAATAATAATAATAATAATAATAATAAGAACTAGCATAAAAATAAAATAATAAAAAGAAAATCATAACAACTATCATGCATGCGACGTGAGAAAGAGAGAGACAGAGAGAGAGAGACAGAGATAGAGAGAGAGAGAAGAACTCACTAACAAGGGAGTCCGGAGGTGCCGACTGACCGCACCCGGCGGAGGACCAGATCGGCAGGCGTACAAGTGGCGGCAAGTCGGAGGATACCCGGCGGGGGTGTCTGGATCTGGCGAGCGCGGCAAAGTCGGGCCACGATTTCGTCTGCGATAGCGAAGGAGGAAGCGGTGCTCACAACGTCTCCGAGGTGGCTGGATGGCGGTTCGTTGGCGAGGTGCTCACGTACGGTCGACATCGAGAAATGGCATGGAGGGTTCACGGGCACGATTTGGACGTTGCGACATTGTGGAGCCGCGACTCTGAAGGAGGATGAGCGCGGCGGTCGGTCCCTGACTGGGACGATGAATGGAGGTCAGGTAAGATGTTTTGATTACTTTGGGTTTTTCTTTTGCTATTGACGGTGGTAGTTTACTGGGATGGCGACGACCGGTTGTTTTGGTCGGCCGGAGAGTAAAAAGACGTGGTGGCGTGGGCTTGGCGGTGGTGAGGAGGTTCCGACATGGTGTCGGTTTAAGGATGATGGTGGTGTTGGCCTTGGTTGGCCGGGCGAGCGGGGTTTGTCCTTGTGGTGATGGTTTTGGCGGTAGTGGTGTTATAGGAAAAATTTAGGGGTTTAGGGACAGGGCCAGGATGGTGGCTCGGTGGTGTCGATGACGGATTGGTGATCGGTTGTTGGTGGCAGAGGGCGGCTGAGTCTGGATGCCAGGGCCTGGTCGACACAATGGTGCGGAGGCCGGTGGCGGTACTGCCATTGGTGGTGGCGTAGGTATGATGGGTCGATGTCCGGGTCAATAGGTGGTCGATCGAATATGGTCGGGTGGTGCATTAGTGATGAGACGACGTAGAGGACAGGGAGGAGAGCGGCCAAAGAAGAACGGCGCTGTCAGCTAGATTAAGGTATCGTATTGGGGATGGGTTGTGTCGTGTCGGGAGTGTCCGACACGATATGGATGGATGTCCGGGATTGTCGGACACGGAGAAGATATTTGTATCTGTAATAGAAAAAGTAGTGGACGGAAAGGGGGCACGGACACGATGCACGAATTTGGTTGTGGTGGAGAATTTTAGTTGTGAAATGAAAAAGAGCAAAGGTGCCTCTCCTTATATAGGAGGTGGAAACTCCTATTTACATCAGGATTAGGATTTGGCTTAAACCCCTATGGATAAATCGTATATAAATTCAAATTAGTTTAAACTTAATTCAATAGAATCAATATCCAAATTTAAAAACTAGCTAATCCCATATTTAAAATAAAATCCATTCCAATTTAAATCTCCACAATTTCTTAAACATTAATCAATCGAAATTTAAAAATAATATTTTACAATAATAAAATAATGATAATAAATAAATATCCAAAATTCAAATATATATACATGAATTAATTTTATGCAATATTTACATAATCATAATGCTATTATATTTGAATAATAAAATAAAATAGCATTTTTTTTAAAATTAACTAAATAACGTATGCAAAATCTTGATGCGATGCACTTTAAAATTTTAGGCAAATAAATATTTATCGTATAATATTTTCGAAAACTATACTATCTTCTATATAAACAAAATCTATAATAAAATCTTTACATGAAAATATATACTCCGCATGTACGTATTCGCACTCGACGTACAAATGCAAAAAATAAAATAAATACCACAATAAATTTTTTTAAAAAATCATAGTAAATTTTTACGGGGTTTATATATGTCCAATGTGTCTTAGCATTCCCAATTTCATGCCCGATCCTGACTTAGCTTCGAATGACCATTGGCCTTGCTCAAGTCGACTGTTGGTTGTAGATCTATTCGTTTGAAGAAGCTGTGACCTTGTAGAAGAAATACTGATTTTTGAGATGCACTTGAGCGTTTGGCATAAGGGGTTTCAACCTGAACAACATCTTGGAGGTCTTCGAGGTCCGCGCTACCGGGTTTGGATTGATTGCCACCCTGAAGAGCCACAGGTTGTGCTCTGCCCTACTCAATAATGGCTTTATTATCTATATTGGATTGTGGGGGCTGCGCGTCCTGTTATGCTGGAAAGGCCGCAGGTAGTGCTGTGAGCTTTGCGTAGGATCTGCGTTCTTGCTCGGGCCAATAGTTGCTTCATTAGCCGTATTGGAGTTCCTCCACGTATGACTAGGAAGTGGCTCACTCTGACCAAGAAGTGATTCGCTCTGATGCTGCTACACTTTTGGCGACAGTGCGCTTCTGAAGATTGCACATTTGTAGATTTAGTTGTTTAGTCTTTATATGTAATCATGAAGAATCTGTAATAGATCTTGGTAGACATGACTTTTAAAAAACAACCCCTTTTTATTCACTGATTCTCTTGTGATTCTGAATGATGTGCGCAGCAACTTTGGTGCTTCCTACGCTTCTTTGTAGTATGGATGTCTCATGCGCTTTCGTAGATGCTGCGCTTTTTTCATGCTTCTACACACGCCAATATAAACTGAATAAATATAAGGGAATAACCTAGATCACAACATGGTCCAATAGCCTATCATCGAAATAGTAAACCACACCTACTACCAGACAAGGACAAGGGTGGCACACTATTCGTGAAAAGGCAATGTCGTATGGCTATATGAATGCATATTGAAGACAATTTTGGATGTATGGGTGGGTGATAAGGATATGGCACCGAATCACAGGCCGATGTCGGTTCACGAGCCGATATCTATGAACAAAAAATGGCACAGACAACTATGAACCGATCTATAAGGCTAATGATCCCACAATCTCCTTCAACGTTTACAAAATCTAACAAGATAATCCCGTATGTCTCCTGGTAGTCTTCTCCGTCCATGGACTTGCACTAGTCATAACTATGACTCGTACAAACCATCTCTCAATGCCAAGTCATCCTACCTAGACACAATCTAACTATCCAATAAGTCAACGCACCAATGGCAGTCAATATGCAACTCATGCATATGAAATCTTGCTCAGGGTGTCGTGTACTAATACGTGTCAAGGCTATAGAAGTTATATCAATAACTTTATCACTAAAGGTAAGTCCACTAACTATAAGTTAACACACGCACCCATAAGTCATCGATGAAAACATCGATGGCACCCAAATCAAACTTGGATACACACCACTATAACTGTAATCAACAAAAAATTGAGAAATAAAGATCATAATTAAAATAGTAAACAAAGGCAAGGTATCTTGCCTGGATTAACAGCAAAAGTATACAATATCGGTCTAACTCCAACTGCTGCAACCGATGATCATGATCCCGTAGAAGTATAAAATAATCTAATAAATATTACCACAAGACCTACCATATCTCATACTTACCTTATTTAGACTAAACTTGTCACAAAATAGTCAACTAGTCTATACGATTATTCTACCGTATATAGCAATAAGTTATAATAGTAAAAATTATTTGTATATCGTAAATATGTACTTTGAATTCTAGAAAATATTGATATTATATTTTGAATATATATTATATAAATATCTTTTAGAAAAAGATACCAAATTGCTATATTTAAGTATCAACACAACTTGCCACAAAGAATTTCAAAAAAAATCATGGAAAAATATAAAAAATATTTATTCTATAAAAAATCAGAATAATTAGGATTAGATATGGTTTTTAATCTAAATTTAGCATATTTATGTCATATTTAAATTCTACCAAAGTTTGGAATCAAATAGATGGGCTTTGATCGGTGTGTCCGTGTCCAAAATTGATAGAAGCAAATTGATGACATATCAACATAAAATTCTTCCAAATATTCATGAACAATGATTCTAAATGGTAGATATAGATGTTAGAGACCTTACCAAAGTTTTGTTTGAGATCAAATGGGGTTCGAAGTCGTCGGAATAGTCGTCGCACAGAAATTGGTCAATTCTGAACACGTTTCGGTGCAACGGATGCCACAGGCAAACATAGTGAAACAGTGTGCATTAGCAATTGGACTTGATAGAAGACATATAGGGGCTATTTTGGTCGCACAATTTGAGCTCCTAGAATAGCTGATTTAAGGGGCTATTTTGGTGTACTAGAAGCGGTTGTGGACATGTGAGAGTTTAATAACATTGTAGAGGGTCATGTTAGCTTCACAACGAATATTCGTGGAGGGTCATAGGAGGTCAAAAAGGGGACAAAACTGCCATTACGCCAAAAGGTGTCTCTGACGGCCAAGGTTGAATTTAGTTTCAGGATTTGCAAGGTGGGGAGTAGGGGTAGTTGTTTTTAGGAGTTTAATATATAAACTTTTGGCCTCATATATGTTAGGATTAATATCGAGGAGGTTTGGATTGATTTGGTAGAGATTTGGTCATCCAATCAACTCATATGGCAACATGCGTTAGTGGATTTCCATATTTGAAAAGATTGAAGATTGAGTCAAAGATGCATGGATTTAATGTATCTGGGATGCTATTAGATGTCCAAAAATCAATTAAATATGGTTCTACTATGGTTTGACACCCTAAAGTGGTCTCCACTAAGTGAGGTTGGCTAGAATTAAGTTTCAAAAATATTTCCAATAGAATTAAACACCGAAATGACTATAAATGAGTTTTATGTGTCACTTGAAAATAAGTAGCACATGAGACTCAATTTAGTGGAACACCATATGCATGTGTGTAGTAGGCTCAAAATAGGTCAAAATAATATATTGGGTCGTTTAGGTTGGATCGATGTCGAGTCCCGAAAATAAGTTGGAAAGTACGACGTTTTACTGTAGATAACCTTTTGGCCTATGTTGATCCAAAAAATGTGCGACACAAATAAAATACAAAATAACATATTTGTGTGAGACATTATATATCAAATTGAAGATAAACTTGTCTGGATCAAAATTCATGAATAAAGTTTCTAGAGGTTGTCATTTTTTCTGCTCCAAAAATCAAAACTACGAAAAAAGATTTAATGATAAAGAATAATAGTCGAAAAATATATATTAATAACTATATTAAGAAAAATAATTAAAAGTAACTCTAGAAATCTAGGGGGCTTACAAATACACATCCAAGTCCACTACCTGACGCATCACTATATACAACGAATCCTTCCGATCCAGAAGGAAGCGTCAAAATAGGTGCTAAGGTCAACCTCTTCTTCAATTCCTCAAAAGCCTTCCGACAGTATTCTTTCCATTTAAACTTTTGATCCTTATGCGTCAACCGTGTTATCAGTTCTGCAATCAGTAAGAAATTCTATACGAACCTTCGATAATAGCCAACAAGTTTGAGAAAAGTCTTGACCTCTACAATAGATGTTGGCGTCATCCACGACTCCGTAGTAGCTATCTTTTCCGGATTAACTGTAAGTCCTTCTCCCGAGATAATGTATCCAATAAAAAAGAACTCTATTGTCACGACCCGCTCCCGAATAATCTGACACGAGTCGGACAAGCCCAGCCTTCGTCGTTAGACACGACGAAGTAAGCTGTACCAATCTAGGGAAATCTAACCAGATAATCATGAACAAGTATGAAATCACAGCATCTATAAATGTATCCCAAACCCAGAGTAAAGTACAAATCTCAGAATTTATTACATTCCAGCAAAATGAAAGATAGAGTCTACTAGTCTCAAAATACATGGAAAATGTAAAGTGCTAATGGTAAAGCTCTAGGCTTCTGCAGCCTCTAAGTCGAGAGCAACTCTAGCTAGCTCTCCTGCATCAACTGGCTCTCGGCCATAATAAGTGTCGCACAGGGCCTCCAACTCACCTGCAACAAATCCTATTCAGGAGCAGAGCAAAGTACAGTTCTAGGTAATAAAAAAGACATCATGATATAATAGTACAAGGGAACATGGTATGTAAAGTACAAAAAAGAACATGGAGTATAAGTACATGAAAGAACATGGTGTTTGCCATTAAAATTGTTTGATTGAAAACTTTAATACAAACAGAACAGTGTTACAATGTAGGACTTAGATGTAGTCCTAGGAGTACACTTTTGTTTAAGCTGGGTCCTTAGTGCCAATGGAGCGAGTGGTAATGCGTTGACACCGTTGACGGGCTGACGATGGTTATCGGTTCTCTGAAGGTGTGGATTGCTCTGGGTGCTGGAGCTTGCTGAGAGGAGGAAGACGTTGAGTGTCTTTATCTGCCTCTCTGATGATTTCTTGTATGTTCGTTGTGGATTCTGTCTGTGTGTGTGAAGGAGACGATCCTTCTATTTATAGTTTTGCAGGCTGGCTGCTCATGCGCGTATGTGGGATGCGCCGGTGTGGGGACGCCACGTGAAGGTTGCTGATGGAGGCACGTAGATGATGCGCCCTGATTGGGGGGAAGAACTCTTCATACTGCTGTTGTGAGCCGGCACGTAGCAGAGGAGAAGATCTTTTTATTGCTGAAATCTTGGACGAGTTGAGTCAAAGGACACGTGTCATCGACCCATGGCTCGAAGATCTCAGATTTGGTGGGGGGAAGTAATCTGGTGAGCTGCGCCTTGATTGGGCGCAGGAGGAGGCTGCGGCTCATAACCTTTAGGGGTTACAAACCATTTAGAGCGCATGGCTTTTGAGGCACATGCAGGCGACTTTCCTTCTGTCTTTCGGGATCAGAGATCAGTCTGGGGCGCATGGCTTTTGAGGCACATGCAAAGCTTCAACTGGAGACTCTTCTTCTGTCTTTAGGGATCAGTGAAGAGTCTGAGGCGCACGGCTTTTGAGGAACATGCTGGTTTGGACGCATGGCCGTAGAGGCGCATGGCGATTTGGACGTATGGCCGTAGAGGCGCATACGGATGGCCACGTAGCAGTAGCCGTCGGAATAGAGTCATGATGATGCTGACGTTGCCGACGCTTCGTTCTCTGAAAAAGCTGTCAACTGTTCAGACTTTGGGAAGCGTGTTGCCAACTCTGGTGTCAGTTCAGCGTTTAATGTTTGTGACGTTCGATGGACAACTGAGTGGGCACATTGGTTGGTGTTCTACTCGGTATGGAGATGTGAGGGGGTGCATCCTCTGTGATGTGCCGGGTACTGTGGGGCGCATCTGTGTGATGTGCCTGATGCTGGAGGGCGCATCCATATGATGCGCTGTTTGGCTGGCATCCGACATGTCCTTTAATGATACGGCTGTCTCGCTCCTCGAGTGCTAAAAATAGCCGTTTGGCTGAATTCGAGGCGTCCGGTTCATCCATTTAATGCAAATTCATTGCAAGAATTCAGAGAGTCGTCCACTTGGCGCATGGGTTTGATTTGCCCGGCCTATAAATAGTGGCATGGAGAGAAGGTTTGCTCCTCGTTCCCTAACGTACTTCCAACATGAACTTGGATATGCGGGTGCATTCTGTTGACGAAGTGCTCCCGAGGGTGAAGATGAGACGTCGTGTTGTCTTCGATGCACTTGAAGGTGACTGTTACATCCAAAAGACGGAGTCGAGGGCTTCTGAGGCAGGCGGAAGGTGCCTGTTGCATCCAAAGATAGGGATGTTCGGGCCTCGTCTCCGTTGTTCCGGAAGAGCCGTAGATCGGAATGGCGGTGCTAGGCTCTCTTTTCCTTCAAAGTGGGTGTCGCAAACTTTGATTGTGTTAAAAGCTCCTTGTGCCATGATTTCGATCACGGTCTTCCTTGGTCTTTGGAGGCTCTTTCGAAGCCTCCCCTGGCCACAGCTTTGTCGTGCTCTTCTCTTCCTTGGTTCCAGCCAGAGGGTTAAATGCTTTGTGTAATCGAAGCACTTATCAGGTGACCCTGGCTGGAAGAGCAGCACATAACTGGGCTCTGTTTAGCCAGGTGAGCCTGGTTGGAAGAGTGCTGCTGAAGGGATGCACATAACTGAGCTACTGAAGAGATGGTGGGATGTGCCTGGCTGGAGGCGCATGGCATTTGCTGCGCCTAACTGACAGCGCATGGTGACTGCTGCGCCTATCGGAAGGCGCATGGTGGCTGCTGTGCCTATCTGGAGGCACATGGTGGCCGCTGCGCCTATCTGGAGGCACATGGTGGCCGCTGCGCCTATCTGGAGGCGCATGGTGGCCGCTGGCTGTAGATCTAGGATCTTTCTTTTGTAGAAATTCTCCTTTGTATAACCTTTTCTAGCTATGTAATAGACTTTTATATATAAATAAAAAGTCCTTCGAATGGCTTATTTGATTTTGCGGTCTGAGTTCTGGCGCATATAGTGCCTGGCGTATGGGCTTTCTGGCTGTGAAATTCCATGCTTCTACAAGACCCCCTTCAAAGTTTTCAAAACTTTTGAATAAGTTTTGGAATACTTTGAATAAGAAGCATGGAGGTCAGGGCGCATGATTATTGAGCGCATGCTTGTTCGGGCGCATGCTCCTTCCAGTTGATGATGATGACGCCTTGGTAACCCAAAAGATTAATGATGATCTTTTGGTTGTATTTGCTGTTATCTCCTCACGGAATCCGAAGCGACGGCTGAGATTACACGTCATCGGTTTACGCGTGCGACCATGCCCTATAAATAGGTGAGGGTTGGAGAGAGAGAGAGTTCATCTTCTCTGTGCCTTTGCTTTCTTTAGAGTTTTTTTTCAAACCCTAACCTTTTCTTCTTTGAGAGAATGGCTCCCAAGACTCCTCGCTGTGGTGCCGGCAAGGGGAAGGAGAAAGTGAAGGATCCTGCGAAAGTTGTAACGGCTGACGTTCCCCGACGGCCTGTCGAAGTTCGGCCAGAGGTGGTTGGTAAGTCTCATTTTTCCGTACACCAACGCACATAGACCTTGGGTCTTTAATGATGTGCTGCGGTCTTTGTTCGCCGACGCGCATGGGTTTAGACTCTGATGATGCACCGAGGCTGCTGACGCGCATGGGCTTAAACCCTGATGATGCGTCGAGGCTGCTGACGCGCATGGGCTTAAACCCTGATGATGCGCCGAGGCTGCTGACGCGCATGGGCTTAAACCCTGATGATGTGCCGATGCTGCTGACGCGCATGGGCTTAAACCCTGAATGCGCCGAAGCTCTTCTTTTTCTTGTTGCTTCTAACATTTTTCTGATCTTTGCTAGTGTCAGTGGCGATCCCGCCTTTGAATGAAGTGTTCTTGGAGGCTGTCTTCAACCAGATGGGAGTAGAGTATGATGAGGAAGTGATAAACACCGCTCAAGATGCTCTTATGCTGGATCAGCCTCCCGAGAGAATAACCCAAATCCGTGAGCAACAGTATGGGTTCCTCAAACGGATGATGGAACGTGGTGTTTTAAAATCTTCCACATCTGATAAATTGACCTTCTTGAAGCCTGAGTTCCTATTCGGAGACCGTCTCACTTCTACTGATGCGACGGTATTAAAGGTCAAGGAGGACTGGTTCTTTACAGCGAATGGGGTGCATATGACTGTTAAGCAACTTGAACGTCAATGGCCTTTGACATCCTTCTATCGCCTTGTTTCCCAGAGGAGGATGTCTTGGGATCTTACCCCTTCTCAGGGGGGAGCGGTGACTGGCGTCATCCAAATTGATTCTACCTCCGACCAAAGGGATACTTTGACCGCCACACGGTCTGGGTCTTCTTTCACCTGGCGGACTCTACGCCCCGGGAGCCTCTACAGTGACGTACCCATTGATATGTTTGCTTATAGTGCTTCGACCTTTACACATCGTATGTTTTTGATGGAACGCTCATACCTGAAAGGAGATTTTCGGGTAGAGGGTTGGTGCCATTACGTTTCCAAGTGGGATAAACTGACACTCTGGATCTTGTTACGGTTTCGGACCGAGCTTCGAGAGATTGGGTTGACTGCCGCGATCCGTGCTACCCAGGCGGGTGTTGATCTCAACAGGCACATGTTCCTCGCACTACTGGAGATGTTTGATATCCATACCGGGACCTTTTTTACTCCGGTGGGGGAATTAGGGTTCGCACTTCATGAGATGTACGAGGTATCAAAACTCCCTTGGGGGTCGGAAACCTATGAAGAGTACTTTCCCACCAACGAGGAACTTCAAGTCCTGGGGGACAGGACTGAGGAGATGATGGCCGTCTTCAAGGAAGTGGCGAGTCATCATTACTATATGCAGAGACGGGATAGGAACGGGACGCAGCCTCATGTGACCGCTTGGAGAGATTATGTCTTTAGACAAGACAAAGAGGATCCCTCACAATTTTCCACTCCACCGGCGCTCTCTCGTAGCAAAGTGTTGTCCAAAATGAGCAGGTTAGGGGAGAAAAATCCCCGAGGAAATGAAGACCAGCAGTCAGATGCACGCTCCTACAGCTGCTTCTGGCATCTTGCTTATCGGATGTCACCCAAGGCGGTGTTGGCGTCCTACCTGATGATATGGCTCTGGGATTGCGTGTTCGCGGGCGGATCCGGTGCCGTAGAGAGGGTAACCCGAAACTTAATCCTGCCAGCCGTGAAGCTGGTCTTTGGCCGGCGTTTGGCTCTTCTCCCCGCAATGGTATGTAACCTGCAGCGAGGTTTGCGAGAGTTTGCTGGAAATGTGATTCATGACAGAGGCCGAAATAATAACTTTCCGCGCGCCGAACTACCGTTTCACTATTTGATGGGATGGCTGATTTTGTATCATCCCAGTGTGATGAGTCCAGGCTCGGAAGAAGATTATAAGGCTGGAGATGCACTCCTTCATCGTTTCAATCGGAGGAGCTGGTCACATACTGGTGTCCCTGTTTATAGAAAGGTTTTATCCCGTCTTCAGGGTTGGAAAATTACCAAAGTTGGTCCAATCTACTTGGGCTTTGAGGCCAACGAAGATTTAAGGGATCTGGGCGAAGGTACCACCACTCTGCCTCAATGGGGATTTCGCTGGTTGCAGAGTATCCGGCCATCTCATCTGGTATACCGGAACAGGAATCAGTGCTACCTGGAACCATATTTGCCAAGCCGCTTTGTGCGGCAATTTGGTTATGCCCAGATGATGTTGGATAACCCTAGTATTTCTCTGGGGTATATTGAAAGTTTGTTGGATGGTGCACGAGCTTGGCATTACTATAATGTCGGATGTACCGGGGCTCGTTTTATGTTGCCCGCCCCAGATCCGCGGCCGTCCATTCTTTACTCAGCCGCCAAATTTTACTGTGCTATGGCTGCTGCGCCCTCCGGATATGACAGGAAGACCAGTCTTATTGCAGGCACCCAGTTAGCAGTGACCGGGGACGTACCGGTGAAGGCCCGATCGCATCGTCCGTCAGGGGTAGGTCACCGGAGTGCCCCTTCCGCATCTCAAGCAGAACCCTCGGGCGATCGATCAAAGCGATGTGCAGACGTAGGGATTGAATCTCCTGTACCGAAGAAGCAGAAGAAGGCGTCGTCACCGACGGCGTCATCGGATTCAACGTCCGCAGAGGTAAAGGCGTCCCACATAATCTGATTTTGGTTCCACTATTTACGAGGCTTCATCCTCTTGTAGGAACCGTTAAAAAGAAAACCTCGCACCCCAAAGTCAGGTGGGAGCAGGCGAGAAGGGACGGCGGGCTCGTCTGAAATGTGTATCCTGCCGACCATGATGTCTCCCATGAAGGAAGATCCGGAGGATGCTGTTGACGTGGAGATTCCGGTATCCCCAGATTATGTCAGGAGGGAAACTGAGGGTACAGCAGCTTCTGAGACGGCAAAGGTCACAACGGAAGCTTCAAGTGTCGAAGGTTTAATAAGCACGCCGTTTCCTGGTGGTGAAGAAGAATGGAGTTCGTCGTCTTCCGATGACGTTACTCCAGAGCTGCAAGAGCCTGTTGCGGAGGCAACAGAAGTAGTTGAGACAGAGGAGAGGGTTGAATCCCCTCTTTATCATGATGAGGGCAGGTCGGCTGTATCATTGCCGAGTCCTACCCCGGCTTCGACCGTGGAAGTTGAGGCGACGACCGCTCAGGATGCAGCGACAGATTCTGTCCCTGTTGATGATGAGACCCGTCTTCCGGTCGCGACCGCTGAGACGGGTCAAGAGACAAATGATGATCTTCCTTTTCTGCCAAGGGAGGTACCAACTGTTGATAGGACATTGGGGGTAGAAGAGGTGGCCGTTGACATCGGTGGTTCCTCCGGGCTTGAGAAGGGTAAGGGTGTAGAACCCTCTGTCGCTCCTTCTACTTGGGGGACCATCTCGACGCCTGTGCCGGCCCCTTCTGTTGCTTCGGCTCCTCGGGCTAGCAGTCCAGCCCCTGTTGATGAAGAGCCCATTGATGCCGAGGTTTAAGCCTCGCTGATTGAGGTTGGCAGATCTTCTTCCGGTCCGCAAACTGTAGTAGCTCCTCCAACTCCTGCGATGACGCCGCAGGTCTTGGCGGATGCAGACGAGTATGTGAAATTCCTCGTCGAGGGGGTATACAAAATGCTGCAGAAGGGTGTATCTGCTGTGATGGATGCCAACAGGAGTTTTACGACGGCAAAAGCTTTGGCAATGCCCTGCATCGAGCTGATTCGTATTCACCAAGGCCACGACCACATGGCCGAAATTCTGGAGGCTTCAGTGATTGAGCTGGATGAGCGGCTCGCGGAACTTCAACGCATCCAGCGAAACGATCTCTCTGTCCTGATAGATGCGGAGAAGGGGAAGCTGATTGTCGAGATCGAGTCTTCATACCAGGCCACCGTAGGCGTTTAGGAGCACGAGGTGGCTGAGACTGAGGCTACGGTAGAGCAGTTGTCTCAGTCCATAAAGACGACGGTGGAAACTCGAGCTGCATTGGAAGCTAATATCACGGATATCGACACCCAGATGCGCCGCCTTGAAGACCAACGGGCCCGACTCCAATTAGAGGTCGAGCTGTCCGGGCTGAACATGCAGCATTCAAGAAGGATGAAGCAACTTTTACTCAGCGGACTCTTGCCTTGGCGCAGCAACGACAACAGCTTGATGAGAAGCATGTAAGTGATACTTCCGCTGGGGCCATTGAATTGATGCGCCAAGAAGCAGAGCGACGAGTTCTGGCGACGGTGGAGGCCCGCGCAATCGACTTAAAGCTTCGAGTCAGGGAGCTCTCAGCCCATCCTGGGGAGATTCAGGGACCATAGCTTTTCCCTTTTTTCTTTTATGTTCTTTTGCAACCCTTACTGGGGGATGATGTAGCTTCTTGTACTCCTTTTTTCAGAAGAATAAAGAAGTCTACAATCTTTTTTGTGATGTGTTCATCTTTTGTTGTTATGAACTTGATGATTTGTGTGGACCTATTATCTTTTGTGCACCTTGGTTTTTAGGTACAGATAATAAGTTTGAAGGAACCATTATGTTTGCTCAGAGGTAATGTGGACATGGCAATCATTGGGATCGAAATGATAGAATCTCCCTACTCAGAGGTATTATGGACGTGGTAGGAATGATGTTGGGTGATACGCTGAACAACTCAGAGGTTATATGGACGTGGAAGTTCTGCGATCAATGTACAATAACGCAGGGGTTGTTTGTACAAGGTGTTTACTCAGAGGTAATGTGGACGTGGTAAACATGAAGGGTAGCGTAGGCTTACGAAGTGTAAGATTCTGCTTTGTAGGGTGTAGAGAGACAACTCAGAGGTAATATGGACGTGGTTATCTTTCTACTGGAAGATGCTACGGAACAGCTGGGTTCCGGAAGCGTATGAGTTTGTGGAAAGAGGTTGTTTTGGGGAAGTACATATTTGGAGGATGTCAAGAATAGTACTTCTTTAGGAACTTGCCGTTGATGGGCATCATGAACAAGTCCCTATTGGGTTTGGCGAGGCGGTAAGCACCGTTTGAGTATACCGTCTCTATGTTGAAAGGGCCTTCCCACTTGGGCTCGAACTTTCCTGGTGTCTTGTGGGTCAACACCATTGGTCTTCTGACTGCTAAAATCAGGTCGCCAACTTGCAAAGTCCTCTGTTTGACCTTCTTGTTGAAAGCCTATGATATACGGGCTTGGTAGAGCTCGATGCGTTGTTGAGCTAGGAGACGCTTTTCGTCAAGTGCCTCCAGTTCCCGCAGACGACGACATTGATTGTCCTCTTCTGTGAGTTTGTTTGTGATCGCTATGCGGAGTGAAGGTATCTGTATCTCGAGAGACAGTACCGCTTCGCTCCCGTAGACCAGGGAGAATAGAGTATTGCCTGTTGGGGTCCGTACCGTTGTGCGGTAGGCCCAAAGGCATTCGCCAAGCTTTTCGTCCCAGTCGCGTTTGTTGGATGACACGACCTTTTTGAGCAGCCTAACGATAGTTTTGTTGAATACCTCAGCCAATCCGTTTGCTGTCGGATTGTAGGCGGTTGAGGCCACGTTCTGAATGCGATTCTTGTCACAGAACCTGCTAAAAATGTGGCTGATAAATTGAGGACCATTGTCATGGATGATCCGTTGGGGTACTCTGAAATGGTAAATGACATGGTGTTTGATAAAGCTGACCACCCTGGAGCTTTTTACTTCTGCCAGTGGAACTGCTTCCGCCCATTTGGAGAAGTAGTTGGTGATGGCCAGGATGAAACGGTGTCCTCTCGATGAAGGAGGGATGATTGGCCCTACAATGTCCATGCCCCAGGCTTCGAAGGGCCAGGAGGCGACTGTAGGATGTAGCGGCTCCGATGGTGTATGTATGAAGTCTGCATGAAGGTGGCATGCATGGCACTTCTTAGCATATTCAACAGCGTCGGCGGCCATGGTTGGCCAGTAGTAGCCCATACGTCGCAGTCGATCTTGCAACTTAGGACCGGGTTGATGAGCTCCACAAGTTCTGTCATGAGCTTCTTGAAGAGCTTCGACTGCTTCTTCGTTGGACAGGCATCGAAGGAGGAGCCCATCGAAGGAGCGTCGGTACAGCATTTTGGTAGCTGTATCGTAGTAGAATCGAAAAGAGCGTCTCCTGACTGAGACGGCTTCCTTCGGGTCCTCTGGAAGGATTCCGTAGACAGCGAAGTCGATGAACGGGAACCTCCAGTCTCGGGCATTAACACCAGTGTTTGTCGGCATGGCGTGTGCCACCTGCAAGCATAGGTTGTTTCTGGGATAAATCAGGTCTCGGCCAGTCACCGTGACATAGTGTTGAGTCCCAAGGGGCGCTGCCAATGAGGCTGCGAGGCCAGCCAGAGCATCGGCCTTCAAGTTTTGTAAATAGGGGACATGTTCGATGAAGAACCCGGTGAAGGTTGAAATGATGTTCAACACGACTTCATGATAAGGGATTAAATCTTCATGGCGAACCTCGTATTGTCCCCGAACCTGGTTTACGACGAGTTTTGAGTCGCCGTAGGCTTCTAGATGGTCGACCCCCAGCTGTTGTGCGAGCTGGAGTCCCATGACGAGTGCGTTGTACTCGGCAACGTTGTTTCAGCACGGCTTCGAAAGAGAGTACGCATGCTGGATGACCAGTTGATCGGAGGAGACTAAGACTACCCCCACTCCTGGGATGATTTTGCCTTTGGGGCCTGTTCTCGAAGCGCCATCGAAGAACATCCGCCAAACGGAGCTTTCTTCGGTGACGTTGGATTCTGGGACCTCATCCGGGATATCTTCATAGAGTTTTGAGGATTCTGGGATGGGGTGTGCAGCTAAAAAGTCAGCCAGAGCTTGACCCTTGACAGCCTTTTGCGGAACAAACACCATGTTGTACGGTGTTAGCAGGATTGCCCATGTAGCCAGCCGGGAGTTCAATGATCCTGGCTTTGTCATGAGGACTCTGAGCGGATTGACTCGGGAAATGACATGAATTGTCTGACCCGAGACATAATGACGAGTCTTCTGGATGGCAAACACCAAAGCCAAGCACTCCTTTTCGACGGGGTTGTACCGGTGTTCGGCCCCGATGAGTGTTCGACTGAGGTAGTAGATTGCTTGCTCAAAGCCTGTATCGCTGTTTTGAGCCAGCAGAGCGCCAAGAGAATGATCCATGGCACGGACGTAGAGGAGAAATGGTTTGCCGGCGACTGGCGCTACCAGGACTGGCGGGCTTGTTAAGTAAGCCTTGATGTCGTCGAAAGCCTTTTGGCACTCCTCTGTCCAGACGTAAGAGACTCCCTTCTTCATGAGCTGAGTAAAGGGTTGACATCTACCGGAGAGGTTTGCTATGAACCTCCGGATATATTCCAGACGTCCCTGTAGGCCCCGAAGTTCTCGAAGGTTCTTCGGAGGGTCCATGTTGAGGATGGCTTTGGTCTTCTCAGGATCAATATGAATGCCTTTCGCTGTGTTGACAAAGCCCAAGAATTTGCCGCTAGAAACCCCCAGAAAGGATTTAGCGGGGTTCATTTTGAGTTGATGTGCCCGCATAAGATCGAAGAACGTCTTCAGGTCCTGTAGGTGATCTCCTTTGAGGCGGCTCTTGACTGCGACGTCGTCAACATAGCATTCGACTGTCTTGCGAAGATGTTGACGGAAGATGGTGCTCATAGCTCGCTGGTATGTCACACCGGCGTTCTTCAAACCGAAGGACATTACTGTGTAGCAAAAAACACCCTTTGGAGTCCTGAATGATGTGTATTTCGCGTCATCGAGGAACATCTTGATTTGATTGTAGCCTGAATACCCGTCCATGAAGGACATGCGCTCAAAGCCACATGTGTTTTCGATCATCACATCAGTGATTGGAAGCGGGAATTCGTCCTTCGGGCAAGCAGAGTTGAGATCCCAGAAGTCGATACAGACTCGTATCTTCCCGTTCTTCTTGGTGACAAGAACGACGTTGGCTACCCAATCCGAGTGTTGTTCCTCACGGATGAAGCCGCTGGTCAAGAGTTTGTCTACCTCCTGATCGATGGCATTCATGATGTCTGGACGGAAGCGTCGCTGTTGTTGTTTGATAGGTTTGGCATCAGGTAAGATGTTCAACCTATGCATTGCGATCTGTGGGTCGAGTCCCGACATGTCTTTATAGCTCCAGGCGAAGACGTCGATATACTCTTTAGCCAGTTGGATTAAAGATTCTCGATCTTCTCCTTCTAGGCTTTTACTGATGAAGATGGGTTTGGAAGAAGACCCATCCCCGAGGTCGATCTGCTCGACTTCGTCTTCGGTGGGAGGTTCGCGTAACTCAAAACAAGATTCCCATTGTTCTTCTAGGCGTTGGGCCCAGGGTTCTTCTTCGAAGGGTTCCGGCGCTTGGTCTTCGCCTTCATCTTTTTGAGGTTGTGCTGAGGTCATGTTAGCTGACAGCACTTTCCTGAAGACTGATCCGATACTGGTATCGAAATCCCAAGTCGATGCTTCGGACGAGTGGGATTGTTCTACGTTTTCTGCATCTGAACTCTCTGGGGTTGATGGTGGCGTGACATAGCCTAACCCCCGTCGAGTCCGATTATAGTAGTCCTGTGGCTTTCTATTGGGCATCGAAAGCCGGACAGGGAGATGCCGACCCTTGCCGTAGTTTAAGCCTTTATTGCTTTTCAGGTCGTAGCCCATCTTTTGGATGATGTGCTTTGCCGCATCTGTGTACCGATAGACTTGTACTCTGCCGGTATCAGGTTTGGGCTCGATTGACGGGAGGTCCTGATAACGCTCGACTTTGTCCGAGATGATGGTGCCTTCGTCTCGGCTCCGTGGAGGGACTATGAAGACTCCTTGAGACGGGACTACTCGATTATGATGGACGGTCGTTATTTGTGTTTGCAACGATCGTAGAGCGTTATCTAATGTATACATGGCATTCCAGTGTGGAAGACAAGCATAATTAAAAGACACTTTATTATTGATAAAATACGAGATCTTATCCCGTGGGATTACATTGTCAAAGGAGGGTGCCTCTACGTCAGCCGAGATATATTCACCAAGCTCCTCATCTGTAAGAACCGGGGGCGGACTAGGAGAGTCCACCACAGCTTTGATTCCGGGGTCTGAGAGGGTTATATGAGCCTTCTCTGACACCTTGGATGACTGCGGCGGCTTGCCCTTGAGACGCACTTTGAGAGGCGCCTCGGCTGCGCCTCCGGTGAGTGGTGCCTTCCCTTGTAATTTTGTCACCAGGGGAGCCGATGTTTGAGGTGGCTTTCCCTTGAGGCGTATCTTCAGGGGTGCTTCGCGAGCCGGTGCTTTTCCTGATAGCTTGATGCTCATTGGAGGCGCCTTTTGGGGTGGTTTCCCCTTCAGTCGGATTTTTAAGGGGGCGTCGGGAGTCGTCTCAGGCTCCATGTCCGGCTCTATTGTCGTCTCTGCCTCATCATCAGCGTCGTTGGCTTCCTACTCGTCAATGGGTTTGTACAAGTCGAAATCGGTGAAGTAGGCTTCAATCCCTATGAAAGGATCGATGTCTGCAAACTCCGTCCGGATGACGCCATTAGTGGATACATACTTTATGCACTGGTGGAGCGTGGAGGGCACCACCATGTACTCGTGTAGCCATGGTCGACCGAACAGGATATTGTAGTTGACCTCGGCATCTACTACATAACAAGTCACCTCAGTTTTGAGGCTGCCAATGTGGCACTTCAGTTGGATCTTGCCCAGTGGCTCGCTCTTGCTAGCATTGAAGCCACTGATGGTTGTATTGGAGGGCGCCAGCCGGTACATCGTGATCCCCAGCTTAGATAGCAGCGCCTTCGGGATGATGCTTAGGGAAGACCCAGGATCGATCTGAATCCGGCTCACCTTGACCGAGCCAATGTACCATGTGTAATACAGCGGTCGATTATGTCGGTGATGCTTGAGCAGCATGTCTTGTTGGGTGAAAGTTATGTTTGGGATAACTTCATCCGTGCAATGACAGTGCGCACAAGTAGTTGGGAGGTCTTCAGGCTGCTTGACCTGACTGAGAAAGGATTCAGCGTCCTTCAGAGCTTCGCAGAGAGCTTCTCGGGAGTCTTTAGAAACATGCAGGAGCTCGAACAAAGACAGGCGTGCAGGTGTACTGGCTAGTTGTGCCAGAATGTCGAAGTTGTGAGGCTTGGACAGCCCCGAAGCATTCTCCTTCCGTAGAGGTCTGTCAAAACGGGCCTCCACCTGCTTCTGCTTATTGGCTGCTGAGGGAGGCACCACCTCGGCGGTGGCTTCGCCGGACTGGGAGTTCTGTTGTGCACGTGTTTGTACTGGAAGTGCCTCATCTGTTGAAGAAGAGACGGTACGGCAAGACTTGATCTTCCTGTCTTTTGATTTGGAGGTAGGGCGTACCTCCGATTGAGTCACCTCGGAGACGAGGTCGGGGTGAACCCAGAGGACCTCTCCTCGAGATGTGGTGAGCGGGGTGAGTCCACTCACATTGTCACGGGTAGGTGGTAAGTTTACCACCTCCATTGTCGCCTTAGGGATGGGGACGACGCCATCTTGTTTGGTAGTTGGCGGCAAGGTGCCAAACTGAAGCAAAACCACATTGGCTGACACCGTCTTCTCTTCATAGTCGACAGAGATTACATCCGCATTGATCATGCTCTGGATGTAATTCTTGAGGACGTAACAGTCCTTGGTCGGATGTCCGACAAACCGATGGTAGTGACAGTACCTCGGGTTGTCCACTTTTCCGACTTCATCGGGCCGTTTTGGGTCCGGTAGCTTGATCTTGTCACCCTGCTTCAGTATCTCGAAAAGTTGCAGGGTGTCGTCATCATTGAATGAATAAACCTCCTTGGGTCTCGGTGCCAGTGGAGGTTTCTGAGTAGGCACAGATGCGTCTTTCGAGGCATTAACAGTCAATGCCTGTTTCCCCTTTGCTTCTCGTCCGGAGCTGTTAGCTGTAGACTTTTTCCCCTTATCGTCAAAGGCGGGGAAGCTGACACCCAGAAGACGTGCATTGGCCGCCTTCTTTTCTGCAGCTTCAGCTTCGATGATCAGGGAGCTCCAGTCAGGAGGGGGAGTAGAGTTGAGCCAGAGCTTCACTGCAGGCAACATGTTCATGCTGCAAGCGAAAAGGAGCACATGTTCTGGCATGCCTGGAGGTAGCCTGAAGCAGGCCTGTCGGAAGCGTTCGATGAACAACCGAACCGTTTTCTTTTTCTTCTGGCGTATCTCTATGAGAGACGCCATCGTCATGTCTTTCCTGCCGTCATAGAAGCGGTCGAGGAAGAGGCGCATCAGGTCGTCGAAGGACGATATGGAATTGTCGGGGAGACTGCAGTACCAGTCATACGCCACCCCTTTTAGGGCCCCGACAAAGATACTGGTGAGGAGCGCGTCCTCCTTTGGAAGATGCCCTGTCTATGACTGGAAGTACGTCAGGTACCGTCGTGGAGAGTCCTTCCTATCGTATGGGGTGAGTGCTTGTGGTTTATACTTTGGGGGATAAACCACCTTGTTCTACTCGAGGGGATAAGGCTGGGGAATGCCCATCTTCTGGCGTTCCTCTTGCCTGTTCTTGGACTCGAAGCGCTCCCGCAGGTCTTTGATCATTTCGACCATATCCTCCGTAGAGCTAGGAGTCGGAGAAGGAGATACCATCTAGATTGGAGCGTTTGAGGGCACCGAGGTCCGAGGTGCTTCTGTATCTGAGGGCGCCCGTTGGAGGGGCACACTCGACTTCCCATTAATTCCTGGGTCAGGACCAGTTGAAGGTCTCCTGATCAAGGCCGACCGCATCTCAAACACTGCTTGAGTCAGTGCTTGTATAGAGGCAGAGAGGGTTTTGAGTCCTCCCTCTAATGAGTCTATGTGCTGGACTATGTCCTGTGACGGCGCATCAGACTAGACATCATCCCCAGCCATGTATACTGTCCTGACACGGCCAGGAGTGGATGGATGGGTTGAGGCTTCGCTTTCGGCCTCACTCTCATGCGGGGGAGTTACTTCTCCTGGTGTTTGGCCACCCCAGCCACATTCTGGAGTTCATCTTCAATAGGCGCATCTGTAAGGGTCTGATTGCCCTCAGCTCCGTCTTGAAGGACCTCTTCGTTTCCAGAACTACCCCCGGCGGTGTCCAGGAGGACCTCCTGATTTTAAGGGGCTTCAGGGAGACTAGCCTCGCCTTGATGATGAAGATCCGCCGCAGCTGTGCTTTGGACATCTTCGCCTTCGGAAGGAGGCTCGACAAGGATCTGGCTACCCCCAGCTTCCTCCAAGAACTTTTTCCTCGACCGAGTGCCTTCAAACACTCCAGAGGTCGAGACAGCTGCCTTGGTTTTCCTCGGCTGGCTTTTGGATGAGGACGAGGAATTGGCAGTCGGCTTCCGGATTGACGAGGAGTTGGAGATCACGTTGCATGAAGCAACCTTTGGTTCCTCTTCTGTTGGCACCTTCGTCCCAAGGTGACGTCGGAGAGGTGTCGATGATTGCAGCCGTTGGAAGACCGACTATCTTGGTGGAGCTGCCGCCTTACAATAGCAGTTGATGGTGACCACCGCACAAGTATGCCCCGTGAGAGGCGTATCGTGCTTGTTGGTCGACTCTCCTGACCGGCGCTTGTGAGTGATCACGTTGCGCAGGTCATTGGAGGAGAGTGGTGCCTTCACGCCCCCTTCAGACGTATGGCAAGGCCAAACGCCGGGGTGGTCAGGTGAGTGCTGCGCCCCCTGATCTAATACCAAGCAGGCATCACGATCAGTAGTGGGGGAACCACAACATTTGAAGTGACTTGAACGAACCTCAAACGCACAACCAGAGGAGGCGCGGGAGTTCAAGACCACCGAGTTTGCCTTACTCGACTTGGTTGTGCACGCAGTAGATGCGCCCAAGCGAGATGAGAACTTTGAAGGTCGACTCGTTATTGGTACAGGAGCACCTGAGTCAACCTTGTACAGCTTGTCATCGGCAGCGCGCGTGATTGTAAGCGCGTACCTCTGGCCTGCTGCTGGCATAGCACTTTTATGGCGCATGGCCCGTGCCGTCTTGGATTTCTTCGTACTAGCCCGCTGGGGCGCATAGTACTCAGCATCCAACTTCTCCTCGCCATTACAGCGAGTGAGTCTGTTAAAGACAGAGGCTTTTTGTGGCGCATCAGAGGTAATGCGCGGGGCCTTGGCTGTACCCCTGCTCCGTCGACGCATCTTTCTCGCCTGAGAGGGAGATAGCTGGGGAACGTGGTCGGCCGCACGCTTCCCCAAGAGATGCGCCACATCGGCGGGCGCACCTTGGTTGCTGAGAACGTCAGCAGGAAGGGAAGGCTGGATTGCTGTATCCCCTTCAGTGGTGGTGCCCGAGGCGTCGACCTTGCGCACCCAGGCCGTGCGGATCTTCTTCGGCTTTGGCAGCCGCTTCGAAGGACTCGCACTTCCTTCAGAAATGAACTCCTCGTACGCCTGTTGATTGAGGCGCACGACCAGCGTCTTGTGGGAGGAGCCCACCTTCACGTCGTCGGCCTGTGACACGACTTTCTCGGAAGAGGAGAAAGAAGTCCCCAGCAGAGTCGCCAGCTTGTTTGCCATTAAAATTGTTTGATTGAAAACTTTAATACAAACAGAACAGTGTTACAATGTAGGACTTAGATGTAGTTCTAGGAGTACACTTTTGTTTAAGCTGGGTCCTTAGTGCCAATGGAGCGAGTGGTAATGCGTTGACTCCGTTGACGGGCTGACAACGGTTATCGGTTCTCTGAAGGTGTGGATTGCTCTGGGTGCTGGAGCTTGCTAAGAGGAGGAAGACGTTGAGTGTCTGTATCTGCCTCTCTGATGATTCCTTGTATGTTCGTTGTGGATTCTGTCTGTGTGTGTAAAGGAGACGATCCTTCTATTTATAGTTTTGCAGGCTGGCTGCTCATGCGCGCATGTGGGATGCGTCGGTGTGGGGACGCCACATGGAGGTTGCTGATGGAGGCGCGTAGATGATGCGCCCTGATTGGGGGGGAGAACTCTTCATACTGCTGTTGTGAGCCGGCACGTAGCAGAGGAGAAGATCTTTCTGTTGCTGAAATCTTGGACGAATTGAGTCAAAGGACACGTGTCATCGACCCATGGCTCGAAGATCTCGGATTTGGTGGGGGGAAGTAATCTGGTGAGCTGCGCCTTGATTGGGCGCAGGAGGAGGCTGCGGCTCATAACCTTTAGGGGTTACAAACCGTTTAGAGCGCATGGCTTTTGAGGCGCATGCAGGCGACTTTTCTTCTGTCTTTCGGGATCAGAGATCAGTCTGGGGCGCATGGCTTTTGAGGCGCATGCAAAGCTTCAACTGGAGACTCTTCTTCTGTCTTTAGGAATAAGTGAAGAGTCTGAGGCGCATGGCTTTTGAGGCGCATGCTGGTTTGGACGCATGGCCGTAGAGGCGTATGGCGATTTGGACGCATGGCCGTAGAGGCGCATGCGGATGGCCATGTGGCAGTAGCCGTCAGAATAGAGTCATGATGATGCTGACGTTGCCGACGCTTCATTCTCTGAAAAAGCTGTCAACTGTTCAGACTTTGGGAAGCGTGCTGCCAACTCTGGTGTCAGTTCAGCATTTAATGTTTGTGACGTTCGATGGACAGCTGAGTGGGCACATTGGTTGGTGTTCCACTCGGTATGGAGATGTGAGGGGGCGCATCCTCTGTGATGCACCGGGTACTGTGGGGCGCGTCTGTGTGATGTGCCTGATGCTGGAGGGTGCGTCCATGTGATGTACTGTTTGGCTGGCGCATCCGACATGTCCTTTAATGATGCGGCTGTCTCGCTCCTCGAGTGCTAAAAATAGCCGTTTGGCTGAATTCGAGGCGTCCGGTTCATCCATTTAATGCAAATTCATTGCACAGAATTCGGAGAGTCATCCACTTGGCGCATGAGTTTGATTTGCCCGGCCTACAAATTGTGGCATGGAGAGAAGGTTTGCTCCTCGTTCCCTCACATACTTCCAACAGGAACTTGGATATGCGAGTGCATTTTGTTGACGAAGTGCTCCCGAGGGTGAAGATGAGACGTCGTGTTGTCTTCGATGCACTTGAAGGTGACTGTTACATCCAAAAGACGGAGTCGAGGGCTTCTGAGGCAGACGGAAGGTGCCTGTTGCATCCAAAGATAGGGATGTTCGGGCCTCGTCTCCGTTGTTCCGGAAGAGCCGTAGATCGGAATGGCGGTGCTAGGCTCTCTCTTCCTTCAAAGTGGGTGCCGCCCACTTTGATTGTGTTGAAAGCTCCTTGTGCCATGATTTTGATCATGGTCTTCCTTGGTCTTTGGAGGCTCTTTCGAAGCCTCCCCTGGCCACAGCTTTGCCGTGCTCTTCTCTTCCTTGGTTCCAGCCAGAGGGTTAAATGCTTTGTGTAATCGAAGCACTTATCAGGTGACCCTGGCTGGAAGAGCAGCACATAACTGGGCTCTGCTCGGCCAGGTGAGCCTGGTTGGAAGAGTGCTGCTGAAGGGATGCACATAGCTGAGCTGCTGAAGAGATGGTGGAATGCGCCTGGCTGGAGGCGCGTGGCATTTGCTGCGCCTAACTGACAGCGCATGGTGACTGCTGCGCCTATCGGAAGGCGCATGGTGGCTGCTGCGCCTATCTGGAGGCGCATGGTGGCCGCTGGCTGTAGATCTAGGATCTTTCTTTTGTAGAAATTCTCCTTTGTACAACCTTTTCTAGCCATGTAATAGACTTTTATATATAAATAAAAAGTCCTTCTTCGAATGGCTTATTTGATTTTGCTGTCTGAGTTCTGGCGCATATAGTGCCTGGCGCATGGGCTTTCTGGCTGTGAAATTCCATGCTTCTACACATGGTATGTAAGAACATGAAAGAACATGGTATCTCTGGAATCACAGGAAATAAGTACAAGGTATATCTCCTGAACATGTGTGCATAATATCTGAAATATAACTAATTATGTGACCAGCTAGGGGTAAACACATGAAAGCACATGAAGCACATGAAAGCACATGAATGGTACGACTTAGGACCCGCGTGCACGATGCGGGGCCTAAGCTAAACACACTTGAGTTGTTTCTTGGGTTTGGTCACATAAATAGTATATTTTCCCTCTCCAGGTACAAGTAATAAGAACAAGAAACATGAGCACCAGAAATACATGTCGTGTTGCAGTGTGTCAATCAAGGAAGCACAGGATATAATAAAATGTATAAGTCCGTAGAGTGTACTTGCCTGGCATCGGGAAAGTACAGGTATCCGGGAAACTGGATATCCTTCTGTATTTAAATAATTTACAATTTGATTAGACTATGAACAAAATATCAACTAATTATACTTATAAACAAAATCCGATCTCTATGAATACCCTTTCTTAACTAAAGTATTTCTACTAAAACCACTAGAGAAAAATAATGATATCTATATCTAGTTAAAATTATAATCTCTATAGAGAACACCCTACTAACTTTGACTCAATTCCAAGCTTAACTTATAGCTAATAGGCTTCTAGATGTTTGTATTACTCAAATCTCAAGTCTCCCAATAATTCACATATCCTAGATTAATTTTTATAATCTCCATTTGCAATCACATGAACCTAGAAAACCCAATCAATATCTTAATGATAAGCTGAAAGAATGGACTACTAACATTCCAATTTGATGTAAAAATGACCTAACATGAGTAGTGATAGAATCAGTCATGTCAAGGCTGATTTGGATCAGTCTACTTTAAGCTGGTTCAACCAGTCTCAACACTGATCTAGTAAATCAGTCCTATAAGTGTCTCAGTCCACATGATACCATAGTAATTCAGACATTGTATCAATTCAGTCTAAAATTAATCACAACCAGTCCTAAACTGATATACACAATCTTAAATAAGGTTTCAAAACAACCAATGGTCCTCAACTGTCATCTACTATCCAATTTTATGTTGACATTGAACAGGGCAGGGATGTGAGCTCTATTTCAAGGACTGAGCTTTATTGTTACATATGGTTCCAGGTTATTAATCCTACTGAGACATTACACAGTTCAGAACTTTGAATTTCCTCATTTCTTCATATCAATTCCAGCTACAGAACTAATCCCATAGCCATATCCAAAATGAACCCACATTAAAGTACGAACTCAGATTCAAACTGAACTACTCAGGTTAACTCTTGGATATTAATACAAGGATTTATAATGTAAAGTACAAACTGAATCTGGTCCCATCTATTACTTAACATGTTAACTTCTTAAAAAATAGAGAAAATAGTCTAACTATCATAAAATAGTCTACTACTAGACTAGACATGGGGACTGATCCAATTAGTCCAGTTAACATCTAACTGTTGTCAAACCAAAATACCACATTGTATATGCAGGACAGGTATTCAAGTTCTTAGCTACACTGAGGCTATCTTTCCAAGTTTACACTGAGAGTTTAGTCTTCAGGTTACAATTGAGATTTATTCTCAGGTCACCTAATAGAACCAGGACAATGAGCCACCATACAGTACTTGAAATCTCAGGAATCACACCATCAAGAATTGATTCCCAATGCATCACACAACTCAGAGTTAGGTATCCACTAGCTTGTATACCAAGCTACATAATGAAGATAAATTCCTAAACTGAATATACCCTGAAATTGAATTAGAAACCAATTCTCAGTGATTCATCTAATGACAGGTTACTATCTTCCTTTCTGATACTCTTCAAGTCATGCCTAGTTTCCTAAATTGAGGTACATCTAGATGACTAATGTCTAGAAGAAGAGTGAATGAAATAACCACTTGTTTTCCCAGTTAAAGAAAAATGTAGGTTGCTAACATGTATCCAGGAATTAAGCTAAGCTGATACTGGTTCACTCTTCAGTTCAAGACACCAATCAGTCTACCATCCCTCACTTCAATTCATCAAAATAACCCGGATTCAGTTATGCCCAGTCAATGAGTAGGATTCAAACATGATACACTCCTTCTACTCATCCCCAGGTTGATACTTACCCTGACCTGACCCACAACAATGTCCAAAACTATTGTTCATAAGACTCCAATAAAGCAGTAATAAGTTAAAATCCCAACTCAACTATTAAGAATTTACTGAGGCATGTAAATTCAAAAGAACTAGAGATCTCTACCTAACATATATCAGAGCTTGCCATTTGTTTGTTAAAATTTGTAACCGAACATCACCTCTCACTAATACTCAGTTTATACCATAAATCCTATAATCAATCACAACCAATCCTTAGAAATTAAACTTGGAGGTTTAAGAAATACCTGTGAAAACCTGAAATAATACTCCACAACACTGCTCTTCAATTGTTGTTATGATTCCTACGTTCTTACTGATCTAAATCTGAACAACCAAAGGAACATAAATTATCATACATAACTACAACAACTTACTGGTCAATGATCCAACACAGATCGATCCAGAAAATCGAAGAACATCATCGAAAGAGCTATAGATTCAATATATGGATCCGGGCTTACCAATGTTTCAGGTTCATCAAATCGACCAAGAACAGATCGAATCAAACAGCTCCTCAATCAGATCTACAACTCAATGTAAGAAATTAGGATCAAATCAAAAGAAGAACACAATTTGAAATCATTCTGATTTTGAGCAGTTCTTACCTTATCCATTTGATCGAACAGTCAAGCCTAGAGCAATTCAAGCCATGAACAAACAAACTTCGAGGGAAAATCTCAAGAGGAGATCGATCGCTCCTAAATTTAGATATAAGAATACAAGGATCAGGAGAATGACCAAAACAACAAATAGATCTTCTTCAATAATCCGGTACTTACTGATCACCAACTCGAACTAGGACTGGTGCCGTTGTATTGGACCACCGTCTATCTCGTCGATGGTGTCGTCGTCGCTGTCGTCGCCATCATCATCCTTGTCTCCGCCGTTGCCTTCAAATAACTGATAAAGAAGAATGAGGAATGGGAATGGGTTCTGTTCTTGAGAAGATGGTGAGGAGAATGGATGAAATAAACAGTATATAAAGGGGGTTGGGCTGCTTGTGGCTCACTCCAATATTGGTGCCAAAACTGAAATTACAGCAGGTGGAATCAATAGCTCAATTGATTTTTCAAAATTAAAGAGAGAACACATTTTCTGAAAATAAAGAGATTCCTCATCCTGATTAATCATCAGGACAAAGAAGGGTGGGCCGGGTCTAATATCTCATGGGTTGGGCTAAAATAAACTGGGCTTACCAATTATTAGAGAAAAAGAAAAAGAAATTAATAACAATGAGAATTAATATATATGTACAAATAATATTTAATGATTAAAATCACAAGGATAAAAAAATAATATTTCAAGAATATGGAAAAATTAGGGTTATAAATCTCCCCTCCTAGAAAAATTTCGTCCTCAAAATTTAAAGGACAACCAATAAAATAAAATTTTCAAACAACTCAACTCAATTATTAAATGCAGGTCTTTTATTGAATTAGGAAAATTCTAAACAAAGTACAATCCAATCAAACAAACAGATCGGGATAGCGTTCCCGCATCTCGTCCTCGCGCTCCCATATGGACTCTCCCGGAGAGTGGTGTCTCCACATGATGCAGACAAGTAGAATAGTCTGGTTTCGCAGGCGCTTCTTCCTTTTATCAAGGATCTCTACTGGCTGCTCCTCGTAGGTCAAGCTCGGACCCACCTCTTGCTCTGAGTAGTCCACCACATGGCTCGGGATTGGAATGTAGTGTCGAAGTTGGAACACATGGAATACGTCGTGTACTCCCTCCAAGCTAGCTGGAAGCGCTAGTCGGTACGCCACCTCTCTAATCCGTGCCGTCACGTCGAAAGGCCCGATGAATCTCGGACCGAGCTTCCCACCTCCGCCAAATCTGATGACACCCCTAGTCAACGAGATCTTCAGGAATACTCTATCTCCAACCGCAAACTCAAGTGGTCGTCTGCTGCTATCCGCCCAGTGCTTCTGTCAATCCTGTACAACTCTGAGACGCTCCCTGATCAGTCTGACTTTCTCAGATGAGTCTACCACCATCTTTGGCCCAAGCAAAGCCCTCTCGCCAACGTCGTCCCAAGATAAAGGCATATGACATCTCCGCCCATACAGTGCCTCGAACGGTGTCATCTCGATGCTAGCCTGATAACTGTTGTTATAGACAAACTCTACTAGATGCAAATGATCCTTCTATGAACTGCCGAAGTCGAGTACGTAAACTCGTAGCATGTCCTCCAGCGTCTGAATGGTCCTCTCGGATTGCCCGTCCATCTGTGGATGATAGGCGATGCTGAACTTCAATTACGATCCCAAGCTCAGCTGTAGATCCTCCAAAAGTATGATGTAAAACGACTGTCTCTGTCTGAAACGATGCTCATGGGTACCCTGTGAATCCTTACGATCTGACGCGTGTAGAGGTCTGTAAGCTTCTCGGTCGACAGCCCAACCTTGAACGGAATGAAATGAGCAGACTTCGTCAGTCTGTCCACGATAACCCAAATAGCATCCTTGCCACTGGACGTACGCAGTAATCTAGAGACGAAGTCCATAGTGATATGCTTCCACTTCCATTCCAGAATAGGTAAAGGCTAGAGTAATCCTGCTGGTCTCTGGCGCTCCGTCTTGACTTGCTGGCACACAAGGCATCTGGAAACAAATCTGGCAACCTCTCTCTTTATCCCATACCACGAAACATACTCTCGCAGATCCTTGTACATCTTGGTAGACCCAGGATGAATAGAATACTGTGACTGGTGGGCTTCCTACATCACTTCCTCCCTCAAATCCTTGGGCACACACAACTGGTTCCCGTGCCTCAGGGATCCATCCTCTGCAATAATGAATTTGTTAGGCAATCCTGTCTCCGCCTGAGCTCTGAGACATCGGAGTCCTTCATCAAGAAACTGGGTCTCCTTGATCTTCTCTAACAGTCCTGACTGTATCTGCATGTGCATCAGCTGCCCTCCTACTCCTAGTAGAATAATGTCAATCCCAAGGCTCTCAAGATCCTCCAGTAGATGCCAATCCATAGTGAGATACATAGCAAAAGGATATCGACTGGGAGCATCTGCTACCATATTTGCCTTCTCAGGGTGGTACTGCAGATTGATGTCAAAATCCTTCATGAGTTCCAGCCATCTGTGCTGTCTCATAATCAGCTCCTTCTGAGTGAAAACATACTTCAGTCTTTTGTGGTCCGTGAAGATGCCCACTCTCTCCCCATACAAATAGTGCTTCCACAGTTTCAAAGGAAAAATAACTGCTACAAGCTCCAAGTCATGTGTGGGATAATTCTTCTTATAAGGCCTCAAATGTCTAGAAGCATAAGCTATAACCCACTTGTTCTGCTCAAGCACACATCCCAAGCCTTTTCCTGAAGCATCACTGTAGATGACAAATCCTTCTGATCCAGATGGCAAAGCTAGAACTGGTGCCGTCGTGAGTCTTTCCTTGAATTCTTCAAAGGCTGACAGACAGGCGTCGCTCCAGATGAACTCCTCGTCCTTCTGCGTAAGCTTGATCATCGGCTCTGCTATCCTGGCAAAATCCTTTACGAACTTCCTATAGTATCCTGCTAGACCCAGGAAATTACGAATCTCAACTACTGACTTGGGAGGTGCCCATGCTTCCACTGCTTCAATCTTCTTGGGATCCACAGAAATCCCTTCTCCAGTCACCACATGCCCTAGGAACTCCACTCTGTCCAAGAAAAACTCACATTTTGAGAGTTTCCCATACAACTTCTTCTTCTGCAAAATCTCAATACTATTCGCAGGTACTCCACATGCTCCTCCTCGGTCTTCGAATAGATCAAAATGTCGTCAATGAAGACTACGACAAACCTGTCCAGATACTTATAAAAAACTTTATTCATCAAGTTCATAAATACTGCTAGGGCATTGGTGAGTTCGAACGGCATCACCAAGAACTCATACTGGCCGTATTGGGTGTTAAAAGCTGTCTTCAGAATATCCTGCTCCTGAACCTTCATCTGATGATATCCCGACCGAAGATCAATCTTGGAAAAGACCTTCACTCTACTAAGCTGGTCAAACAGCTCATCAATCTGCGACAAAGGATATTTATTCTTGATGGTGATGTTATTGAGTGCACGGTAATCAATACACATCCTCACCGTCCTATCCTTCTTGGGCACGAAGAGTACCGGTGCTCCCCAGGATGAAGCACTGGACCGAATAAAATCTTTGCCCTCCAACTCATCAATCTGGGCCTTCAACTCTGCAGCTTCCTTTGGTTTGATCTTGTAGCAATGTTGGGACTATGGTGCTGATCCGGGCACTAGGTCGATGCTGAACTCCACATCTCGATCTGGCGACAATTCTTGCAATTCTTCGGGAAAGACGTTAAGATACTCTGTAATCAGCGGATGCGGCAACTCCTGGTCTCCTATAACATCTCCGAAGTAGACTCCCTCTGGCCTCTCTGTGACTCGTATGCTGATCTCGAAAGGTAGAACTCCTGGCGGGCTGAAGATCTCCTTTCCCTCATGGCAGTCTATTACGGCAAAATGCTCACTCATCCAGTCGATGTCGAGGACTATATCAAATCTGGACAATGGCATCACTAGAAGTTGAGCCTTAATCTCCCTCCCAGCAATAGTGATAGGGCATTCCACCATCTCACTGACTGGCACTACCCCTCCTACTGTCATAATCCGACAGTTCCTCCTAGTGGGCTTGGGTGTGAAGCCGTGTCTATGCAGAAACTCATATGATACAAAGTTATGGGTGGCTCCAGAATCAAACAATGCAATGGCAGGAAATAAATGTAAAAGTATAGAACCTGTGATCATATCTGGCACTGCCTCGTCCTTGTCAACTGCAGCCATGACGTAAGCGCGTCCCTGCTGTGGTCTTTCCCTCTGCTGATGCTGTACAAACTGCTGCTACTGAGTGGGTAAAGCCGGTCCTCTCTGTGGTGCAGCTGGTAGAGCTCTAGATGGTGCAGGTGGTGGTCCTCCAGCTCCTCGGGGTCCTCCTGCTAGTCGAGCTGTAGCCTGAGTGCAGTCCCTTATCTGGTGTGCATCTGATCCGCTAAAGAGGCAAAGTCCCAGCCTCTTGCGGTACTCGTCGATATGGCATCGGGGGCGATGACAAAAGGCACAACTAGTCGCCAGATGCTGTCTCTGATGCTGATGTACATGAGCTCTGGCTGGACGGTGACGCTGCTGCTGCTGTAGCCTCGCTGGATCTGAGTCTGGACCCTCTTCGTTGGTACTCTGTAATCAGCCTAGGATCTGCTTCCTTCTCTATAACCTAAGCAATCTTGAGGATGCTCGCATACGTCGTCGCCTGACTAATCGGCATCGCGTATCGCAGTTCCCTGGTGAGACCCTTCTTGAATCTCCAAGCTCCGTCCTCCGGTGCTCTGACTAGGTTCTCCGTGAACCTGCTGAGTCTAGTAAACTCTGAAGTGTACTGTGCAACCGTCATCGTCCCCAGCTGTAGCGTCTCGAACTGCATCCTCAGCTCATCCTGCTCCACATCGGGGAATTTTTTCCCTTAAACAGAGTTTTGATATCACCCAAGACACCTGGTGCTCCACCAATTGGGGCTCCTCCCGGTACCAAGCTCTGGACAAGTCAAAGAGTCACATACTTGCCACCTCTACCTTCATATTATCTTGGAACTGTGCCATCTTCAAGGTCCTCTCCGCATTCTCCAGCCATTCGTCTGCATAGACGATCCCCTCATTGCCCCAGAAGTCTATCGGGCAGAGGTTCTGGTACTACTTGGCCGTCCCTGATCTCGGTGCTCATGGTATTGGAGGTGTTGCTGGTGTCGGTGCTGCCGTCTCTCAAGTCTTGATTGCGTCGACGACGGTCGCTCTGAACTGTACGACTTACTGACTTTGAGCCTCTCGGAACTGCGAGCCTGGTGATTCTGGGCCTCCATAAACTGCTAAAACATAGCCATCACCTGAGCGCCATCAAACATCATCGTCGAGGGTAGCGACGAAAAGATCGGAGGCGGTAGTGGAAGCTAATCTGCCAGAACATCTGGTGCAGCCTGATCCGAACTGCCTGCAACTCTGGGCTGATCTGCGGTCTTTCTCGTAGTGACCATCCTATAATAGAAAGAGAACTTTATTGATTGACAAACCCTAAAACCTAATAAACAATATTTTTATAATATCAAAGCACCTGATAAACCTGATATACCCTTATTTTTTGATTTTTCCTATGCTGTGATCAAGTTTCCCCTAGTATAATCAAGTCCCCCAATAGTACGCTATGACCTAGGTACCATTAGGATAGACCTGCATGGGCCACCACTAAAAACATGTCACGACCTGCTCTCGAATAATCGGACACAAGTCAGACACGCCCAGCCTTCGTCGTTAGACACGACGAAGTAAGCTGTACCAATCTAGGGAAATCTAACCAGATAATCATGAACAAGTATGAAATCATAGCATCTATAAATGTATCCCAAACCCAGAGTAAAGTACAAATCTCAGAATTTATTATATTCCAGTAAAAATGAAAGATAGAGCTACTAGTCTCAAAATACATGGAAAATGTAAAGTGCTAATGGTAAAGCTCTAGGCTTCTGCAGCCTCTAAGTCGAGAGCAACTCCAGCTAGATCTCCTGCATCAACTGGCTCTCGGCCATAATAAGTGTCGTACCAGGCCTCCAACTCACCTGCAACATAACCTATTCAGGAGCGGAGCAAAGTACAGTTCTAGGTAATGAACAAGACATCATGATATAAAAGTACAAGGGAATATGGTATGTAAAGTACAAGAAAGAACATGGTGTATAAGTACATAAAAGAACATAGTATGTAAGAACATGAAAGAACATGGTATCTCAGGAATCACAGAAAATAAGTACAAAGTATATCTCCTGAACATGTGTGCACAATATCTGAAATATAACTAAGTATGTGATCGGCTAGGGGTAAACAGATGAAATCACATGAAGCACATGAAAGCACATGAATGGTATGGCTTAGGACCCACGTGCACGATACGGGGCCTAAGCTAAACACACCTGAGTTGTTTCTTGGGTTTGGTCACATAAATAGTATATTTCCCCTCCCCAGGTACAAGTAATAAGAACAAGGAACATGAGCACCAGAAATACATGTCGTGTTGCAGTGTGTCAATCAAGGAAGCACAGGATACAATAAAATATACAAGACCGTAGAGTGTACTTGCCTGGCTCCGGGAAAGTACAGGTAATCAAGGAAACTGGATATTCTCATGTATTTAAATGATTTACAATTTGATTAGACTATGAACAAAATATCAACTAATTATACTTAGAAACAAAATCCTATCTCTATGAATACCCTTTATCAACTAAGGTATTTCTACTAAACCTACTAGAGAAAAACAATGATATCTATATCTAGTTAAAATTATAATATCTATAGAGATCACCCTACTAACTTTGACTCAATTCCAAGCTTAACTTATAGCTAATAGGCTTCTAGATGTTTGTATTACTCAAATCTCAAGTCTTCCAATAATTCACATATCCTAGATTAATTTTTATAATCTCCATTTGCAATCACATGAACCTACATAACCCAATCAATATCTTAATGACAAACTGAAAGAATGGACCACTAATAATCCAATTTGATGTGAAAACAACCTAACAGGAGTACTGATAGAATCAGTCAAGTCAAGGCTGATTTGGATCAGTCTACACTAAGCTGGTTCAACCAGTCTCAACACTGATCTAGTAAATGAGTCCTATAAGTGTCTCAGTCCATATGATACCATAGTAATTCAGACTTTGTATCAATTCAGTCTAAAATTAATCCCAACCAGTCCTAAACTGATATACACAATCTTAAATAAGGTTTCAAAACAACCAATGGTCCTTAACTGTCATCTACTAACCAATTTCAGCTTTACATTGAACAGGGAAGGGATGTGAGCTCCAGTTCAAGGACTGAGCTTCATTACTACATATGGTTCCAGGTTATTAATCCTACTGAGACATTGTACAGTTCAGAACTTCGAATTACCTCATTTCTTCATATCAATTCGGGCTACAGAACTAATCCCCTGGCCATATCCAAAATGAACCCACAGTGAAGTGCAAACTCAGATTCAAACTGAACTACTCAGGTTAACTCTTAGATATTAATACAAGGATTTATAATGTAAAGTACGAACTGAATCTGGTCCCATCTATTACTTAACATGTTAACTGCATAAAAAATAGAGAAAACAGTCTAACTATCATAAAATATTCTACTACTAGACTGGACATGGGGACTGATCCAATTGGTCCAGTTAACATCTAACTGTAGTCAAACCAAAATACCACATTGTATATGCAGGACTAGTATTCAAGTTCTTAGCTACATTGAGACTAACTTTCCAAGTTTACACTGAGAGTTTAGTCTTCAGGTTACAACTGAGATTTATTCTCAGGTCACCTAATAGAACCAGGACAATGAGCCACCATACAGTACTTGAAATCTCAGAAATCACACCATTAAGAATTGATTCCCAATGCATCACACAACTCAGAGTCAGGTATCCATTAGCTGGTATACCCAGCTATATAATGAAGATAAATTTCTAAACTGAACATACCCTGAAATTGAATTAGAAACCAATTCTCAGTGATTCATCAAATGACAGGTTACTATCTTCCTTCCTGATACTCTTGAAGTCATGCCTAGTTTTCTAAATTGAGGTACATCTAGATAACTGATGTCTAGAAGAAGAGTGGATGAAATAACCACTTGTTTTTCCAGTTAAAGAAAATTGTAGGTTGCTAACATGGATCCAGGAATTCAGCCAAGCTGATACTGGTTCACTCTTCAGTTCGAGACACCAATCAGTCCACCATCCCTTAGTTTAATGCATCAAAATAACCAGGATTCATTTATGCCCTGTCAATGAGTAGGATTCAAACAGGATACACTCCTCCTACTCATCCCTAGGTTGATACTTACCCTGACCTGACCTGACCCGCAGCAATGTCCAAAACTATTGTTAATAAGACTCGAACAGAGCAGTAATTAGTTTAAATACCAACTCAACTATTAGGAATTTACTGAGGCATGTAAATTCAAAAGAACTAGAGATCTCTACCTAACATATATCAGAGCTTGCCATTTGTATGATAAAATTTGTAACCGAACATCACCTCTCACTAATACTTAATTTATACCATAAATCCTATAATCAAAAACAACCAATCGTTAGAAATTAAACTTGGAGGTTTAAGAAATACCTATGAAAACCTGAAATAATGCTCCACAACACTGCTCTTCAATTGTTGTTATGATTCCCACGTTCTTACTGACCTTAATCTGAACAACCGAAGGAACATAAATCATCATACATAACAACAACAACTTACTGGTCAATAATCCAACACAGATCGATCCAGAAAATCGAAGAACATCATCGAAAGAGCTATAGATTCAACATATGGATCCGGGCTTACCAATGTTTTAGATTCACCAAATCGAGCAAGAACAGATCGAATCAAACAGCTCCTCAATTAGATCTACAACTCGATGTAAGAAATTGGGATCAAATCAAAATGAGAACACAATTTGAAATCATTCTGATTTTGAACAGTTCTTACCTTATTCATTTCATCGAACAGTCAAGCCTAGAGCAATTCAAGCCACGAACAAACAAACTTCGAGGGAAAATCTCAAGAGGAGATCGATCGCTCCTAAAATTAGATCTAAGAATATAAAGATCAGGAGAATGACCAAAACAACAAGTTGTAACACACAGTTTTCCAGATGAGGGTAATTTTGAAATTTTGTAAATATAATTATTATTTATTGATATTTATTTTTATATTATGATTTTTGGTGATTTTTAACCATTTTTAAACTATTTTAAATCATGACTTATAATTTTGGTGTTTTGATAGTGTAACCGTAGAGACTGTCTATCCTAGAGCCTAGCCATGTGATTAGGGTACTTCATTATTTTTAGCTTGAGGGTATTTTGGTCTTTTTGAATTAATTGAATTTATTATATATTTATTTGGAATTTAATATAATTAATGGGATGGTGTGATTTTAATATCATTTAATTGATTGTCTTGTGTTGTGTTTAGCCTAACATAGATTGACCTAACCTAGATTAGTCATACCTAGACTTAGGTAGCCATGGTTAGTGATGGTTAGTATTGATTAGTTTTGATTTAGTCATGATAGTTAGAGTTAACTAGGTTGCATTTAAGTCATATGTGAAACCTAGGTTGTAGGCCCATGATTTGACTAAGAGGAATGATAGCCCTAGATCAAATCCCAAAAACCCTAACCTAATATCCTATGGCTGGTCACTTAGGGCATGTCCCTATAATATCCCTCTCAACTACTTGCCTCCTTTTGTTCATCTCTTCATTTTTGCAAGAACAAGGTTAGCCTCCATTGAAACTTCTTCCTATTTTATTCAATATTAATCCTTTTTCATCCAAACTTCTTCCATGGTGATCTAATTTGAGGTTCCTTACTGTTCATGGAGAGAAATCTCAGGTTTGGACCAATTTAGAGAGTTTTGGCTAAGAAGGAGAAACCCCCCTTTGGAGCTTCTCATTGGAATTACAACATATAGGTAAATCCCTATTCCCTCCACAAAATTTAGTTTTCTTTACATGGATAGGAAGCCCTAGGTGTCCCCTAGCCGTAGGTATTGGATTTGTGTCGATTCGTATCCGTTTGGTGTTCGTATCGGACACGTATCATGATATGTGTGCTTGTGTTTGATGAAATGCTTGAATTGATTAAATCTTGATATTTTCTAAAACAAATTACATATTTGGGAAGCCCTTGATGTGTGTTTTTGAAACCCCACTGACTGAGCTGGATTTGGACTCGTGTCCGTCTAAAATGGACACGAACATGCTGCACGACACCCTCGTGCTGTGTCCTGCTACCCGACCCCAATTTCTCCCTATACAGGACACGTGGACACGTAAGACTTGACATGGGGGTAGGGGCAATGTCTGTGAAGCCTCCCCCAAAGTTTCGTGTCGAGTCGTATCGTGTCGAGGGAGCACGGACACGTGCACCGATCTTACACTGCACTGTTTCACACGAACAGCAGCTCCTGACACGGGCTTTGTGTCCCTTATGGACACATCGTGGTGACGTGTCAGGAATACGAATGTGTTGCCCTAAGTTGGGTGAACACAAGGACACGAGCACAGGTCCTCGTGTGTCTTGTGTCGTATGTACGAGGCCATGACACGCGTGCACGAGGAATATATTGCCTGCCTTTCTGATACTTCGTAAATTCTGTTTTGGACACGTTCGTGTCCACCTTGTAGGACACAAACACCCTCCCCATGACACATACTATGTGTACACCTGCCTGCACACTTTATTTACTGATTTAATTGGGTTTTTTAACTCGAAATTAAGGTTTTTATATATTCTCTGATACATGTTCTCAGATTTAACCTCTGAAATTCGATTCCTATTTTAAACTGAATTTTGATGTTAAAATTTGCCATGTTTAATTCGTATACATGTGTGTTAGTCACTGAAATGTTGGTTACATGATTTGGTGTGATGATATTAAGGGAATTTGGTTTTCGAAATTAGTTTGAATCTAATGTGTTAACTGTATTGATATTACCAACTGTCATTTACCATTCCTGAGTTAATTCCTGTTTCTAAACCTGAACTCTTGATGTTAATTTACCATGCTAATTCATATACACATGTATTTGTTTACCATTAAGTTGATTCATGAGTTGGGTTTTCAAATTTGGCTTTAGGATTGCTATATGAAGATTGAATCAAAAACTGAGATTTGCATTCAAACAAAACTGAGATTATGTCACTAATTACCTGAGATTTAATGGCATGCATGGGTTTTATATTGATTTATGTTAAGTTGTATTTAGGCTTTCAAATTTGTTGGAACAGATAACCTGTACAGAACTAGAATGTGAAATTATTTTTTTATATCTTAAACTGATTTCGATGTTGCCAATTCAGATTTTCCTTACCAGTGAGCATTGGCTTGGGTTTTGTAAATATATAGTTAAAATTGTGTTGCCTTCTCAGTTTTCTTCACTATGAATTGGTTGCTAGCTTTAGTTGATTTGTAATTGAATTACACTTGAACTAAACTATGTATCTATATCACTGAATTTTCCTATTTTGACATACCCTTACATGTAACTGAACACACACATCTCCTCAACTCAATTCCTGTCACATAACTGAGATTGAGTTCATGAACTGATTTCAAATTAGTTGAGTTGTTTTCAATTGATTATTGTATGTACACATATCTGAACACACACAAAACTGGGAACCCGAGTCCGGTAAAACCTGAGAATGGGTTACACTGTTTTCCTTTCACTGTAAAAATGATAATTTAGGTTCCTACTGAAATTTTGAACACACACACTCAATTCCAGGATTCCTTGGAACATGAGTTACACTCACACACATGAGTATGTTTACTGCACACACTGTACTCTCTTTTGCCACTATTGACACACACTGTTCACTCTTCACATTAACACACAATCAGTCACTCCTCTCATTGTTACATACACATTGGTCACTCCTCATACATCACTCCATATAAACTTATATATGTTCAACCCATTCAGCAGCCCCTAAACCAAGCCTACAAGTAGCCATGTAGCTGTCACAAACCAGTCCATTGTTGCCCACAAATCAGCCTTCATGACAGCCTTGTACAGTCCCTAAAACCTGTCCCCATTTCACTCCAAATCAGCCCCCACATGGACACCATGTATCAGCCATATTAGCCCCTTTGTTTAGCCTATATATTCATCCCCTATATCAGCCTTAGTCCAGCCCACATCAACCACCATCAAGTAGCCTAAAACCAGTCCATCTCCATTCATCCATACACACCCCTCTTTCTCCCATTCTATATATGCACACATATGTAGGTTCACATATATAGTTTTCCTATACATTTTTATGTATATATATGATTAGTTAAATATGATATTTATATGTACTTAAATATATGGGTGATACAATGTAGAATACAATGAAAATAGGCTTGTATGATATGTAAAATAGGTAATACAATATATGCATGAATAATGTAGTATGTAAATTTTAGATTTGATAGCCTGTGTAGCCTTGTGATAATGTATGAGTGCTAGTCTAGGCTTGGTTAGGCCTAGTGAGACTTGTTAGACTTGTTTGGGCTAGGACTTGACCTAGTTTGACTAGTCTAGTTGACTAGAGTTGACCGAGAGTTGACTTTGGTCTAGTTTGACCTAAACAGCATGCAGATGCATAGTAGATTACATTTATCATCTCCTGTATACATCTTGACTTGTGTTGCTCTAACTAGGAGTCAGGTACCTCATCTCGGACAGTACATTTACTTAAGACATTCAGATACGAGGTGAGTACATTCTCTGACCGTTTCATACTTGCTAGAACGTCTATTCTTGCCATAGATTAATTTATTTGATGCTAACACGTTGGTAACACGGATTGGTACTATATGGATCTTCTTTTGCGTTATTATCTCCTTGCGTTCACTAAATATATATTTCGATGTGCGTTTCACTAACATATTGTATTTATTGAATACCCTTATCATTGTACACTCATTGTGCATATTGTACTCTCATTATCACATTGAGCTCTATTGTACAAGCCAATGTACAAGCCATTGTATAAGGTAAAGTAACTGAATTGGATCCTTGTGTATTGATTGTGGAGGGAGAGTAGAAATGGTGATGTGATCAATCCTATTGTATAAGAAATTGTATATGTCCATTGTACACCCACGTATAAAGGAGTCCCATTTTATTGTATAACCTAACCCGTTTACATAACCATATTGTACTTTAAATCACATATTGCTTACAGTTCTTACTTATCATATATAGATATTTCCTATTATCATATCCTTCTGTTTTTCATATACATCTTCTTTCAGCGTTTCATGTATCGTACTCTGTTGTACGTTATATTTTCTAACCTGTTATGAACTACGTGAGATATTTTGTGCTTGCTCCCGTCCTGACTGGACCTGTTGAAAATTTTACAGAGGATGATGGGGAACCCTGCACCCCTTACTTGGAGCTTGCCTAGTTGACACTCGCGACCTGGACCACTGGGGAGGTTCAGGCAGCTGCTGAGGATGATACCTTGCATAGTATAGATAGCTTAGATTGTTCTTTCTTTCATGTTTAGTTGTTGTTCTTATTTCAGAGTTGTATATTTATAGATGTTGAGACTTGTGATTTCTTTCTGTTGTACCTCAGTTAAGGATTTCTTTATCTATTCCATCGTGTTTCATTCTACCTTAGATTGTGATTGAGTTGTACCTCTGTGTTGGACTCCTTTTGGAGAGTATTCATATTATGCTAGTTATAGTTCATAACCTAGAACAACGTTCTACCGCCGACACTACGGCGTAGGCTGGGCACTGTTACGTACTTGTACCCTCACAGTGGGTGCGGGTCGTGACACTTTTTTAGTGGTGGCCCATGCAGGTCGAATTTATGTAGTGGTATTCGAACTAGAGTATCACTACAGCCTACAGTAGTATTAGGATATTTTTGGAGGTACTCAATCACATTAGAAAAAACTCTTAATCAGATTCCTTTTGTCTAAAATTGTTGCTTACTGATTTCCCTTGAATATAAACTGTCCTCCTTTGAATTTTCGCTTCATTCTCAGAAATTGCTTCTTGTTTTGATCTGTTTTCATGATGGTTATGAAGACACGATCTCATCGCTTTGGTTCGAGGGATACTATCGAGAGGCTGGCCACCTCTCGTCCTGTTCATCAGGGCCTCGAGATCGTAGCTCCTGTTCATCAGGACAGTCGATGATGCACAGACCATTGGAGATCTTACTGTAAGTTCCGTTCTTCTCGATTCTATTCTCGAAATTGTCTTTTATAACTACCTTGAAATCCGATTCCATCTGTTCCTTGTTGATTGATTAATTTTGTCATATTGCTCTTTCGTTATGTTTGTTTTCTTCTTCTTCTGAAAAAATCATATGGGCTAGGTCACCTCAGTTATGGGATCTAGAATCTTCGATAGTCGTCTTAGTTGGCATAGTGAGGACATGTAGTCAGATTTTGGATGTATTTCTCAGGTATGGGAATTTAAGGTTTTCGCCGTCGCATGCGACAATACGAAAATTTTAAATACCATAAACCTAGAGGTACGTACCTTAGTCAAGGACTCTGTGATTATCGTAGCCTTGCTCAGAAGCATGATGAAGACTCTGGACAACATGATTTCGGACAGACGCATATGATTAACAGATTGTATCTTGAGAAGGTTTTAAACATCATACCCTTTTGTTGTTATAAATAACTTATGAGTAGGAATATTTTAGTTTGTAGAACTTATTCATAGGTAGATCTTCATAGTGTAATGATATGACGACTTGTAGAGTGTCTGTACCCTAGAGATGATAGTTAGTAGTGGTATTAGAATAGTAACCCATCGTAGATGATTTCTCTGTTATTTATAATAACAACCAGTTTACACCTATAGGATGTTAGTTTGCCATACAACCTTGATGATTTATTATTGTTTTCCTTTACCCTTCCAGTGAGGCACCCAGTGACCAGAGCCTGTCCTTGAGTATAGTTGTAGTTCACCTAAGACTAAGAGGCCTATATACGTATAGATTGCAGATGATATACTTAGGATATATGTGATGGGTTGTTGTTCTTGAGCATATGTATATGTGGTATTTGGGATTGGTGTGCTTAGTTTATAGGTATTTAGTAATGGGCGACTTGATAGGATTGGGAAGTTAAGAGCTAGTCTATTATAGAGTTTTCTTTGCTAATCCCTAGTTGCCAACACTAGGTAGTTAGCATAGGTAAAATCCAAAGAAGTTGACCAGCTGATGACCAAGTACTAGGATGTTGAGAAATTGTCTAGTGATTGACCCTTGACTATGTTTGACCTAGAAGGGGGTACGATCATCTTAATTTCGAGGACAAAAATTTTATAAGGTGGGTAGGATTGTAACACCCAGTTTTCTAGATGAGGATAATTTTAAAATTTTGTAAATATAATTATTATTTATTGATATTTATTTTTATATTATGATTTTTGGTGATTTTTAATAATTTTTAAACTATTTTAAATCATGACTTATGATTTTGGTGTTTTGATAGTGTAACCGTAGAGACTGTCTACCCTAGAGCCTAGCCATGTGATTAGGGTACTTCATTATTTTTAGCTTGAGGGTATTTTGGCCTTTTTGAATTAATTGAATTTATTATATATTTATTTGGAATTTAATATAATTAATGGGATTGTGTGATTTTAATATTATTTAATTGATTGCCTTATGTTGTGTTTAGCCTAACCTAGATTGACCTAACCTAGATTAGTCATACCTAGACTTAGCTAGCCATGGTTAGTGATGGTTAGTATTGATTAGTTTTGATTTAGTCATGATAGTTAGAGTTAACTAGGTTGCATTTAAGTTATATGTGAAACCTAGGTTGTAGGCCCTTGATTTGACTAGGAGGAATGATAGCCCTAGATCAAATCCCAAAAACCCTAACCTAATATCCTATGGCTGGTCACTTAGGGCATGTCCCTATAAAATCCCTCTCAACCACTTGCCTCCTTTTGTTCATCTCTTCATTTTTGCAAGAACAAGGTTAGCCTCCATTGAAACTTTTTTCTATTTTATTCAATATTAATTCTTTTTCATCCAAACTTCTTCCATGGTGATCTAATTTGAGGTTCCTTACTGTTCATAGAGAGAAATCTCAGGTTTGGACCAATTTGGAGAGTTTTGGCTAACAAGGAGAAACTCCCCCTTTGGAGCTTCTCATTGGAATTATAATATATAGGTAAATCCCTATTCCCTCCACTAAATTTAGTTTTCTTTGCATGGATAGGAAGCCCTAGGTGTCCCCTAGCCGTAGGTATTGGATTTGTGTCGATTCATGTCCGTTTGGTGTCCGTATCGGACACGTATCATGATATGTGTACTTGTGTTTGATGAAATGCTTGAATGGATTAAATCTTGATATTTTCTAAAACAAATTACATATTTGGGAAGCCCTTGATGTTTGTTTTCGAAACCCCACTGACTGAGCTCGATTTGGACTCGTATTCGTGTCCAAAAAGGACACGAACATGTTGTACGACACCCTCGTGTTGTGTCCTGCTACCCGACTCCTATTTCTCCCTACACAGGACACGTGGACACGTAAGACTTGACATGGGGGTAGGGGCAATGTCTATCAAGCCTCCCCCAAAGTTTCGTGTCGACTCGTATCGTGTCGAGGGAGCACGGACACGTGTACCGATCTTACACTGCACTGTTTCACGCGAACAACAGCTCCTGACACGGGCTTCGTGTCCCTCGTGGACATGTCGTGGTGACGTGTCAGGGACACGAATGTGTTGCCCTATTTTGGGCGAACACAAGGACACGAGCAAAGGGCCTCGTGTGTCTTGTGTCGTATGCACGAGGTCACGACACGCATGCACGAGGAATATATTGCCTGCCTTTCTGATACTTCGTAAATTCTATTTTGGACACGTTCGTGTCCACCTTGTGGGACATGAACACCCTCCCCATGACATATACTATGTGTACACCTGCCTGCCAACCTTATTTACTAATTTAATTGGGTTTTTCAACTCGAAATTGAGTTTTTCACATATTCTCTGATACATGTTCTCAGCTTTAACCTCTGAAATTCGATTCCTGTTTTAAACTTAATTTTGATGTTAAAATTTTCCATGTTTAATTCATATACATGTGTGTTAGTCACTGAAATGTTGGTTACATGATTTGGTGTGATGATATTAAGGGAATTTGGTTTTCAAAATTAGTTTGAATCTAATATGTTAACTGTATTGATATTACCAACTGTCATTTACCATTCCTGAGTTATTTCCTATTTCTAAACCTGAACTCTTGATGTTAATTTACCATGCTAATTCATATACACATGTATTTGTTTACTGTTAAGTTGATTCATGAGTTGGGTTTTCAAATTTGGCTTTAGGATTGCTATATGAAGATTGAATCAAAAATTGAGATTTGCATTCAAACAAAACTGAGATTATGTCACTAATTACCTGAGATTTAATGGCATGTGTGGGTTTATATTGATTTATGTTAAGTTGAATTTAGGCTTTCAAATTTGTTGGGACAGATAACCTGTACAGAACTAGAATGTGAAATCATTTTTTTACATCTTAAACTGATTTCGATGTTGCCAATTCAGATTTTCCTTACCAGTAAGCATTGGCTTGGGTTTTGTAAATATATAGTTAAAATTGTGTTGCCTTCTCAGTTTTCTTCACTATGAATTGGTTGCTAGCTTTAGTTGATTTGTAACTGAATTACACTTGAACTAAACTATGTATCTACATCACTGAATTTTCCTATTTTGACACACCATCACATGTAACTGAACACGCACATCTCCTCAACTCAATTCCTGTCACATAACTGAGATTGAGTTCATGAACTGATTTCAAATTGGTTGAGTTGTTTTCAATTGATTATTGTATGTACACATATCTGAACACACACAAAACTGGGAACCCGAGTCCTATAAAACATGAGAATGGGTTACACTGTTTTTCTTTTACTGTAAAACTAAGAATTTAGGTTCCTGCTGAAATTTTGAACACACACACTCAATTCCAGGATTCCTGGGAACATGAATTACACTTACACACATGAATATGTTTACTGCACACACTGCACTCTCTTTTGCCACTATTGACACACACTGTTCACTCTTCACATTAACACACAATCAATCACTCCTCTCATTGTTGCACACACACTGGTCACTCCTCATACATTACTCCATATAAACCTATATATGTTCAACCCATTCAGCAGCCCCTAAACCAAGCCTACAAGTAGCCATGTAGCTGTCACAAACCTGTCCATTGTTGCCCATAAATCAGCCTTCATGATAGCCTTGTACAGTCCTTAAAACTTGTCCCCATTTCACCCCAAATCAGCCCCCACATGGACACCATGTATCAGCCATATTAGCCCCTTTGTTTAGCCTATATATTCAGCCCCTATATCAGCCTTAGTTCAGCCCACATCAACCACCATCAAGTAGCCTAAAGCCAGTCCATCTCCATTCATCCATACACAGCCCTCTTTCTCCCATTCTATATATGCACACATATGTAAGTTCATATATAGTTTCCCTATACATTTTTATGTATATATATGATTAGTGAATGTGATATTTATATGTACTTAAATATATGGGTGATACAATGTAGAATACAATGAAAATAGGCTTGCATGATATGTAAAATAGGTAATACAATATATGCATGAATAATGTAGTATATAAATTGTAGATTTGATAGCCTGTATAGCCTTGTGATAGTGTATGATGCTAGTCTACGCTTGGTTAGGCCTAGTGAGACTTGTTAGACTTATTTGGGCTAGGACTTGACCTAGTTTGACTAGTCTAGTTGACTAGAGTTGACCGAGAGTTGACTTTGGTCTAGTTTGACCTAGACAACATGCTGATGCATAGTAGATTACATTTATCATCTCCTGTATACATCTTGACTTGTGTTGCTCTAACTAGGAGTCAACTAGGAGTCAGGTACCTCATCTCGAACAGTACATTTACTTCAGACATTCAGATACGAGGCGAGTACATTCTCTGACCATTTCATACTTGCTAGAACGTCTATTCTTGCCATAGATTAATTTACTTGTTGCTGACACGTTGGTAACACGGATTGGTACTATATGGATCTTCTTTTAGAATGTTATCTCCTTGTGTTCACTAAATATATATTGTGATGTGCGTTTTACTAACATATTGTATTTATTGAATACCCTTATCATTGTACACTCATTGTGCATATTGTACTCTCATTATCACATTGAGCTCTATTGTACAAGCTATTGTACAAGCCATTGTATAAGGTAAAGTAACTGAATTGGAATCTTGTGTATTGATTGTGGAGGGAGAGTAGAAATGGTTATGTGATCAATCCTATTGTATAAGAAATTATATATGTCCATTGTACACCCACGTACAAAGGAGTCCTATTTTATTGTATAACCTAACCCGTTTACATAACCATATTGTACTCTAAATCACATATTGCTTACAGTTCTTACTTATCCTATATAGATATTTCCTATTATCATATCCTTCTGTTTTTCATATACATCTTCTTTCAGCGTTTCATGTATCTTACTCTATTGTACGTTATATTTTCTAACCTGTTATGAACTGCATGAGATATTTTATGGTCGCTTCCGTCCTGACTGGACCTGTTAAAAATTTTACAGAGGATGATGAGGAACCCTGCACCCCTTACTTGGAGCTTGCCTAGTTGACACTCGCGACCTGGACCACTGGGGAGGTTCAGGCAGCTGCTGAGGATGATACCTTGTATAGTGTAGATAGCTTAGATTGTTCTTTCTTTCATGTTTAGTTGTTGTCCTTATTTCAGAGTTGTATATTTATAGATGTTGAGACTTGTTATTTCTTTCTGTTGTACCTCAGTTGAGGATTTCTTTATCTATTTCCATCGTGTTTCATTCTATCTTAGATTGTGATTGAGTTGTACCTCTGTGTTGGACTCCTTTTAGAGAGTATTCTTATTATGCTAGTCGTAGTTCATGAACTAGAACAGCGTTCTACCACCGACATGGTGGCGTAGGCTGGGCGCTGTTACGTACTGGTACCCTCACAGTGGGTGCGGGTCGTGACACATTTTTAGTGGTGGCCCATGCAGGTCGAGTTTATGTAGTGGTATTCGAACTAGAGTATCACTACAGCCTGCAGTAGTATTAGGATATTTTTGGAGGTACTCAATCACATTAGGAAAAACTCTTAATCAGATTCTTTTTGTCTAAAATTGTTGCTTACTGACTTCCCTTGAATATAAACTGTCCTCCTTTGAATTTTTGCTTCATTCTCAGAAATTGCTTCTTATTTTGATCTGTTTTCATGATGGTGATGAAGACACGATCTCATCGCTTCAGTTCGAGGGATACTATCGAGAGGCTGGCCACCTCTCGTCCTGTTCATCAGGGCCTCGAGACCGTAGCTCTTGTTAAGCCGACTCAGGTTGGCATTTCTGCTACATTGGAGGTGCACCCCTGTCTGTACAGAGACTTTTCCGTCATTTTCAATTTTTCTCAGCAGCAGTGGTTCATGCAGCATCAGCAGCAGACCATGGGAAACCAGCAGGGCGAACTACCGTCAGGACAGTCGATGATGCACAGACCATTGGAGATCTTGCTGCAAGTTCTGTTCTTCTCGATTCCATTCCCGAAATTGTCTTTTATAACTACCTTGAAATCCGATTCCATCTGTTCCTTGTTGATTGATTAATTTTGTCATGTTGCTCTTTCGTTATGTTTGTTTTTTTCTTCTGAGAAAATCATATGGGCTAGGTCACCTCAGTTATGGGATCTAGAATCTTCGATAGTCGTGTTAGTTGGCATAGTGAGGACATGTAGTCAGATTTTAGATGTATTTCTCAGGTATGAGAATTTAAGGTTTTTGTCTCGTATGCGACAATACAAAATTTTTAAATACCATGAACCTAAAGGTACGTACCTTAGTCAAGGACTCTATGATTATCGTAGCCTTGCTCACTAGCATGATGAAGACTCTGGACAACATGATTTCGGACAGACGCATATGATTAACAGATTGTATCTTGAGAAGGTTTTAAACATCATACCCTTCTGTTGTTATAAATAACTTATGAGTAGGGATATTTTAGTTTGTAGAACTTATTCATAGGTAGATCTTTATAGTGTAATGATTTGACGACTTGTAGAGTGTCTGTACCCTAGAGATGATAGTTAGTAGTGGTATTAGAATAGTAACCCATCGTAGATGATTTCTCTGTTATTTATAATAACAACCAGTTTACACCTATAGGATGTTAGTATGCCATACAACGTTGATGATTTATTATTGTTTTCCTTTACCCTTCCAGTGAGGCACCTAGTGACCAGAGCCTGTCCTTGAGTATAGTTGTAGTTCACCTAAGACTAAGAGGCCTATATACGTATAGATTGCAGATGATATACTTAGGATATATGTGATGGGTTGTTGTTCTTGAGCATATGTATATGTGGTATTTGGGATTGGTGTGCTTAGTTTATAGGTATTTAGTTATGGGTGACTTGATAGGATTGGGAAGTTAAGAGCTAGTCTATTATAGAGTTTTCTTTGCTAATCCCTAGTTGCCAACACTAGGTAGTTAGCATAGGTAAAATCCTAAGAAGTTGACCAGCTGATGACCAAGTACTAGGATGTTGAAAAATTGTCTAGTGATTGACCCTTGACTATGTTTGACCTAGAAGGGGGTACGATCATCTTAATTTTGAGGACGAAATTATTTATAATGTGGGTAGGATTGTAACACCCAGTTTTCCAGATGAGGATAATTTTGAAATTTTGTAAATATAATTATTATTTATTGATATTTATTTTATATTATGATTGTTGGTGATTTTTAATCATTTTTAAACTATTTTAAATCATGACTTATGATTTTGGTGTTTTGATAGTGTAACCGTAGAGACTGTCTACCCTAGAGCCTAGCCATGTGATTAGGGTACTTCATTATTTTTAGCTTGAGGGTATTTTGGTCTTTTTGAATTAATTGAATTTATTATATATTTATTTGGAATTTAATATAATTAATGGGATTGTATGATTTTAATATCATTTAATTGATTGCCTTGTGTTGTGTTTAGCCTAACCTAGATTGACCTAACCTAGATTAGTCATACCTAGACTTAGCTAGCCATGGTTAGTGATGGTTAGTATTGATTAGTTTTGATTTAGTCATGATAGTTAGAGTTAACTAGGTTGCATTTAAGTCATATGTGAAACCTAGGTTGTTGGCCCTTGATTTGACTAGGAGGAATGATAGCCCTAGATCAACTCCCAAAAACCCTAACCTAATATCCTATGGCTGGTCACTTAGGGCATGTCCCTATAAAGTCCCTCTCAACCACTTGCCTCCTTTTGTTCATCTCTTCATTTTTGCAAGAACAAGGTTAGCCTCCATTGAAACTTCTTTCTATTTTATTCAATATTAATCCTTTTTCATCCAAACTTCTTCTATGGTGATCTAATTTGAGGTTCCTTACTGTTCATGGAGAGAAATCTCATGTTTGGACCAATTTTGAGAGTTTTGGCTAACAAGAAGAAACCCCCCTTTGGAGCTTCTCATTGGAATTACAACATATAGGTAAATTCCTATTCCCTCCACCAAATTTAGTTTTCTTTGCATGGATAGGAAGCCCTAGGTGTCCCCTAGCCGTAGGTATTGGATTTGTGTCGATTCGTGTCCGTTTGGTGTCCATATCGGACACGTATCATGATATGTGTGCTTGTGTTTGATGAAATGCTTGAATGGATTAAATCTTGATATTTTCTAAAACAAATTACATATTTGGGAAGCCCTTGATGTTTGTTTTCGAAACCCTACTGACAGAGCTCGATTTGGACTCGTGTCCGTGTCCAAAATGGACACGAATATGCTGCACGACACCCTCGTGCTGTGTCCTGCTACCCGAACACGTGTCGAGGGAGTACGGACACGTGCATCGATCTTACACTACATTGTTTCACGCGAACAACAGCTCCTGACACGGGCTTCGTGTCCCTGGTGGACACGTCATGGTGACGTGTCAGGGACACAAATGTGTTGCCTTATGTTGGGCAAACACAAGGACACGAGCACAGGGCCTCGTGTGTCTTGTGTCGTATGGACGAGGCCACGACACGCGTGCACAAGGAATATATTGCCTGCCTTTCTGATACTTCGTAAATTCTGTTTTGGACACGTTCGTGTCCACCTTGTGGGACACGAACACCCTCCCCATGACACATACTATGTGTACACCTGCCTGCACACTTTATTTACTGATTTAATTGGATTTTTAAACTCGAAATTGAGGTTTTCACATATTCTCTGATACATGTTCTCAGCTTTAACCTCTGAAATTCGATTCCTGTTTTAAACTTAATTTTGATGTTAAAATTTGTCATGTTTAATTCATATACATGTGTGTTAGTCACTGAAATGTTGGTTACATGATTTGGTATGATGATATTAAGGGAATTTGGTTTTCGAAATTAGTTTGAATCTAATGTGTTAACTGTATTGATATTACCAACTGTCATTTACCATTCCTGAGTTAATTCCTGTTTCTAAACCTGAACTCTTGATGTTAATTTACCATGTTAATTCATATACACATGTATTTGTTTACTGTTAAGTTGATTCATGAGTTGGGTTTTCAAATTTGGCTTTAGGATTGCTATATGAAGATTGAATCAAAAACTGAGATTTGCATTCAAACAAAACTGAGATTCTGTCACTAATTACCTAAGATTTAATGGCATGTGTGGGTTTTATATTGATTTATGTTAAGTTGTATTTAGGCTTTCAAATTTGTTGGGACAGATAACCTGTACAGAACTAGAATGTGAAATCATTTTTTTACATCTTAAACTGATTTCGATGTTGCCAATTCAGATTTTCCTTACCAGTGAGCATTGGCTTGGGTTTTGTAAATATATAGTTAAAATTGTGTTGCCTTCTCAGTTTTCTTCACTATGAATTGGTTGCTAGCTTTAGTTGATTTGTAACTGAATTACACTTGAACTAAACTATGTATCTACATCACTGAATTTTCCTATTTTGACACACCCTCACATGTAACTGAACACACACATCTCCTCAACTCAATTCCTGTCACATAACTAAGATTGAGTTCATGAACTGATTTCAAATTGGTTGAGTTGTTTTCAATTGATTATTGTATGTACACATATCTGAACACACACAAAACTGGGAACCCGAGTCCTGTAAAACCTGAGAATGGGTTACACTGTTTTCCTTTCACTGTAAAACTGAGAATTTAGGTTCCTACTGAAATTTTAAACACACACACTCAATTCCAGGATTCCTGGGAACATTAATTACACTCACACACATGAATATGTTTACTGCACACACTGCACACTCTCTTTTGCCACTGTTGACACACACTGTTCACTCTTCACATTAACACACAATCAGTCACTCCTCATACATCACTCCATATAAACCTATATATGTTCAACCCATTTAGCATCCCCTAAACCAAGCCTACAAGTAGCCATGTAGCTGTCACAAACCTGTCCATTGTTGCCCACAAATCAGCCTTCATGGCAGCCTTGTACAGTCCTTAAAACTTGTCCCCATTTCACCCCAAATCAGCCCCTACATGGACGCCATGTATCAGCCATATTAGCCCCTTTGTTTAGCCTATATATTCAGCCCCTATATCAGCCTTAGTCCAGCCCACATCAACCACCATCAAGTAGCCTAAAACCAGTCCATCTCCATTCATCCATACACACCCCTCTTTCTCCCATTCTATATAAGCACACATATGTAAGTTCACATATATAGTTTCCCTATACATTTTTATGTATATATATGATTAGTGAATGTGATATTTATATGTACTTAAATATATGGGTGATACAATGTAGAATACAATGAAAATAGGCTTGTATGATATGTAAAATAGGTAATACAATATATGCATGAATAATATAGTATGTAAATTATAGATTTGATAGCCTGTATAGCCTTGTGATAGTGTATGAGTGCTAGTCTAGGCTTGGTTAGGCCTAGTGAGACTTGTTAGACTTGTTTGGGCTAGGACTTGACCTAATTTGACTAGTCTAGTTGACTAGAGTTGACCGAGAGTTGACTTTGGTCTAGTTTGACCTAGACAGCATGCAGATGCATAGTAGATTACATTTATCATCTCCTATATACATCTTGACTTGTGTTGCTCTAACTAGGAGTCAGGTACCTCTTCTCGGACAGTACATTTACTTCAGACATTCAGATACGAGGCGAGTACATTCTCTGACCGTTTCATACTTGCTAGAACGTCTATTCTTGCCATAGATTAATTTACTTGATGCTGACATGTTGGTAACATGGATTGGTACTATATGGATCTTCTTTTGCGATGTTATCTCCTTGTGTTCACTAAATACATATTGTGATGTGCGTTTCACTAATATATTATAATTATTGAATACCCTTATCATTGTACACTCATTGTGCATATTGTACTCTCATTATCGCATTGAGCTCTATTGTACAAGCCATTGTACAAGCCATTGTATAAGGTAACGTAACTGAATTGGATCCTTGTGTATTGATTGGGGAGGGAGAGTAGAAATGGTTATGTGATCAATCCTATTGTATAAGAAATTGTATATGTCCATTGTACACCCACGTACAAAGGAGTCCCATTTTATTGTATAACCTAAACCGTTTACATAACCATATTGTACTCTAAATCACATATTGCTTACAGTTCTTACTTATCATATATAGATATTTCCTATTATCATATCCTTCTATTTTTCATATACATCTTCTTTCAGCGTTTCATGTATCTTACTCTATTGCACGTTATATTTTCTAACCTGTTATGAACTGCGTGAGATGTTTTGTGCTCGTTTCCGTCCTGACTGGACCTGTTAAAAATTTTACAAAGGATGATGAGGAACCCTGCACCCCTTACTTGGAGCTTGCCTAGTTGACACTCGCGACCTAGACCCCTTGGGAGGTTCAGACAGCTGCTGAGGATGATACCTTGCATAGTGTAGATAGCTTACACTGTTCTTTCTTTCTTGTTTAGTTGTTGTCTTTATTTCAGAGTTGTATATTTAGAGATGTTGAGACTTGTTATTTCTTTCTGCTGTACCTCAGTTGAGGATTTCTTTATCTATTTCCATCGTGTTTCATTCTACCTTAGATTGTGATTGAGTTGTACCTCTGTGTTGGACTCCTTTTAGAGAGTATTCATATTATGCTAGTTATAGTTCATGACCTAGAACAACGTTCTACCGTCGACACTGCGGCGTAGGCTGGGCGCTATTACGTACTCGTACCCTCACAGTGGGTGCGGGTCATGACACAAGTTGATCTTCTTCAATGATCCAGTACTTACTGATCACCAACTCGAAGTAGGACTGATGCCGTTGTGTTGGACCATCGTCTATCTCGTCGATGGTGTCGTCGTCGTCGTCGTCACCATCATCATCCTTGTCTACGCCGTTGCCTTCAAATGACTGATAAAGAAGAATGAGGAATGGAAGAATGGGTTTTGTTCTTGAGAAGCTGGTGAGGAGAATGGATGAAATGAGCAGTATATAAAGGGGGTTGGGCTGCTTGTGGCTCACTCCAATAATGGCGCCAAAACTGAAATTGCAGCATGTGGAATCAATAGCTCAATTGATTTTTCAAAATCAAAGAGAGAACACATTTGCGGAAAATAAAGAGATTCCTCATCCTGATGAATCATCAGGACAAAGAAGGGTGGGCCGGGTCTAATATCTCATGGGTTGGGCTAAAATGAACTGAGCTTACCAATTATTAGAGAAAAGGAAAAAAAAATTAATAACAATGAGAATTAATATATATATATATATATATATATATATATATATACAAATGATATTTAAGGATTAAAATCACAAGGATAAAAAAATATAATATTTCAAGAATATGGAAAAATTGGGGTTACATCTATCAAGGCAAAATTCATACTTACTAAGTGTGGCATAAAATCTCCCCTTCCTCAATGCTCCCAACTTAACTCTAAGCTGCTACTCGAAATAAAAATAAGCTAGGAAGAAAAGGGATAAAATTGTTTACTACAGAAGAATTCCAATACGACTGGTTGTACCATTCTATCGTAGGTATAATATTATCAACCTATTCAATGGTACACGTCAGTTCACTTCTAGCAATTTTTTTAATAGGCTCTACGCAGCCGATATCCGGGCACTCATACTCGACTCATAATCTGACTAGGATCCATCTCTAAGAGACTTTCCCGTTTCTAGTTACCCAAGATCACAATCACATAGATAACCTAGCTTAATTATATTCTATAATATAACTATAAGGTTTGTGAATTTTGGTCATTTAATAAGCAGAAGGTAACGGGAACATAAGGTTGGGTCAAAAAAACCTATATACCAATTTCAAACAACGGTAGAGTCAAGCAAAGCAGAAAGGTTTGTCGAATTATTTCCAAGAACAGTGTGAAGCCAAACAAGATGCATAGGACATAGTCTAGGTAAGACTCGAGAACCATATATTTTCGTAATTATTTAACGTGAAGTTACTGCCACGCCAATGTGCATCTGGCTGTAAATAACTTTCTTATTCTATACTACAACAGATAGCTGTAGTGCACATCTTCCATGCCAAATAATACAGGTTCTTGAGCTTATCTTAGCTAAATCAATGAAATATTTCTAATTTAACTTTTTTATGAAAATATATGGGAAGAGGTCAACATGCTTAGATATGGTTCAAGTAGAATTCGAGAAATATATGTAGCCATGATGCCATTATCTGAAGTCTTACCTCGCCAGTATTTCTCTGGCTGCAAAAACTTTGATTCCGTAATAGAGGATAGATATAATTTCTTAAACTTTTCCTTGAACCAGTCCATAAGACACTTTCCAATAACTTAGCGAAAATGAACGAAAAAAATTACTCAAGAAGTCAACATGGAAGGGTTTAGTCAAATCTCATGTAGAGAAGAACACAAAAGCAATCATGTTGAGAAAGAAGATAACATGAAAGCAATCATGCCGAAGAGTCTGAGAGAAGTCCGTAATCATGTTTGTGGATGTATCCTCAAGTCCCATTCCTCAATCGGCTGCATGCTCGTAGTAGTACGACTATCCTAGGTATCACCAAGACTTCGCAGAATTCGTGAAGACTCCACCTGCACTTATGGCTTTTAATGTCTGTGCCCCCGCTTTTCTGATGTCATAGTAAGTAGAAGATACACCCACTACAAAGATTCATATTACTAGCATGAATAAATAAGGATTACGGTAGAACATAATGAAGCTAGATGCAAATCAAGCAGTCAAATGAGAGTTCGAAACGAAGTCAAGGACGGTATCAAGCATGTGGATGTAATTGTAAAACCCCCTAATTTTGTAAATATTAAATTTATTTATTAATATGAAATTTTAGCTAATAAGAATGTATATAAATAATTATATGAGTGTGAGTTATTAAGTAAATAGTAATAATAAAGAAACAATAATAATAAGTAAATAATAAAGATAGAAATGAATAATAATAATAATGATACTAATATGAACATAAATAAAATTATGCAAATAAAATTTGAAAAGAAAAAAAGAAAAAAAAAAAAAGAAAAAAAGAAAAAGTAGTGGCAGCAGCCGCTACAGTAGCTGCGCAAACCCGAGCCCCCCCTCTCGTAAACCCGAGCCCCTTCAACGAATTTTTCGTTGGCTTCAAAAATCCGAAACAAATCCAATTCTCCATAAAATCCAACCAAATCTTTTCCCATTAAATCCTAATTAGGTTCTCCACTAGATTAACCCAAATCCGAATAAAAAACTCAATCCAATCCTAGCTTATTTTGGATTTAAATCCTATATACTCCATAAAACTGAAAATTGGATTTCTTCAAAATTCTTCCTTGATTCAGCACGAAACATCAATTCCTTGCACCCGAGCCTCGCTGCCGTCCCTGCGTAGCTACCCCGCCGCCTGTACCTCGTCGTCGACCGTCGCATCGCCGAAGAATGGAGAAAAACCGAGCCGCAAAACATAACACCCTGTTTCGAAAATGAAGCAAGGTACCTAACTTCGTGTGCCAATTTATTCATGCTTGTTGATTCATTTTTGCTTCTATAAACTTTTGTGCGAAGCCCACATGTCTCTCTTCGAGATCCTCTAGGTGGATTTCAAAACGATCCATCGACTTGCTCGAAAAATCGAGAGAAAGTTGAAGAAAAACCTGTTTTCTAGATTGTTAAAAACTGTTTTAAAACGACAACTTGGAAGCCAATTTGTGATATGTACATTTGGGTTTCGTAGAAACTAATTAAAAATAGTCAAATATAATATAACCGAGTTTCAACGCACCTATTAAATCAATTTTTTGATTATTATGCACAATTATTTTCAGCGTTGAAGTTGACAGAAAAACAGCCTTAAAAGTATAGGAATTTCTGAAATTTATCCCGATACGGCGTGTGACCCGACAAACAGGGCAACGTGGTCATGCACTATACACATCGAAATGTGCGTATGGATTTTGCCGATGTGTGGTAACTAACGAAACTCGAGTTCGCTGCCTATTCGCGACGAAATCAGTATGTATTCGTCAAGATACCCCCGTATCAACCTTTTGCAAAATTAGCCCTAACTTAGTGTACGTTCGTTGTATCGAGACGAAACTTGTGCCAACTCGACCGTATCAAAATTCTGGTCCTGTGTGCCAAGTTTGGTCAGATTCTGAGAAAGTCGACCGGAACGACTATTTGACGGGCCCGCGATCCGATCCAACGGGCAAAATTGTATACGGCCCGTCGGATTCCAACTTTGGACATACGGTTGGGTTCTTCTACTCAAATTGGATCCGTAGACATGTAATTTGACGACTTTGGAGACCATAGACATTCACACACGTTTCGGTGCAAAACGGGTCCAACGGCTGACATCGTTTTGACAAGAAATTATGATTTTGCCCCTGTTCCAGAATTAGACTTTTGGAGACGCATTTTCTATATATATATATCACACCAGGAACATTCTTGATGTTTGTTTCAGCATCCGGAGCCGTTCCTTGATTTTGAGATTTTATTGCTGACATGATTGATTGCTTGGAGTTGCTATTCTCTCACAGCCAGGTAAGATACCTTGCTACCTTACTCTGTGATTTACTTATTCTTATTTTTAGTTTTTGTCACTACCACTTTTCTATGACAAGGGTATTTCTGTCATTTCACAAATTTAGTATATATATTTCTTTTAATATGATGGTTGTAATTATTAGTAGTCTAACTAATCATTAGTCATGGTGGACCCCATTTAGTTCGACTTGATCAACTAGTTGATAAATTAGACTCTATTCATGGTTAGGTTGAACACAAGTCTTGATTAGGGCCAAACCACTTAGCCTACTTAAGGACCCACCTAATGCTAAGTGCAATAAAAGGATTAGGGCTAGTCTAGAGCCTATTTAACCCCCATTTCCCCTAAAATAGCAGCCACAATTATTTAGGGTTTCCACCCATTCTCTTATTTTCAATCTCTCCCAAATTTCCTCCTCTTTCCTCCATTGGTTGGGCAAAATCTTGGAGGAGCTCAAGGAAGCTAGGAGAAGGCTCTAGCAAGGATTTGAAGGCTCCTTCTCAATCCATCTTCCCCAATTTCGTGGAGATTTGTGAGGGCTTCTTCCTATATAGGTATAACCCTCTAAAGTTATATTTCTATGGCTCAAATTCATGCATTCATGTAGGAGACCCTACCCATGACTAATAGGAGGTATATTGAGGTCCTACTGAGTCCTATTGAAATGGTTTCATAGAGTTTTGTGTCCGTTCGATAAGGACTACGAATGTTGTCCTCTAGATGCTTGTTAAAATGCCCAAGTGACCATTTTGTTCTATTTTCTCTTCAGTTAAGCCTATGTATAGTTTGTCTTGTACAGATTGATAGGTATATTGGTCTTTTAAGTATTACGAGTTTATATATATATATATATATATATATATATATATATATATATATATTTTTATATATATATATATATATATATATATATATATATATATATATATATATATATATATATATATAAATATATATATATATATATATATATATATATATATATATGCCAATCTCAAATTGTAATTGGCAATGGATGTCTATGTATGGACATATGGTTCACTATTTGTGCGTTCTTTATGCTAATTGTTAAGTTTAGAGGGAACAATTGTATTTGAATGTGCTAGTGAGAGAGTGTCTTGGGGTGTTATGTGATGGAGTGTGTTGTATGGGGGTTGAATCTTGGTTTTATTTATATATATATATATATATTTATATATATATATATATTTATATATATATATATATATATATATATATATATATATATAATTATTTTGTTATATATATATATATTTTTTTATTATATATATATATATATATTTTTTTTTTTATTATTATTATTTTGTTATATATATAATTATTTTGTTATATATATATATATATATTTTTTTTTATTTTTATTATATATATATATATATATATATATATATATATATTTTTTTTTATATATATATATATATACATATATATATATATATATAATAAAATATATATATATATATATATATATATATATATATATATATATATATATATATATATATATATATGAGATTCGCTCGTCTTCTTTGAGCGGAGCGCCGCGCCTGCTGTGTACGCTAATCCTCCACCGACTCCGGCTTGGCCTTTGGTCGGGCCAGCGTCCATCATGCGAACGGCTCACTCGACCTTTGCATTTCTACTTTGAGGTCCCATGGCGTCGAAATCCTCCGCGGAGGTGGTTGGGGTTGCTTCAGCGCCCCATTCTATCTCTATTCGTGCACCCTCTTTCTCTATGGGGGTCCCTGTGGTCTCCTTCACGGAGGATGACAAACATATCTTGATTCAGCCATTTAAATTTGCTCTGATCGAGAAATTTTCTCATGCCAGGCCATCAATCGAAGTGATTCAGAATCCTTCTTGGGCTTTCAGTTCGCCGGAGAGGTAAAAGTTGGGGTGATCGACCCCAAACATATTGTCATCCGTCCGGTCCTAGAGTTTGACTTTTTACGCCTCAGGGTATGAGATATTTGGTATGTTTCTAGGACAACTATGCAAGTTTTTCGATGGTCAAAAGACTTCAGTGCTGCTCAAGAATCTCCTTTGGCCCCTATGTGGGTCTCTCTTCCTAGCCTCCCTCATCAGCTCTTCGCAAAGAATGCATTATTCTCTATTGTGCTGGGCAGTGGCACTCCTCTTAAACTCGATAGGGCTACAGAAGAATTCTGCAGACCTATCACAGCTAAAGTCTTCGTTGAGGTTGATGCGAACCCCTTCCTCAAATGGTGCGCATTAATTTGCCAAATGGTAGATCTATATCTCAAAAAATATAGTATTAGAATATTCTGAAGTACTGTTCGATCTGCAAGCACCAAGGACATATGCGGGACTCACGCAAAGTGCAAGAGGCCAATAAAGTAAACCCTCCTCAGCTCAAAAATAAAGAAGTCATGATTGCTCCGGTCATCAATAACCCTTCCTTGGAAAATATTCCTGCTGAACTGGGAGAAACATCCAATCAGGCCATGGCTAATAATAACTTAGTCATTAATTACCAACCGTCAGTTACTAATCAGTTGGCCACCTCTGCTGGTGGTGAGCCTACAATGGATGGCTCGCCTCCCGAACCTCAAATCATTCCTCCCGCAGCTAATACTCCCCAGTCAACTCCTCTCAACCATCACCTCATCATTCAAACCCTCCTCCTCCCAGTCCAGCACTAAACCCTACCCATCTTGTGCCTGATCAAGTGGAACCTCTCGAAGATGGGGAATTCCGGTCATGGGCGGACGAAGTAGAAGCAGAAGAACAACAACAACGTGTAATGCAATAGCCAAACGTGGCGGTAGAAAAGTCATACTCTGAGTCTTGCATCGACGGGGACCCTGATGTAGACGCGATGGCGGTGGTAGAGTCTCGGGATGGCCTCGACCCAGGTGAGACGCTCCCTTAGGACCTACCTCAAGAGAGACAAGCATCTGTCGATGATGACCGACCTCCTCGCCCCCCTAGTCTCCCAAGGAGCCCAAATGAAAAAGAAAGTTTCTCCTCCGTTGTGCCTCGCCTCCTCAGATCAGCAGCTAAGATCTCAAACACTCCTCCCCCGCCCTCCTCTAGTGATTAAGCTTCTTTTCTGGAACATTAGGGGGAATGCTAATCCGATGGATTTCAAAAGACTCAAGTTTTTATGTAGAACAAACAAAGTTCCTATAGTAGTAATCATAGAACCTATGGTTCAAGTTGATAAGCTCCTTACATATCAGCTCAAGCTGGGTTTTTATTGCTCTGTCTCTAACCAAAGAAGGAACGTTTGGATCATGGCTAGGCAAGATACTGACCTATCAGTGGTCGATTCTTTCGATTAATGTCTCACTGTACCTATCTCTTCACCTTTCTTGCCTTCTTTAGCTATTTTGTATGCAGTGTATGGGAGTAACATCAAGGAGGGTAGAAGACTTCTATGGGACCAGCTATTGATGGTGCATAATAGATGGAGTCTTCCTTGGCTTGTTAGCGGAGATTTTAAAGCCATCACCTGTCAGGAAGAAAAGTTTGGGGGCCTCCCTCCATGCTTCGTGTCTATGAAAGAATTCTCAGAGTTTCAAATAGCTGCAGGCCTATCAGAAGTTCCTTATACGGGCAACTGTTTTACTTGGGTTGATAGACAATGTGGGTCTCCCAAGTTGGGATCGAGGTTAGATAGGGTCTTACTAGACTCTAAGTGGCTAGAATGGGCCCCTCTCTCGGCTTCCTCCTATTTGAATTGATCAAAATCTGATTATGCTCCCATTTTACTGTCTTTAGCAAGTGAGAAGCCAAACTCTCCTCTCCCTTTATGATTTCTGCATTTTTGGAAAGATCACGACACTTTCCTTCAGGTGGTGAAGTCGACATGGAGTTCTACAGACCATGTCAACAGCTTGGTGCGATTTGGTCTTCGACTTGCGGCTACTAGGAAGGCTCTATATGCTTGGATTCGGGCTACATTTGGAGATATCTTCCAGGAAGTAAAGAAGACGGAGGATGCAGTGACTGCTTTAGAAGCTGCCTGTGAGGCTGATCCTTCGCTCCGTCTGCAATAGTTACTTGCAAGGGCAAATTTAAAATGGCGACTTCGAATTGAAGATGCTTATTGGAAGCAGAAGGCCCGGGTCAAATGGGATGAGGAGGGTGATAGGAATACAAAGTTCTATCACTCATGTGTTTTCTCCAAAAGTAACGGTCTGCACATTCATCACTTATATTCTGCAGAAGGAAATACTCTATCATCTCTGCAGGACATCCAACAGGAAGTCAATGATTTCTATAGCAAGGTATTCACTCCTCCTCATACTGTTATTGAAGATGATTACCTAGCTCATATTTCTATTATTATTTCTCAAGAAGACAATGATGCTTTGATTGCCAAACCCTCTTTGGAGGAGCTATTCTCTACTGTTAAGAGTATGGACCCTAGTAGTGTATCGGGCCCTGATGGCTTCTTGGGCTCTTTCTTCTTAGCTAGCTGGCCGATCATTGGCAAGGATATCCTTGAGGCTGTGTGCTTGTTTATAGATAGATTTGCTCTACCTAAGTCTATCACGTGTATGTACTTGCTACCGATTCCCAAACACAAGCACCCCAAAGCCCTCAATGATTACCGCCCTATAAGTTTGTGGAACTTTGTTAACAAAATCTTGTCGAAGCTTTTTGCTAGGAGGTTGGTTGACATCCTTCCTCGCATTATCTCTCAAGAAAAAAGTAGTTTTGTCAAGGGGCAGAAAATTGTGGATAATATTATTATGGCGCGAAAGATGATCTCGGTGTTGGATCATAAACATTGGGGAGAAAAAATTGCGGTTAAGCTTGACATGAGCAAGGCTTATGATCGGGTCAGCTGGACATTCCATCTATGGGTAATGAAGCAATTCATTTTCTGTGATGAATGGCGTACTATGATTCTTCACTTGGTTGATAATATCTAGTTTTCTACCCTTATCAATGGGAGATCTTCGGGTTTCTTTCATGGCCAGTGTGGCATTCGTCTGGGAGATCCGATCTTGCCTGCGCTCTTTATTATTGCAGCTGAAGCTTTGAGTTGGAGCCTTATTAACCTTAATAGCTCTCAAGGTTTCTCTGGATACCACTCGCCAAGAGGCTGCCCTAGAGTCTCTCATCTTGTGTATGAGGACGACGTGCTCATCTTTTCGGGTGCAGACAAACGCTCAATGCATCAGCTCATGTAGGTCATTAAAAGATATGAATCCAATTTGGGACAGCGGGTTAATGCCTCTAAATCTGCAATGGTGCTATCAGAGAAGGTATCGCCCCAATGAGTTGCGAAGATTAAGGACATTACAGGGTTACAGATGCAACAAGGATCACTTGTCTATCTGGGATGCCCTATCTCGACTGGAAGAAGGAATGCAGGTATGTATGAACAATTAATTGGTAAAATTTGTGCTCGTATATCAGGATGGAACAACAAAATACTCTCTTATGGAGGCCGCCTAGTTCTCATCAAGTCTTTTCTTTCCTCTATTCCAGTTCATTACTTATCGGCTTATAATCCCCCTACTACTATCTTGAATCGCATTGAAAGCATGTTCGACAGTTTTCTTTGGGGCTCCAAGGATGGAATGCCTAAAAGGTCTTGGCTTCGGTGGGATCGAGTGGCTAGGCCAATCTCTTAAGGAGGCCTTGGTGTTCGATGATTGGGGGTTGTCATGGATGCCATAACGGTCAAGTTATGGTGGAAACTCATATCGACGAACTAATTATGGGATTCGTTTATGAAGGCTAAGTACTTTGCATACTTCCAACCTCCAAACGTGGAGATTACTTTGGCAGCATCCCATGTCTGGAAACGTCTCATTCGAGGAAGACAACTAGGGGAAGCTTTCCTTCTTGAAGATGAGCTCGGCAATTTCACTTGGACTCCCCATCTATCAGGAAAATTCACTATTGCCTCCGCCTGGAATCAAATTCGCGTCCAATTCCCTCAGCAGGCTTATTTTAAGAATATTTGGAGCAAATATATGCCGACCAAATGGTCCATATTGCTTTGGAGGATCATCTTTAATAAGCTGCCAACAGATGATAATATTCAAAAGCTGGGTTTCTCTATAGCTTCGGCCTGTCATTGTTGTTCTAATCAGGGTAGCGAGACTGTTCTTCATGTCTTCGGTGAGGGAGATTTGGATTCTTCGGTATGGCAATACTTTCAATTTGTGGCTGGAGTTCGTTCCAATAGGGCTAATATGCTGCAGAGGTTATAAAGTTGGTGGCGAAGAAGACAGAAGCATGTCAAGCAGATTGTGGTAGGCACTATATGCTGGGTGCTATAGAAAATCCGCAATAAGTGGCGATATGAAGCTTACACTTTCTTCTCGGTGTAGCTCATTGCAGAAGTTCGTCGTCAAGTAAAGAAGGCGATGACTCAGTGCTCTCATGTGGAGATGCCTACTTTATAATTTGTGTTCCTTCTCCTTTTGTAACACTTACTGCTGTATGAATAAATGAGGTGTTAGCTTAATATATATATATATATATATATATATATATATATATATATATGTATATATATATATATATTTTATATATATATATATATATATATATATATTATATATATATATATATATTTATATATAAAAAAATTATTTATATATATATATATATGTGTGTGTGTGTGTGTGTGTGTTGTAGGAGGGTTCCCTTATTAGTAATATGAGAGGTTTAGTATTCAGTTAATTCAACATGTACGTGAGAAAGGGGAACAGAACAGAACAGATCAAGGGAGGGGCAGGGTTGATGTCAAGATGTAACCGATGGGAAGTGAAGTGTATCAATAGGAATAGAGATATGAGAAGTCAAATGTAGTGAGGGTGGGAGTGTCATTGCTCGAGAGTTGATAAGAGAAGGGAAATATGAAGGGGCTCGAATTTGTCCCTGTGGTCAGGGTATAGCCCATACGGTGCAGCAGTTAGACATCTGCTGTAGCACTTGGCCAATTGAACATTTGGCCATAGGCTTACCCTTGAGGGTGTTTGGTTGTTTTTGAATATATATAGTTAGTATCACATATGGAGGATTATTTAGATGTTAGTTTGTAATAAGTTTTGGGTCTCTTGGAATGATGTATCAGAGGTCGGGGGTATCAGAGAAGGTGGTTTTGGCCTTGGGACTGGGTTAGCTCACTGAGAGGTTTTGATGTCTGATATATGTGAGGAATGAGAGGGGTTGGATTTGAGTGCATATATGCATCAGAGAAGTGGTTAATTTGGGAGTCTCCATAAGTATCAGAATTGGGGTTCTGTTCAGTTAGTATATTTAGACTAGTGTCTTGTGTTAGTGCAAGTTGGCTATGTTTTAGTTAGTACAGATGTCTATATGAGTAGAGGTTAGTATCACCTAGATGCTTAAGTGTCAGTACAGTAAGGGGGTGGCTTGATTTGGCCTTTGTCCTTGTGTACCAGATATTGGGTTTTGTTTTGGGTAGTGAGTATAAGGATTAATTAGAGTGGGTGAGAGAGTATATTAAGCTAAGGTATTAAATATTTCCCTCTTTCCTTAGCAAAGTTTAGTACATTGAGAATGAGAGTGTCAGTAGGGGAATATGAGAGTGTCAGTAGGGGATACATGGTTGTGAGTGTCATGTGGGCAGGACACTTGGCTTGCTGCAGCAAGCAGAGCATGCTGCAACAGCAGCTGCTGAGTATGCACTACAGGCTACATACAGCAGGGGCAGCAGGAGCCTAGGCCATGGGCTTTGGGCATTTGGCCTGTGCCCTAGTATTCAGTTGGTTTGGGCCATGAGCTTGAATGAGTGAAATCTCATTTCAGTTAGCCTTGCCTCATTGCCTATTTGCCTGAATGTTGAAATGTTAGGATATTCTGTAGGTATCTAATATGTAAAGGATTAATAGAGGGAAAAGGGATAACTTGTATTCTATTTAAGAGTAGCTCGGTTAGGCTCCAACATAGTGTAGTGTTCATGGGTGTCTTGTGGGTGAGGGTTGAGTGAATGTAGTGTCAAGAGTGAACCAAATCAATAAAGGATTAGTAGGTACTAGAGTTTGAGTTATTGGTATAAATATATACATGTAATTAGTATGTATCATGCATTAGCATACATGTATGTAGGATTCCTATTATCAGATATGTTAAGGTATCTATAAACGGATTAGTTAGATTAGGTGTTAGTATCCACCACATTGGTTAGTATTTGGTTAGTGACGTGGTATCACAGATGAGGTAGCCTAGTGATTAGTGTATCTAAGTTAGTTTACGGGTTCAGTTTTGTTTCAGAGTTTTGGCCTTTGCAGACCTTGGCATTAGCAGTAGGGGGCCTAAGGGCCAGGGGCACTGCAAGCTTGCATTAGCAACTTGTGCCATTTGCATTGCAAGCGCAACCTTGCACTTTGGCAATGCAAATGTTTGCCTTGGCTTGCTATGCAGCAGCAGCAGCATTAGCAACAGGGGGTAGCAGGGGATCCTTCTACTTGGGCTTCGGTTGGACCATGGCCAATTGGTTTGAGTATTGAGGAGTTAGGGGAAATGGGTGTTAGGGTTGAGAAGGTAATGAAAATTACCTATTATTAGAATATATATATATATATATATATATATATATATGTGCGTGTGTGTGTGTGTGTGTGTGTGTGTGTGTGTGTGTGTGTGTGTGTGTGTGTGTGTGTGTGTTTAAGTGGATGACCTATTAGGATTTGGGGGAAATACTTTCTAAGTGGTCTAGGTATGAGTTACCTATATTGAGGGGATATCTAGATATGGTATAGAATATTATCTAGGTATATGGTATAGAGTATTATCTAAATGTATTGTATAAGATATTAACTATATATGTATTGTAATAGGTATTACCTATTATTCTAGGTTTATGTTTTCCTATTGGCCTAAGGTATTGGAGTATTACCTAAATCTAAGGTAGATGGTGTAGAATGAGTAATGTGGTCTAGGTAACGGGTGGGTTACTAATAGCCTAAGATTAGAGTATTTAGGTAGGTAAGGACTTATTAGAGGTTAACCTAACCATGGTTGACTAATTTGATTAAAAGTCAACCTTGAGTCAATGTTTGGCCTGGATTTGACAAGAGTTGTCAAATTGACCAAAAGTCAACTGTGAGTCAACACTTGACCTAGATTTGACCTAGATTGCATATCACACACAAGAAACCATGTTTAATACTATTTAACACATGTATCTCATCATAGGCCTTGTGATTCCATTTTGGATCTCGATTCACATTCACTGCACAGGACGACAGGCGAGTACATTCTCTGATAGTTTTATTATATTGATATATCATGTGATGCTTGTTATACTAGTGTTCTATCTTAATTCTGACACGATGGACTAACAGATTGGTATTTTATGGATTCTTTGACTAGAGATACGTGGTTTCATGACTATCACGAATAATATAAATCATGACTAATGCATCTATTACGAATAATGAAATGCATGTCGAAGAACCTGTATTCCATGTGTACTAGTCGGGCGGGGAAATACCTAGGAGACATGTGACCATACCCTTTCTATCCCGTTGATCTTACATGAATAATAGCGGCCACACACATAGGTGTATGGTTTGCTGGATATCTCCTTCTAGCCATTCACATGACAAATTGGTATTTTAAATCACTGGTCAAAACACAAATCCTCTGAGTTGTCTATTACATACCTTGCATGACAGGTTTACCATTATTACATATCTGCCTGTTCTCATATATTTTTTTTACACTTGTCTTTTCATTATAAATTACCTCTATAATTTAATTATTAAGAATTTTATTATTATTTAATACTCATAGCGCTTGTCAATTATTTTGAACTGTTAGAGGTGATGTGCTCGTTCCATCCTGACTGGATGTGTTGACAAATTTTACAGATGATATAGATGACTGTCCTACCTTCTACGAGGCATATGAGGGTGGCACGCAGGAGTTTGAGGAGGATCATGCTCAGTAGATATTGCCTTAGATATAGTTTAGAACTGTTAGTTTTCATGTTGTATCGGATTATTCCGATTGTTAGTAGAGACTTATTTATATTAAGGATTTGTATTTATTTTTGTTGGACATCTACCGTGTGTTGTGATAACTCTACTATTTATATTTAGTTTCTTCCTTTTATCTGATTCCATTTCGTGCTCTATCTTTCTTAGACTTGTGATTGAGAGATATAGTTGAGATGTTATATTATACCTCTGTGCGGAGATGACATGTTTATATTTCCTTGTTGATTAGATGTTAGATATTATAGTTGACCTATACAGCGTTCTACCGCCGACACTGCGGCGTAGGCTGGACGTACCCATGTTCTCATACCCCTAATCAGGGTGCGGGTCGTGACACATTTTTGTGGTGGCCCATACAGGTCTCGAACCTGCGACCTTCACATTATCAGTACACCCATCTGGCAGAATGCAAGGCCAGGGAGGTAGAGAAAGGCCACATGTGGTACCACATCATGTCCAGCACCAGAGGGGCAGGGCTTTTGCTTTGACGGTCGAGGAGGCCGATGCTGCAAGTGATGGGATAGCATGTTTGTCTTCCTGTTCTTGCTTCGTCCTTCCATCTTGTTGTATGTTTCAATAGTACCTTTTGACTTGTGCTTGTACTGTGATATATAGTATAGTGACCCTGATCAAGACTGTGATATCACGACCAATAGGACCATAATTTGTATGTATTAGATATAGTTTTCTTGACCATGATTGTTGGGGGTTTAAACTAGAAGAAGTACCACCATATTAATTTCGAGGACAAAATTTTCTAGGGGAAAGATTTATCACTACCACTTTTCTAGGATAAGGGTATTTCTGTCATTTCACAAATTTAGTATATATTTTTCTTTTAATATGATGGTTGTAATTATTAGTAGTCTAACTAATCATTAGTCATGGTGGACCCCATTTAGTTGGACTTGACCAACTAGTTGATAAATTAGACTATTCATGGTTAGGTTGAGCACAAGTCTTGATTAGGGCCAAACCACTTAGCCTACTTAAGGACCCACCTAATGCTAAGTTTAATGAAAGGATTAGGGCTAGTCTAGAGCCTATTTAACCCCCTATTTCCCCTAAAATAGCAGCCATAATTATTTAGGGTTTCCACCCATTCTCTCCATTTTAAACTCTTCCAAATTTCCTCCTCTTTCCTCCATTGGTTGGGCAAAAGTTTGGAGGAGCTCAAGGAGGCTAGGAGAAGGCTCTAGCAAGGATTTGAAGGCTCCTTCTCAATCCATCTTCCCTAATTTCTTGGAGATTTGTGAGGGCTTCTTCCTACATAGGTATAACCCTCAAAACTTGCATTTCTATGGCTCAAATTCATGCATTCATACCCATGACTAATAGGAGGTATATTGAGGTCCTAATGAGTCCTATGGAAATGGTTTCATAGAGTTTTGTGTCCATTCTATAAGGAATATGAATGTTGACCTCTAGATGCTTGTTAAAATGCCCAAGTAACCATTTTGTTCTGTTTTCTCTTCAGTTAAGCCTATGTATAGTTTGTCTTGTTCAGATTGATAGGTATATTGGTCTTTTAAGTATTAGGAGTTTATATATATATATATATATATATATATTTATATTATTTTTTAATATATATATATATATATATTAAAAAATAATATAAATATATATATATATATATATATATATATATATATATATATATATATATATATATATATAGAGAGAGAGAGAGGAAGGATAGGCATCCCCACACTTTTTGCATCTCCAAGTGTCCCCATGTTTACATCCGTTGGATGTTCTTTAAGTCATCTAATCTTAACAATTGGTAAATCAACGGTTAAGATTAAATGACTTAAAGCACCATCCAACGGTGTAAATAGGGGGGATGCTTGGGGATGCAAAAAGTGTGGGGATCTTGAACCTTCCTCATATATATATATATATATATATATATATATATATATATATATATATATATAAAAATATATATATATATATATATATATATATATATATATATATATATATATATATATATATGCATATGCCAATCTCAAATTGTAATTGGCAAAGGATGTCGATGTATGGACATATGGTTCACTGTTTGTGGGTCTTTATGCTAACTGTTAAGTTGTAGAGGGAACAATTGTATTTGAATGTGGTAGTGAGAGAGTATCTTGGGGTGCTATGTGATGGAGTGTGTTGCATGGTGGTTGAATCTTGGTTATATATTGTGTTGTAGGAGGGTTCCTATATATTAGTGATATGAGAGGTTTAGTGTTCAGTTAATTCAGCATGTACGTGAGAAAGGGGAGCAGAACAGAACAGATCAAGGGAGGGGGCAGGGTTGATGTTAATATGTAACCCGTGGGAAGTGAAGTGTATCAATAGTAATAGAGATATGAGAAGTCAAATGTAGTGAGGGTTGGAGTGTCATTGTTCGAGAGTTGATAAGAAAAGGGAACTGTAAAGGGGGCTCGAATTTGGCCCTGTAGTCATGGCAGCAGCAGGGCATAGCCCATACTATACATCAGTGAGACATCTGTTGTAGCACTTAGCCAATTGAAGATTTGGCCATGGGCTTAGCCTTCAGGGTGTTTGAGTATTGTTGAATATGTTGTATCACATATGGATGATTATTTAGATGTTAGTTTGTAATTAGTTTTGGGTCACTTGGAATGATATATCAGAGGTCGGGGGTATCAAAGATGGTGGTTTTGGCCTTGGGACTGGGTTAGCTCAGAAAGAGGTTTTGGTGTCTGATACATGTGAGGAATGAGAGGGGTTGGATTTGAGTGCATATATGCATCAAAGAAGTGGTTGATTTGGGAGTCTCCATAAGTATCAGATTTGGGGTTCTGTTTAGTTAGTATATTTAGACTAGTGTCTTGTGTTAGTACAAGTAGGATATGATTTAGTTAGTACAGATGTCTATATGAGTAGAGGTTAGTATCACCTAGACGCTTAAGTACCAGAACAGTAAGGGGGTGGCTTGATTTGGCCTTTGGCCTTGTGTACCAGATATTGGGTTTTGTTTTGGGCAGTGAGTTTAAGGATTAATTAGAGTGGGTGTGAGAGTATATTAAGCTAAGGTATTAAATATTTCCCTCTTTTTTAGCAAAGTTTAGTACATTGAGAATGAGAGTGTCATTAGGGGTATATGAGAGTGTCAGTAGGGGATATATGGTTATGAATGTCATATGGGCAAGACACTTGGCTTGTTGCAGCAAGCAGAGCATGCTGCAACAGCAATTGCTGTAGTATGCACTGCAGGCTACATGCAGCAGGGGCAGCAGGAGCCTAGGCCATAGGCTTTGGGCATTTGGCCTTTGTCCTGGTGTTCAGGTGTTTTGGGCCATAAGCTTGAATGAGTAAAATCTCATTTCAGTTAGCCTTGCCTCATTGCCTATTTGCCTGAATGTTGAAATATTACGATATTCTGTAGGTATCTAATATGTAAAGGATTAATAGAGGGAAAAGGGGATAACTTGTATTCGATTTAAGGTTAGCTCGGGTTAGGCTCCAACATAGTGCAATGTTCATGGGTGTCTTGTGGGTGAGTGTTGAGTGAATGTAGTGTCCAGAGTGAGCTAAATCCATAAATGGTTAGTAGGTACCAGAGTTTGAGTTATAGGTATAAATATATACATGTAATTAGGATGTATCATGAATTAGCAGACATGTATATAGGATTCCCATTATCAGATATGTTAAGGTATCTATAAAGGGGTTAGTTAGATTAGGTGTTAGTATCCACCACATTGGTTAGTATTTGGTTAGTGACTTGGTATCACAGATGAGGTAGCCTAGTGATTAGTGTATCTAGGTTAGTTTAGGGGTTCAGTTTTGTTTCAGAGTTTTGGCCTTTGCAGACCCTGGCATTAGCAGCAGGGGGCTAATGGCCAAGGGTATTGTAGGCTTGCATTAGTAGCTTCTGCCATTTTTATTGCAATTGCAGCAATGCACTTTAGCAATACAAATGTTTGCCTTGGCTTACTATGAAGCAGTAGCTGCACTAGCAGCAGGGGGTAGTAGGGGATCCTTCCCCTTGGGCTTTGGTTGGAGCATGGCTAATTGGTTTGAGTATTGAGGAGTTAGGGGAAATGGGTGTTAGGGTTGAATAGGTAATGAAAATTACATATTATTGGAATATATATATATATATATATATATATATATATATATATATATATATATATATATATATATATATATATATGTGTGTGTGTGTGTGTGTGTGTGTGTGTGTGTGTGTGTGTGTGTGTTTGTGTGTGTGTATTTAAGTGGATAACCTATTAGGATTTAGGGGAAATACTTTCTAAGTGGTCTAGGTATGACTTACCTATGTTGAGGAAATATCTATATATGGTATTAGAATTTATCTAGGCATATGGTATAGAGTATTATCTAGATGTATTGTATAGGATATTAACTATATATGTATTGTAATGGGTATTACCTATTAGTCTAGGTTTATGTTTAACTATTGGCCTAGGGTATTGGAGTATTACCTAAATCTAAGGTAGAGGGTGTAGAATGAGTAATGTGGTCTAGGTGATGGGTGGGTTACTAATATCCTAAGATTAGACTATTTAGGTAGGTAAGGAATTGTTAGAGGTTAACCTAACCATGGTTGACCATGGTTGACTAATTTGATTAAAATTAACCTTGAGTCAATGTTTGACCTGAATTTGACCAGAGTTGACCAATTCACCAAAAGTCAACTATGAGTCACTCACGGATTAGTATTTTATGGATTCATTGACTAGAGATACATGGTTTCATGACTATCATGAATAATGTAAATCATGACTAATGCATCTATCACGAATAATGAAATGCATGTCGAAGAACCTGGATACCACGTGTACTAGTCGGGCGAAAAAATACCTAGGAGACATGTGAACATACCCTTTCTATCTCGTTGATCTGGCATGAATAATAGCGGCCACACACGTTGGTGTATGGTATGCTGGATATCTTCTTCTTGTCGTTCACATGACAAATTGGTATTTTTAATCATTGGTCAAAACACAAATACTCTGAGTTGTCTATTACATACCTTGCATGACAGGTTTACAATTATTACATATCTGCATGTTCTCATATGTTCTTTATACATTTGTCTTTTTATTATACATTATCTCTCTAACTTAATCATCAAGAATTTTCATTATTATTTCATACTCATAGCGCTTGTCAATTATTTTAAACTGTTAGAGGTGATGTGCTCGTTCCATCCTGATTGGATATATTGATAAAATTTACAGATGATATAGATGACTATCCTACCTTCTACGAGGCATACGAAGGTGGCATGCGAGAGTTTGAAGAGGATCATGCTCAGTAGATATTGCCCTAGATATAGTTTAGAACTGTTAGTTTTCATGTTGTATCGGTTTATTCCGATTGTTAGTAGAGACTTATTTATATTAAGGATTTGTATTCATTTTTGTTGGACATCTACCGTATGTTGTGATAACTCTTCTATTTATATTTAGTTTCTTCCTTTTATCTGATTCCATTTCATGCTCTATCCTCCTTAGACTTATGATTGAGAGATATAGTAGAGATGTTATATTATACCCCCGTGCGGAGATGACATGTTTATATTTCCTTGTTGATTAGATGTTAGATGTTATAGTTGACCTATACAACATTCTACCGTCGATACTGTGGTGTAGGCTGGACGTACCCAGGTTCTTGTGCCCCTAATTAGGGTGCGGGTCGTGACATTTATTTATATTCAATATTTCTTATTTATTGTTAGTATTATATCACTGTACGTCAAAGTCATACTTGGGTGCAAGCGACTATATTTTATCGTTTTAAATTATTTGTTTCTATTCTTGCATTGACTAAGTCCTAGTGACCACCTATTGAAGATGAGGTATTAGTATATCTCATATGGCCTTGATACATGATCATCACGAATTGTGAGTCACATGTAGGACACGTACTCGCATAGTCGGTCGCCCACCGATACGTTTGAGACGTGCGACGGTTAGGAGTAACTGCCAATAGAATTGCATGCTAGTGGACTTGGCAGTTACTAGAGGTTCTGTCACGACCCGCACCCTAGAGTAAGGGCACGAGACGTGGATACGTCCAGCCTACGCCGCAGTATCGGCGGTAGAACGTTGTCCTAGGTATCATGCATCTAACAGTATAAGGCTAAGCAGTTTATACTCCCCGAATGTAGGTGACATAGCAGAATGTAAACTCAATCACAACTAAGGAAGAAGAAGCACGATATGATATAGAACTCAAAATAAAATACAGATGATCAGAAGAGTCAAAGTGTCTTAGATAACAACTCAGCAAACATCCATAAATACAAAGTCTCAACTACAGAATATGAAAGAATATATACAATCCAGATCTCAAATGACAGAAATAGTAAAACCTAGACTAGAGAGCCTCAGTCTCTATAGCTAGTGGATCCGGCTGGAAATTCGGATCACAGGTGTCATCTAGAGCTGTCCCATAAAAAGTGTCAACACCAGCCTCATCCTTGTCCTCTGTAAACATATCAACGGTGCCCAATCAGGACGGAGCGAGCACAATACATCTCAACAGATCATAGCATGTTAGAAAATATAATCATGCAGTAAAGTAAGATACATGATCTGAAAGAAAAGTACAGAATGTAAAGGAGGTAGCTGTAATGGAAATATCTACTATAAATAGAGAACTAACAGTGGCTAGTGAGTCAGAGTACAATATAGACATGTGAAATGGCATAGGATGATTCTGATGCTACACTACTTGGATATCATTCACATGTCCATTTCTACTCCCCCGTACCCCCAATCAATACACAAGGATCCAGCCAGGTTACGTTATGATTCATGTAACGGTCCCCGAAGGGTGGTACATAATAGTCCCATAAATGGGGATTCTAGGAAAGCATATAAATGGGGGATTCAAGAAAGACTCTGTGATCATGAGAGTACATGTCACAAGTGATTCAATGAACCATGAAGCATAGTGATACACAATGTAAGTAAAATGCACAGAACATGTAGTATCCAATGCTCCCTGAGGGGATAATATCTCAAAAAAGGATCCATATAGTACTAATCAGTGTGACCAACGTGACATCATCAAGTAAAGTAATTTAAAGCAGGAGAATAATTCTAACAGGATATGAAATGATCAGAGAATGTACTCGCCTGATAATCTGAACATCTGATAGGTATAGAGGTCCAAACTGAAGCCACAGAGTCCTATTTAGAGCAACACAGGTCAAGATGTATACGAGAGATGATAAATGAAATGTACAATGCATCTGTATGTTGTCTAGGTCAAACTAGACTAAAGTCAACACTTGGTCAACTCTAGTCAACCACACTAGTCAAATTAGGTTAACTAGGTCAAGTCCTAGCCTAAACAAGTCTAACAAGTCTTACTCGGCCTAACCAAGCCTAGGCTAGCACTCACACAATCACAAGACAATGTGAACCACAACAATGCATAATATAAAATAGATAATATATAAATGCATACCTTCATACATACGTGCATATCCACATTACATACATATTTATATATATAGGCATATGTTACATCATGCATATTTACATAGTTAATAGATATATACATTCATGCACATTTACATACATACTTTTATACATTATATATGTTAACATTCATTACAATACATTATATTTTACTTATACCTTTGATTGATTCATTCATTCATATATGACATTCATTCATGCATTTATACATACTTACATGCATCTATACATTATATACATTGTATATAACATGTAAAAATAGAAGAGGAAAAAATGGGGGGAAAATTGAAATGGAAAGGGACGGAAAGGAAAAATGTAAGAAAAAGGGAAAACGATGGACATATACATGCTTGCATCATATACTCTTAATTACCATACATGTTATCATTATATATTGTATTACGTTATTTATACATTATGCATTCATATCTATCATTACATGTATACCTTGCATTCATATCTAGCATTCATTATGTACTTTCATGCATACATTGTATATCATTCTTTCATTTATGTATTTATGCATTGCTTACATACATTATATTGATTGCATTTCTACATGCTTGCATTCAACCATATATATACATATTTGTAAAGAGAATATATATCATATATATCATTTTATTCATCTAACATATCATGCATTACGTACTCTATATTTATTTAATATACATACTACATAGGCTCATAGGTTACACAAAATGCATATATCGTATAGTCACTCTTCTACTTAAAACCAATACTGTACCAATTGGACCTCTACTAAATTCTAAGATTAAAGTATGTTGTAGCCCTTCGTGTTAGCTTTTCGAAACTTCAAACGGATCAGATTTTTGTGTCCGAAAACTCCCGGAATCGCGAAAATACCGAAAGGCGTTCGTCTTTCGTACAGCTGACACTCAAATAATTCTACAAAAAGTTCCAGAAAGAATTTGGCTTATTAAAATATATATTTTGGAAAGCTAACTTCGATACGGTTCTTTTAAAAAAAGGAAGATTAATCAGATTTCTAAGCTAAAAGTTATGACATTTCTAAGTTGCTTTGGTTAATAAAAACGTGGATGAATATTATGACGAATTTGAGTCGTTTTGGACAAAAGAACACATGTAGGCCAAGATACTTGGATACCAACATAGGTATCCAAATGAAACTCATTCTAACCATCCTAACTAAGATCATTCCACTCTCTAACCATTCTAAAATTGAATTTAAATATTTATTTAAACTATTAGCATACATACATACACATGGGATGTCCTAATTTGGGATCTATCAAGTAGGACACAAGACACATATCTATAATCCTCAAGAGAGCTCAAAATGGCCTCAAATTTGAATATAAATGGGACACATGCATGAGGATGGATCCTACGGATTCAAAACTAATTTATATGCAAAGAAAATCGATTTAGATGATGGGTTTTACCTATTGGGAGTGGAATCCCAATGAAATCCTTTAGGACACGGCTCCGATACGAAGATCCCTCAAAGTGGACACTCCTCCTTGCACTCCTCTTCCAATCCTTGGTAGCACCCTTCCCTTGGAGAATAGGAATGATTGAGGGAAGGTTTGGTGAAGGAATGATTTGATTTGGAGATCAAATCTATGGAAAGGCTCTCTAAAATTAGGAAAGAACAAAAGGAAAATAAAAGAGGCAAGATTGTAATGAATGAAATGAATCATTCTCTCCTAAAGGTGGTTGCCATAAAGAGACCATTAGGGCTAATGGGAAATGTCCTAATTGCCCCTCTCTAGTCTCATATGGTTAAGTCTAGACTAGGTTCAAGTTTGGGGTCAAAATGATCTAGTTTTGAGTCTCTAACTTAACCATTCTAACATGATAAAAATTAGTTTAATTAACTAACTTAAATGTTAGGTCTTGTGAGCCATGCTTAACTTAATATTGGGTCCTATCTAGAGTTTAAGCTACCCGGGTCACAATACAAGTCGGAATGAGACGAAACTCAAACCCGACTAAACAAATCCAATAAAAATAATATTAAAAATATAAAATTTTCCCAAAATATTAAAATATGAAAAATGACCAAAATCATAATACATCAATTTAAATATTATTAAAATAATATAAAATTTACCAATTAATCAAAATCCTAAATAATTCAAAAGTAACAAAATGACCAAAATACTCTAAGCCTAAAAAGTTGTAAATAGTCATTCTAATCACATGGTTAGGTCCCCATGGTCATGGTTAGTCTCTAGGATCAACAGTTCTAGAGTTCACTAGCTAACACATCAAAATTATAATTCACCAATTTTAAATAGTATTAAATTAATTTAAAATTCCCATAAATCATAAATCCTATTATTAAATAATAAACTTTTACAAAATTTCAAAATTACCCTCATTTGGAAAACTGGGTGTTATAGGTTCCTATGGGACATGGATGTGACCCTACTAAACATTGGGTGGGGTGGACAATTCCTTAACGTATGGGACATGTATGCACTTTTCTAATCCTGATCATGCTGGCCTATGACATTCGAGGAATATTATGCTTTGAGGTCCCTGATATCCTTGTGGGACCATACCTGAGTATCCTGTTCCTGCAGCCAGAGTGTCCAAGCGTTGAAGGTTTGTTCTTAACTGTATTATCACTGTAGAACTGGAAGGCACCCTATTGTATGCATCTTTTTATTTTCTATTGTATATCACAGTTTATATGGCATGTTCTTCCTGTATCTTGTTACGTCCCTCTGAGGACCTGGTGATCTCTCCAGGTGTGCTTTCATGATTTCTGCTAGTGTTCTAGCCAAGACCATGATCTTCTCCATTCTTTCGAGGAGGATTTCCCTTGGGTCGTCTAGCCACTTTACTTTCATGTTCCTTCCTTGTATTTTTCTTCTCATTTAAATGGTTGGTAGTGGATATGCCTCCGCCCAACTTTTGTACAAATGATAAATTAGATGTTGGTTTTATTATACTTTTATTTTCTAATTGTGGATGAGATTAGTTGCCATGGATTACTGTACTTTACAACTTATGTATATATATACGAGGATTCCATATATTGGAGTATACTTCGTATGTGTGCAGCTGGCATGTCTACGTACTTAGTCCTAAGTATTTTGGGACTGGGGCATTACAGTAATCCTATGGGTCCTTTCTATTCTAATTGTAGGCTCACATCGACACAGTAATGTAACCAAAGTGGTTTAACATAGACCTGCATGGGCCACACTATAAAAATATGTAATGCCCCAGCCCCAAAATATATAGGACCAGGTTTACGAATACATGCCAGTAGAACTTCACCAATAGGACAAACCTTACAAGAAGTCCACTAGCGAAATGCTTAAGCTGTCAATCATGATAACAACCCAGAAAATATATCACAGTCCAGAAGTATATAAATAATCACATCGACAGAATAACAGTCCACGAAGATATCAAGTCCGACAAGAATAATATAACAAATGTTCAGCAGTTAGTAATAATGTCTGTGTGGGCAAAATACAACCCGATACCAATAAAAAGAGAAATAAAGTAATAATCAACTCCAAGTCTGCTTGAAAGAAAGGAAATAACATAGCAAGTCCCAAATAAGGAAATGACATGATCACGAGAAACCCTCTAACACTATCTCATTCTCTTGTGCCGGTACATCTCCGGTCTCAGTTCCTGAACCAAAAATCTCATGATAGTCTTCACCTCCGTCTAAGCCTGAGAATTTGTCAGGTCCTCTGGGGACTAACAAGGGACATAATATACATGCCATGGTAAAAATAGGGAAAATATGATCTAAGGCAATCTATGTATATGGTCTATATGCTATGCAAGTGAAAATCTTTTCTAGAATATCAGACCTCTCTACTGAGGCTCACAAGCTCCTCAGTAGGATATTGTCCACAATACTGTGTGTAAAAGCATAGAATTTTCAAGCGCAACAGAGGAGCGAAGTTTCATGCGCCACACACATGACAAATGATAGCGAATCAGTCAAAGACATCGAGGATAAATGCGCATGAAGAAAGGATTTTTATTTATATAAAAATCTATTACATGGTTTTTTCCATTTTACAAAGTTTATTTCAAAGAAGCCTAGTCTAAACTCTGTATTCAGGCGCATCACTCTAACTTTTCAGTATAGGGGCATAATGTGGGTTGGCAATCAATCCAAACCCGATGGCTCTTCCAGCATAAATGAAGTTGGGACATGACGACCCCGATCTTTGCATGCAACAGGCACCCAATTCCGTATTATAGAAGAATATTGTCGACAAGGGACACGAGCACAAACTTTTCTTTCCATAGCCTACCGAGTCCATCTGTCTTCTGAAGGAGTTTATCATCAAAGTATCTTTGAACGAGGACATTCACAACCCGTATTACAATATCTTTCCAAGGGAGAGGATCGGTCGAGTTAATTTTTGTTGAGAAGTTGGGTGAAACGAGAACAAACTCTCTCTCACCGCTGCTATTTATAGGCTAAGGCATAAACCAAAGCCATGCGCCAAGTGCCAGCCTACCCGAAGTTAATGTGATGAATATGCATTCATGGCATTGAATCTGCCACCTCAAATTCAGCTAAGTCAAAAGTCATCAATTTTAGCCTTAAAACACTCAAATGTGTTGACCAAAGGAGATGTACCCAGCGGTTGATGCGCTCTTCAGACAGATGCGCCTCACAGCCGACACACCTTAAGGGGGTATGCACCACACGTTTGATGCGCCCCAAGCTCTCCAACCATCGAAACTTATTACTAAGTGACAAAAATGACAACAATACGCATTTCGAAGTCTGAGGAGTGATAACTTTTATAGAAAATAAAGAGACACAATCATCACTCTCTGTCGGTTAGGACTGTACCCTGCCATGTGGCTGACTGATCCCTTCGCATTCAGCTCTACAGCCATGCATCCAAACACAGCATGCATTTCTGAAGTCGTGTGCCCAGACTTGCAATTTGACCTCAGAAGTCATGCATCAAGCCTCTTCATGTGCCAGATCCTAGGGGAATCCACTTAAGTCAACCTGCAAGGATCTTTGAGTGATGGGGAAGAGCTACGTGTCTTTGACTCAGTTATGTCTATGAACGGGTGCCAACCACTCGAGTTCTCAGCAACAACCAAATCTCAATAACTTCCACATGTCAGCTCCTCTGTAGCTCAACGGTGCAGTTCAAACAGATTCAGTTCCAGCTCCCTATTGCATCATCTATGCACCCAACTAAGGCAGACACGTGGCATCCCTAAGTGCAACTTCTCCATGCACGCATAAGCAGATCATTCTGTTGCCTATGAATAAAAGGCCCAATCCTTCTTTTCAACGGTCCAAGAAAGCATATCCAGACTTTCCAACCACTTGATCATTCCCAAAAGCTTCAACAGCTTCAACCCATCACCTTCCAAAGCACCTCAGACCTTTAGAGAGCTCGAGATCTTCTTGTCAATGGAGTAAAGAATCACCTCTCCATCGCTACGGTGCCCAGATAAAAATAAAGTGTACTCTTAGGATCCCAACGAGATCCTATATTTTACTATGTTCTATTTATGACTATATAAAAAGTTCATCCGAAACTTTTTTAATAGCAAACAAGTTGGCGACTCTGCTCGAGACCACTTTCTCCTCCCAAGTCTGGGTACGCAAAGGCGATGTGCTGAGTACCACCACTGAAGGATCTGCGCCAGTACAGTCCTCCCTACCTGCTGACATTCTTAGTGAACAAGACATTGCCACTGGTGTAATGCATCTGTCCAGGAAGCACAATGCTGACTGCACTTCCCAACCTACCTCTTCCCAGTCGAAGAGATGCACCGATGTAATAAAGATGCAGCCGCTCTTCCGCACATGAGATCTGCTGTGCAGGAGAAGACTTCTATCTTTGACAGAATCACTCACTGTCATAGCTAGAAAAAATTAGATTCTGAGTATTATGCACCGTTATGGGCTAATACAAAGAAGTCCAAGGCAGCACGGGCCATGCGCCATAAACGTGCTATGCCAACAGCGAACCAGCAATGCACGCAAAAAGTCACGCGCATAGCTGATAGAAATATGTATAGAGTCGACTCGGGTGTTTCGGCACCAGCAACGAGTCAACTCTTGAAGTCCCCTTCCCACTTGGGCGCATCTCCTGCATATAAAACCAAGCTGGGTGGGGCAAACCTTGTGGCTCTAAACCCGTGCACCCATGTTGGTTATGCACATGAAATGGGTTCGACTCACAATACGTGTTGCTCTGCCACCAATGATCTGGGCACATCTCATGCGCTGGAACTAGATCAGGGGGCATAGCGCTCACATGTCCACCATGATGCTTGGTCCTAACATGTGCCTGAAAGGGGTGAGAATATGAAGCCCTCCTCATACGATCTATATAATGTGATCACTCACAGACGTAGATCGAGAAAGATAACCTCCATGTATGATGCACCCCCCATGGGGGCATACTTGTGCTACGGTCACCATCAATTACTGCTGTTGCAAAATAGTGGCTGCATTACCGAGGCAGTCCGTGTTCTGGCGGCTGCAACTTACTACACCAGTCCGACGTCGCCTCGGAAAGAAGATACCATTCAAAAATAAGGGATAACCTTTGGTTGCCTCGTGCCATGTTATC